>CAJHNH020006802.1:0-127500 GCA_905116865.2 Candidula unifasciata | reverse complement strand
ACCATTACATATGATTTTCAACACTTCCTTAAATATTCAACTTTTACGACATGCTTACTAATAAGTGGCAGTGGGTCTATTGCCCCAGTCACTAGAAAAGTAAAGTCTCTGAACCCACATAAGAAGACCGATTACACCTGAAGCTCTGTGATGTTATTGCAGCAGTTACACCTGAAGCTCTGTGATACTATTGCAGCAGTTACACCTGAAACTCTGTGATACTATAACAGCAGCCCCTACTGTCCGTATTTATCACTTACTGCAACATCGGCGACCGGGTACCCATTGGCTCGCCGGTAGATGACTTTGTAGCCGGTCATGACAGCATTTGGATATATCTCCTTTGATCGCATCAACACTACAAAATTCTTTTTCATGGGTCTTGGTGGCGTGCAATGCTAAAAGCCATTTAATATGGCGCACATAACCCAGTCACAATTATAGTCAAAAGCTCCTCCTTCGCGAATGCTGTTAAAATGTGACGATTTCTTAAGCAAAGCAGAGGAATATAACGTACTGCGATGTAGGCGGGAGGGGGGAGCGTGGGAGATAACTTTGAGTATGAGGATTGAAGACGATATGGCTAATACTGTTGCCACTGACTGAGCAGGCCAGGATTGTTTTCCCCCCTGACAGAAAAATAATCCAGTCTAAAAGCGGATTCGAACCCGGGTCTCCTGCATGCTAGCCCAGCGCTCCTACCATTCGGCAAGCTGATCTTTGGTAGTACTGTAGCAATCATTCTAAATTGTTTGAGCCCACAGCAAAAATCGCCAGTATAAGTGTTACCTTAGTTTCTATACCGCTATTCTTCATCTGTTTATGAGTTTTCCTTAGAGTTTTGTCTTCAAGTTATTGCATGTTTAACATTTATATTGATAACTCTCTCTCTCTCTCTCTCTCTCTCTCTCTCTCTCTCTCTCTCTCTCTCTCTCTCTCTCTCTCTCTCTCTCTCTCTCTCTCTCTCTCTCATAATGTGTACCATTTATTTCTCATGATTTTCATCTCCGACTCTACTTCTCTTGTGTAAATATTAACTTAGAACTTCTGTCTGAAGTTCATTTTTTTATAAACTAGGATGTGCACACAATAACTAACTGTTTTCAAAAGAAGCACAGATATGATAATCAGATCATCATCTTCATTATCCTATTTTGTTTCGTTGACTAAAAATGTGTCAAAAATACATCTCAGTTTAAAAATCTTGGAACAACATTCACCCAAGATAATAAACTGAGCAAAGAAATTGATATCCGACGCGGTAAAGCAGGCTAAGTTTTAGGACAGCGAGCTCGCATCTTACAGCATAAGGCAATCATCCCAATCAGTATTCCCCCCCCCCCACCACCCCACCCCTAGCCCCGCGCCCAAAAAAATCTCGGTACTTAATTTATAACTTACCCCTGACGTCACGACAACGTCCCGGGAGACATTCCCAATAAATTCTAGGGTGTGCAGGTTGTACTTTCTTGCGATTTATCTACAGCCAAGTTTAGGGTTAGGGTTAGGGTTAGGATTAGAAGACACTAGATGAACACTCAAAATCAGCACAACATAACAGCACACTTGCACCCCTTGAAATAATGGACTGTCAGGTCAGCTGTGGATTTTCCACGGGAATTTCGTGTTTGGGGTACGTTATAAATTAAGAACCAAAATCTCACAAAGCATATTTATTCCCACCCTATGCTGTCAGTGCCAGACGTCGTCATTCACAACACCGAAGAAAAAAACACCTAAATTAGCAACCATGGAAATGAGGTGTCTGAGAAAGACTGTAGGAGTGATCAGAAGAGATACAATCAGCAATGAGGTCATACGAGATCAAATCGGCACATAACCGATACTGCATAAATTACATACAAAGAAAACAAATCAAATGGTTTTCTCACTTGGAGTGAATACATTCTGATGCCATACCATACAAGGCATATACATAAGAGGAAAAGGACGTATAGGAAGATGTAGACCAAGTACAAGATGGAAAGATAACATCCAAGAAACTCTACAGCACCACGATGTGTCTGTGGTTTTAGAAGCCATAAGAGGACCTTATTTCTTCCGCGACACCCGAAGCGGTAAAAAGAGGACGTAAAGAAGAAGAAAAAGAAGAAGAAACTGACTAAAAATGATACATTGAAGTTCGAATGCGTTCTAAATACCGTTCTCTCTAATAACATTTTACATACATTCCCCTTGACGTCTGCCCAGCAGCAGTCATCTATACTCTTTGCAGAAACACTAATTGCTGCTGCTCTCAGTGACTGTTCATTCAAGTAACAATATGTTTTCATGAAGTCCCGTTTAACTAGGATTGATGTGTCTCTTTCCATTCCACAAACTTCACACTATCCTAATTAATCTAATATAATGGAAATACCTCGTGCAGCAAATTCTGTTCACAGTAGTCGGCTGGGAGTAAATGTAGGGAGGTTGGGGGGGGGGGGGGGGGTGGTGTGCCTAGTAAGTCTACCAACTTATTTTTGTCAGCGGCGCTGGAGCCAGATGGCTAGGCCACCTTGAGGCACATAAAATATATTACAATGGGGCGGGTGGGAGGAAAGGAGTGGAAGGGGTCTTAGCCCCCAGTAATTTTAAGGGGGCTATCTCTCCATCCCAGTCGTCGGTGACCGGGTCGCCCACTGGCCCGCCAGTAGACGACTTCGTCGCCGGACGGTACTGTAATTCGGTCTGTCTCCTTGAGATCGCATCAACCCTTCAGGTGTCCTTTTAATGGCTCTTGGTGGCGTGCAAGGCCAAGCCATGTGGCGCACATAACCTAGTCACAATTATGACCTAAAGCACCCCTTTCGGGGATACTGATTAAGCGTGACAATTTTTTTTCTCCAGCAAAGCATCCATACCAGAAAATTTGTAAAGTGGTTAAAAGCCCCAACCCCTTTCCGTTTCCGGTATCCCAATCAAATCATGCATAGTGTATAATCATCATTCTCATCATCATCATCAGCATCATCATCATCATCATCACATCATCATATCATCATCAATCATCATCATCATCATCATCATCATCATCATCATCATCATCATCATCATCATCATCATCATCATCATCATCATCATCATCATCATCATCATCATCATCATCATCATCATCATCATCATCATCATCATCCTTAGCATCATCATCATCATCATCATCATCATCATCAGCATCATCCTCATACTCATCATCATATCATCATCATCTATCATCATCAATCATCATCATCATCATTCTCATCATCATCATCATCATCATCATCATCATCATCATCATCATCATCATCATCATCATCATCATCATAATCATCATCATCATCATCATCATCATCATCATCATCATCATCAGCAGCAGCAGCAGCAGCAGCAGCAGCAGCAGCAGCAGCAGCAGCAGCAGCAGCAGCAGCAGCAGCAGCAGCAGCAGCAGCAGCAGCAGCATCAGCATCATCATCATCATCATCATCATCATCATCATCATTGTCCTTTTGCTCCGTCATTATGCGTCACATAGGGCCTGTCATCTATTCATCAATTCCGTTCTTTTTTGTGCAACCACTTCGATATCGTGGATGGAATTCAATGCAGCACCTCTGGCTTCTTGGGAGTCCCCGTAATTTGGCGGCTAGATGCCCGCCTGCGGATCGAAAGGTCGTTAGTTCGGGTCCAGACGGAACCCAGACATTTTTCAAAAATGACCTTGGCTGCCAGGTCAACCCAGCCTTGAGTGGGTAGAAGTACAGTCCTGGGAAGTAAAGGTAGCCGGTGTCGCGCTGACCACTTCACACACCAACCACCAACTGGTCTATAAATTTTAGGTCTAGCCCTGTATACCCAAAACACCTGAAAGGCCTAGAAAAGGCTCTTTTCTTTAATTACTCACCTTTGGCTTTTTTTATCAACGTTCGTTTAAGGTCTCTTTTAGACATCCTTGCAGTGCCAAGATAAAGTAAGATTAAGTCTATGGCTATTCACTAGCAAATCAAAGTTAAATTTTTGGCAGAGTTTATCTTTCCTGTAGCAGACATGTGGATATGAGTCGTGGACTAAGTCGTCAACTGAGTCGTAAGCATAAGGGAAGAAAACAAGGGGCTTCTGAGCAGAAATGCTATGGAAAAGCTCACAGAATTATAGACATCTTGACATTATGAAAGATCTGAACATCAAAGAAAAGTGGCTGTAAAAAACAATGTTGTCTTGAAAACTGAATTATTGCCTCCATGAAACAACAAGACATAACTTGAAAATAAGCCTAAATGGAAAATGTAATATAAGACACGTTATTTGTGTCTAGGAAGCACCGTATATGCTATTTCAACACTGAAATTAACAGTTAATTTAGAAAGAAAAAAAAATTTATTGTGATAAATTATACATGTGCAATCAATGTTTGCTTTTCCAAAGCGGTCTATGTTACCTGCTTACTGGAAAAGTGTGTTTTAAATAGTAAACATCCTGCTGTTGTTTCATAAATATGTGTTTCAGGTAAGCAATCAGCACTGAGCAATCAGGTCTGAGCAATCCACATCAAAGACGAACACTTCTAGAGTGTGCAGCAAAACAGCGGCTTCATAAGTGGATTTGCATGTAGAAATTAAAAACCAAAAAAAAACGTCGTTAGGAAAAGTGGCAGGTATTAAAATGTAAAAGTACGTAAAGATAGTTCCTGAGCAGATACTACCTCTGAGGTGTGCATTCTAAGGTCTTCACATAAGCGCACGCACATATCCACATACACATACACATGCATGCACAGACGTATGTGTGAAAGCTTGAGATTTGACACATCAGATCTTGATGAGGACGATGATCACGAACTATTTATGTGGCGCAGTCTATAAATAGTCTGTTACATTAATCTATTCCCATAATTTTGGAAGTAGTCGTGGCGTAGCGTCCAGATGCTTGTCTGCGGATCAGAAGGTCGTGGGTTCCAGTCCTGACGGAACCAAACCTTTTGTTTCAAAAATTAGTTTTGCTCCGAGGTTGACTCAGCCTGGAGTGGGTACCAGGTACAAGTCCTGGGAAGTAAAGGCGGCCGGTGTATTGTTGACCACATCTCTCACCAAGTGCTAACTGGTCTATAAAATATAGGTCGAGCCCTATATGCCCAGTACGCCTAAAGAGATGGAAAAGGCTCCTTTATTTTACTCATCCCGACAATTTACAGTGTGAATTCTCACTTCTGCGCCCCAGCTGTTAAGTGGTTGCGCAGCATCCGCTGGTCAGTTTGTCAACTGTGCAGAAGGTGGTTAGAAGCGCTTTATCACTGTCACTGTATCTGGGTAAGACTTAAGTCCCTCATTAGCAAAGCAAGGCATCCAGACCTTGAAAGAAAGCAATAGATGCTACTGAAAATATACTCAGACGTCAACGGAATATCATTTTCTTTCTTGTTCCTCTTTCGAGGATTGCTTTACATTTCTTAAAGGTCATTATACCCGAATTTAGCATGCATAGGTTTACGTTTACTTCATCAGTTAGATTTCATCTACAGTAAGAGATTGATACTGCCAGTAGAAGAATGTACCTTCATACAGTCCGTTCGAAAAGTCTTGCGAAACTTTAACAATCTTTAACTCAGTAACTATTCGGAATATATTGTTGAAATTTGCCGTGCAATCTGTTAAAAATCATGTCTTTGTATGAAAATAATTATAATATAAACAAAAATCTAGATTTATTTATTTTGTTGTGCCTAGTTTGTGGTACATGAAAAAAAAAAAACAGCCACAGATTCAAAGCATACAGTTTGAATGTTTACAGTAAACCGATTGAGACGAAGTTGGCAAAACGTCAAAACTGCGCCAGTTCTGGAGATAATCCGTGAGAGAGACTAAGGCGCACGTGTTTTGAAAAGTAAAATTGATATGCCATGACCTGCCATAACATATTGTTTGTTGACTGGCTCAAAAAAGTACACGATTTAAGACAATTACTGTATGTTCTCCCTCCCCCCCCCCCCCCCTTTTTTTTTCTTAAAGAGGTACACAAATTTTTAGGCCGACAAAAATCAAAGAGATTCGCCGCTGTTTAAAAACAAAACAGCAACAGTGGAAGTGTAAATTATGAAATCATAAGAACATGAGAAAACCTAGAGAACGTGCAAACATTCGTGTTGATACGTACAGGAGTTATCGCGGTAGTTGCTAACGTTTAAAAGCACGACTTTTGGAACTGATTATAATGATTTTGCTATTGTGGCAACTATGAGGTCAATACTTTGTAATATTCAATTTGCTGAAGAAATTTCCGATTTTTTTCACTCTTACCCGAACATTCTGCAGCCCTGTCTAATACATACAACTACTAAGAGAAAGCTGCTTCCAATAGCAAGGAGTGCAGCGCAAGCTATGGGAAGCCATGCAACTGTCATGCACTTTTATAGAGGCAGTCAGCCTGACCGCCTGGCCTGATCTTGCAAAACCATAGGCTAAGAAGAAGGAGAAGACTCTTACACGAAAAAAAGTATGTATAAATTCGAATTTCTCAAAGGGTATGTGATATTATAGGAAATTAGTTATTCTAGAAACACAAGCTTGGATTTGTCACTAGTTATTGAGGCGGACAACACAGAATTTTAACCACTATGTCTTTGATAAAAGTTAATTTGCATTTGTGTGTGTGTGTGTGTGACTTTCAGTGTGGGCAATGTGTGTTTTTAAAGAGCCTGTTTCTGTGAGATTTAATAATGGGAATTTTATTACAGATTGTGTTTTTTTCCGGACTAAACAAACTGTGCATAAAATGGTGCTTGTCGCCTGTGTGATTCACTTAATTGAAAATGAACGAGTATTTTACCCAACGGTGTGCATTTGTCTGATTGATTTTTTGAACTAAACTTCACATTGTGGTTGACAACACGTCAATTTAAATCTCATTTTAAAAAATGTCTGGTCACTGAAAATGTTACGATACGAAATGTGGTCACGGGAACTCCCGCTTGAATTAACTATGAATCCTCGACTATCTAACGAACTGATACTACTTCGAGACCACACGCATCATCGTTTAAACAAGGGCCACCTATGTTTATGTCACCTTTTAATCGAAGGCCAGCTGTGTGTATATCATCAATTATTCAAGGGGCATTTCATTCTTATTCTTCTTCTTCTTCTTTCGTTCGCTTGAAATAGATTATCTATATCTGCAATCTTGTCTCTAGTTTGAACTTCACTGTCTTTTGTAATTCACTCAGCGACCCGTAAAGTTTGACTTGTACAGGGGTTTCTCTTGGAGAAAAGTTTTGCCTTGATATGTTTTATTTGGGACAGTCTTGGAAGACCGGATCTGTTGTCTCAGGTGCCAATCCACATGTGCACGTGGCTGATTCGCCGATTTTAAATTTTGTGTTTATGTGGCTGCGAAGTCGACTGTGTAAATGTTGGGGTATTTCCCAGAAAACGAAAAAAAAAAGAAGACATTGCCACAATCATTTAGTCTGACTGATCCCAAACTTCAAACTAACACTCCACACATGATAGCAACAGGGCATGAAAAGTAAATACTTCATTTTGATATAGCAAAATTGTGCTCTTTTTTTTAAAAACACATATTTCTACAAGGTTGCAGTTTTTTTGCAGAGACTGTTACGCGACAGTATTCAACAGTGGTATCAAGAGACGACCTTCAGTAAGCAATGGCAAACTCATCGTCGTCATTATAAAGCAGGCCCTTTGCAGAACTTTGCTCTCATCACTGTTTGCCCGAAAGAAATTCGATCTTTCGCCAGCTGTCCCGCCTCGTGGACTTTCATATCTAAGGAGTCACTTATATCCTAGGCACATTTTCGTGTTGGTAGACCCCTGCCCCTCCTTCGTGGTATCATGCCTTCTGCTATTATTTTGTCCAATCTGCCTTGGCCCTTGATATGGCTAAGATATGTGAGCTTCTAATAGAATAAGTCTTTCTTTAGCAAATATTCTTTAATGTTTAATTATTTTTTTTTAATAGTAGCAAACTACTGAACATACTAATTGACTAGTGAAATCACAAATCACCACAAAATGCGTGAGTTAGTTCTTTAACGTTGTGTGAAAGATACGCTTTTAACCTAATCTACTGTACTACATATTTAAAGGTAACCTGTACTCTCGAAAGTACTGAGTTCAAATCCGCATCAAGACAAACTGGTTTAATATCTCCAGCTGCCAGGTCGAGCCTGCCTAAAGTGGGTACAAAGGTAAAGTCCTAGGAAGCAAAGACGGCTGGCGTTATCTTGACCCCATCATCCAAAGAGTGATGACTGTCCTATGCACATTTGAATCTGGCCTTATATACCTCATCTGTCACTGCCCTGAACATGTTTCTTATGTCATAAAGCAATGTTCTCAAGCCTTTATTGAATGCTCTCCTCTTAAGTATATGACAAGACCACCATGCCACGACCCACCCCCACATAAAGAATGCGGTTAAAAAGAGGACGGAAAAAATAACTGGTAACAGGAACTTTTAGAAAACATCCACATAAATCGAAATGTTAAAAAACAGAGAAGACGATCACCGACAACTTGTAATGTAGGGTTCAAATGTTTTGTTGTGATAAATGTCTGCTATTTGTTACCCGATGTTGGAGAAGTCAAAATGGCGATCACACTTCTTATCAGACTGGCAGTGCGTTTTGCTTTCCTTATTGTTAAAGCCGAAAGTCGGGATTGTTAAAAGCACAAAGCATTCAATTTCAAATTGCTTGAATTCCGCATTTTAAACTTCTTTACGTCCAGTTAGGTAGGTACGCCTTCAGGGTACAGACCACTGTACAAAAGAAGAAGGTAGAGGACGGGAAATTAGCGATACAAGTGGGGGGAAAACATCAAACGATGGATGGAGAGAAGTATGCCCGAATATACGACCATAAACACATATACAGAGAGCGAGAGAGGGAGAGAGAGAGACAGAGAGAGACAGAGAGTAAGAAAGAGAAAGAACATGTAAGGGGCACTTTAAACAGATAAAATTGTGGAAGGCCTAATTTTAGTTTACTTCTACACATCAAACAGCAAACCCTTAATTACCGCCATTTACAACATGCTTCTTGAAAGCGATGTGTCTGTTATTTTCTCACTAAACCAGGACTCCTTAACCTACAAGGAAAATCGAAAAGAGAGAAAATGACACACTAACAAAAATTAGCATACTGATGATTTATTCATATGGTTTACGGAAAATTACAAATTATTTTCTGGTTTCTTTTTTTATCTCCGAAAAAAACCCAATAGCAGTAGAGAGCAAAGACATAAAACATGCATTTGCGTTCCAGTATCTGGGAATAACATACACCGAAGATGATAAATGGGATGAATGAATTAACATCCGATGCAGTCCACACACATACCCACACACACACAAATGGGACAGCTAGGCTCTTTCTCTCTCTCTCTCTCTCTCTCTCTCTCTCTCTCTCTCTCTCTCTCTCTCTCTCTCTCTCTCTCTAACACCATAAGACAATCCCGATTAGCACAGGAATCATCCCATACAAGGCATATTCATTTCTATCTGATGTTACTAGCGTCACTTACAACAAACTACAACAGAAAATTAGTAACAATGGAAATGAGATGTTTGAGAAGGGCTACAGAAGTGACCAGAAGAAAATAAAATAGGAATAAGGTCGTAAGAGAAAATGTCGGCACTGAACCAATTATAAATTGTAAACAAAGACGGTAAATCACATGGTTTGCCGACTTAGAGACAACGCCTTGAGATGCCATAACATAGAAAGTACATACTAAAAGAAAAGAGAGATACACAGCTTGAGATAGACCGAGAGCTGATTGGCACCTTTCCGTCTTTCCAGACGATAGTTTTATTTTACGCTATATGGAGGCTAAATAAAAAAAGGAGTAGATAAATGCCCACGAGTGGAACAAGCAGGATTCAGAAAGGGCAGAGGAACAACTGAGCACATCTTCACACTACGTAACATTTTAGAACAATGCAATGAATGGCAGAGAAGTATATATATTAATTTTGTGGACTTTGAGAAAGCTTTTGACAACGTCCATAGAGACAGTCTCTGGAAAATTTTACGACATTGTGGAATTCCAGAAAAGATAGTCAACATAATTGCTTTCTTCTATAAAGACTTTTCCTGCAATATAAAAAAATTACAAAACATCTTTCTCAGTAAAGACAGGTGTAAGACAGGGGTGTGTCATGTAATCTCTCCTCTTCAACCTTGTGATTGATTTGATACTAAAAAACACAGTAGACAAGACATTGAAAGGCATACGATGGACTCCATTCACCATGCCTGAGGACCTTGATTTTGCAGATGATATAGCACTCCTATCACATAAACATGAACATATACAAGAGAAAAGTAACAGATTACACAGCACAGCAGAAATGGTGGGACTGAGAATAAATACAAAGAAAACTAAGATCCTGACAAACAGTCTAAACCAACAACCAGTGACCATAAGTAACCAATCACTTGAAAATGTAGAACATTTCACATATCTTGTCAGTGTGGTGTCCCTACTGGGAGGGACAGAGGAAGACATACAATCACGCCTGAACAAAGCTAGAGCTGCTTTTGGAAGGATGAGGCAAATCTGGAAATCCAACAGTTACTGCAGAGGAACAAAACTCCGACTCTACAAGAGCATCATTTTGTCAGTTCTTCTTTGTGGAGCAGAATGCTGGAGAGTGACCAAAAAGGATGTACACAAGCTTCCCACCTTCCACCACACATGTCTACGTAGAATTATCAAAATTGTCTGGCCAGATACAATCTCAAACACTAAACTACTTCAAGTCACAAACCAAGAAACTTTAGACAGTAGGATAACCAAGAGAAGATGGAAATGGCTTGGCTACGTTATGAGAATGAATCCTGATATACCTGCCAAAACAGCTCTCATATGGATACCAGAGGGAAAGAGAAAAAAGGGGCGCCCAAAAACAACATGGAGACGAACGATGGAAAGTGACCTGAGTGTGGCATCTTTAACATGGAAAACTGCATTGCAGATTGCTCAGGACAGGAAAGCATGGAAAGTCCTCTCTGGAGCCTCATGTGCCACTAGGCATAACGAGAACTGACTGACTGACTATACGGAGGCAATGACCCACAGCCCATGGCGATGGCGACTGTGACTAG
Source organism: Candidula unifasciata (assembly GCA_905116865.2). Lineage (NCBI taxonomy): Eukaryota > Metazoa > Mollusca > Gastropoda > Stylommatophora > Geomitridae > Candidula > Candidula unifasciata. Next base: position 116,396 of record CAJHNH020006802.1, on the reverse strand, counting down.
CAAAACCCGCCTGTGTTAAGGAAAGTCTTCCACAGTTATAGCATGTTATTTTAGGGTCACTGTTGGGAGCATTTATGTTTAGTTTACTTTTTTTTTTCTCTCAGACCTTCAGCCTTCACCCAAATTTTAATCATTTCTTTCTTTATTCTCATTCTCTTTATGATGTGAACCCTCCACACAAAACGGTCTATGGCATTTTGTTCCCATGAGTTCTCATTACCTGTATCATTCATGCCCCGCTTGCGCACATCTTTATATCGTAGTAGAGGTTGACTTCGACATCTTCTACCCGTCTTTAATTCAACATAAAGGATGTCCTTAGGAACTCTGCCATCCCCTATTCTCCGGGTGTGACCCAGCCACCTGAGCCTTCATAGACTGAGTATTGAGAAAACTATTTTAATACCTGCTGTTTCCAGTACTTTAATGTTTGTGATCTTGTCCTGCCACTAAATGCCAAGCATTCTTCTTAGGTATCGCATCTGAAAGCTATTTAGCCGTCTCTTCTTGTGTAAATAAGCTGACCAAGTTTCACTGCCATAATGCAGAGTGCTGGGTACACAGGCCTGATAGACACGAGTTTTTGTTTTAATCGTGGGCTTTCTGTTCTTTCAAACTCTTTGTGTGTGTGTGTGTGTGTGTGTGTGTGTGTGTGTGTGTGTGTGTGTTAAACTACTCATTGTTGTTGCTGCCTTACCTATCCTAATGTTGATTTCTTGATCCACTTATTCACTATGGATCCAAGATGGGTAAAATGATCAACTGTCTCCAGCTCTTTGCCATTAATGTGGACTACAGGTCTATTCATTACCACATTGCACCATAACCTTTATGTTAATTTCGCTGATTGTTAGTCCAAATTCACAGCATGCATCAGCAAATGCAAACCGTAAACATTGCGGCTTCTTCTCAGACCAAGAACAAGATATGGAAAAAAAAACATACAAGAGACACTACAACAGTACGATGTGTCAATGGTCGAGAGAGCCGCGAGAGCAGGAAGCAGAACTTTCCCTGAACACATGAAGCGGAAAGGGAAAAAGGTGTTGAAGAGGAAAAGAGAAGCAGAAAATGAAACTAGTTTCTTTTATAGACAAGGTTTGTTTATTTATATTCACCTCTTGCTGCTTTCCGTGAACCCTAGACGTAACAGTATAGGTAAGATTTCTGCTCTTTGTACATGCCAGTTCTGAAGGCCGGTGAACATTTAATGCTAAAATGTCAAGGATCAGAGGGATTCTGTTTGTCCAGCGTGGATCAGCGATGTAATTTTGTAGCCAGAACCCTGCTTTCTGTTTGGATTATGTTCTGTCTACTTTTGGGATGACGAATTTCCGTGCACAAGATGGCAAGCACCAAATATAGCAACATACTCTTGATGGAAATTCTAAATGTATTTTTCCCTTAGAAGCTCTTTGCTGCGAAATTTACATATTGTTGTGTTAGGTATTCTATGTTCGAATAAGTAACGGAGCTTTAGGAAGCGATTTTTCACATTGAAGTATTTTCTTATGCAGGAGTTTACTGGTTCGCTTGCCGGTCAGAAGGATCGAGTCAGCTGCGAATCGGATTGTTTCTCTTTATTTGATTGATTTGATTTGATTTGATTCAAGAACCGACATCACAGCACTCGGGGCATTCCCATAAGCGCTCCGTCCCCATCTTCAGCAGCCAGCGAAGAGTTCCGATACTAATGGTGCCAGTAGCTTTCTGATTAAATGTCCGTCTTGCCTTTCCTCTGAGCCTTGAGCTTCTGCCAGAACCTCTCGTCACCCCCCAACTGCATCAATCTCACCAAACTGTGGTGATCCATCTGCTCCTCCGCATTGTACACTCTCTCCCACAAGGCACTAACCACATCTGCCCTATCATGTAGCAGTATTCCACCAAGTTGTGCAGAGCCAGCCAGTCTGTCCGCTGTTTTTCTTCAAAAATCGACCTTGTCTCCTTGGTTGACCCAGCCTCATATCAGTACGGCTTATGTGCGGGAAGTGAGGCGGTAGGCGTGATATTGACAACACCCCCCCCCCCCCGACTGTCGATTGGTCTGCAAAGAAATATGGGTCTGCATCATAGTCCATAAAATTCTGAGACTAGTTTGAAATTTTGAAAATGGTATACCACGTGGTGGTTAAATATATTAGTCTCACACTCTCAGAGAAGAAGAAGGGAGGTGTATGGCCCATGTTTGTACTATTTATTGTTATATATCATTCCCCATTACTAGGAATATATTTTCAGAACCACTGCGTGTGGCCCTATAATTTTAATAATTATATTTCACCGTTTTCAACCTCTGAAATCTATTGAATAAGATTTAGCACATGAACACATTCATGGTTAAATTGGAGTTAGTGTTAAATATTTTATGTTAATAATATGACTGGAGGGAAACCCGTTGTCATCTAGGATTGTGTTATGACATCTATCTCAGCATCCAGTATATTGACTGAGATATTTATAATTCCCATTCATTTTCAAACTGCGTTAAGCACATGTTATGAGTTTTACACCAATGTACATTCAATCACATAATCGCATTCTTGTATAACGGACCCATGTGGTTGAAATAAGAATCTATTGTGAAACCTGATTGTGTTGAAGGATGTTAACCCCTGAAAGAAGTACTAATGTAAAGAGAGTAGAACAATTCACCCAGTTGAATGTTTTTCCTCTCAGTGACGTTAAACCCATGTACTTGGAAATAATAATCCTACAGAAACATATTTTCATCAGTAGTATAGATCTGATCAGTAATCACTATTTTATACCCAACTCAATAATGGGAACACATGCTACGACTCTACTCCATATATGTGTGTGCAGTGTCACAATATATGAGTACTGTAGGCATAAAACTTTCCCAACCGCATCTACAGGGACTGTTTAGTTACTCTATTTCGAGGTGGAAGTTCCAGTACAGCCGCAAGTGTCAGATTGTCTAGGCTGGATTAGAAGATTCGAACTGCCTGAAGTTTCTCCGAGGCTGACCCAAAAAGAAAAAACAACAACAGGTGAGTGGACATATCAGTTTAATGTTATTTTATATCTCCATACAGTCCAATTAGAAGACGTGCGCGCCGGACGCAACAAAATGGTGGAGGGAATTTTCACGTTACGATTTGTTCACTAAAACTAAAATTCTATACTTAGCTGTCTACCGTTTATGTAACCTCATTTCTGGAGAAGTAATGACTGCCAGAAGATTGCAGATATGTTTCCAAACTGCATCAGGACTGTGCGTTTCTGACTGCCTTCATTTTGATGTAAGTTCATAGTCAAGGTCGTCGGACCGCACCGGCTACATCGTAATGATCAACGAAGAAACAATGCTATATCTAGCGCTAAGTACAGACGTTGATGCCAGAATGATGCCTATGATGCCAAAGTCCTATTTACTGGCGCACATACATGTCAGGGTGGACAGTTCGGTCCCATATGCCAGTACGTCGATCTAGCATAACGGAATAAATTAAAATTAGGTTCTGAAGTCGGAGGCAACGAGCCAGGATGTGCACCGTAAAAATCAGTATGCCACGCACAAACGCTAAAGGTAAGTTTATACTAGAGACAACATTGGAGATATAGATTATCTGTTTCAAGCGAACGAAAGAAGAAGAAGAACTTCCATTATTATAGTACTTTTCTAAACTAAATGGCATACTTGTTAATGTTCTTCCAGACTTTTAAAGTTCATTTTAACAGTGTTTATCAGTAAACAATAGCTGGTATATTTTAGTTCATATACAATTTATTAACAAAAGAGAATCAGATGGGGGCAAACCTAGAGTCCTCCTCTTTAACCAGCGAGGCTCGAAGAAAGATAATTTGTCAGGATGTTTCACTGTTTGCGATTCCCTCTGTGTACTGCACAAACAAGGTACATTCGCTACAACAAGGCAAATTCCACGATACAAAACATTAAAGCGATTGTTTGAAAGTCAGCAACTGGTGTTTGTAATAAATGTTTTATATCGCTTTGTGGCCAAAGTTCTATGTTCTTGCATTCTTTATGCTTACATATCGATTGCTTTTTGCACCTTTCTCGCTATTATGTAGTAGCAACACATACACATACATCACACATTATGTGTATATCTTCCATCAATTTTTAGCACAAGCCATCAACAAGACAACCTACGCTTCACACTTATATAATTATGACAGTGCATTTTAAATGTAGGGATAAACATAGATTGCGCAAGTAAAAGCACCATTGATTAAAATCACCACAGATGCAGAAAAAGAAGACGCATGCAATGAACTTGCGAGAACAAAGCCTGCCTCAGAGATTTTTAATCGTGATGGGAAATTTCAGCGGAAGAGTAGGCAAGATAGCAGTTTAAAATGTATCTTTAATGTGTCAATAATAACCAGGGAATTTAACAAAAACGGAGAGTACAATTTAAAAGTGCAAAGGATGTTTATCACAAATGTATATCCATAAACATAGTTACAGTCAAACTCAAACATGGTAGACGAAGGGGAGACATAAACCAATCATCTCAAAGTAATTTTTGTATAAGCCAAGTGAGATCAAGAAGACAAATCAAGGACAGCAAAGTGATCTCTAGTGTTTTTATACATATCAACATTCAGTTTTTACTTGGGACATGCATTTTTCAATAAATGGCCTACGTATGAACTAAAGAAGTAATTAGTATAAAGAGAATAACAGAAAAAGTGATGCGTTCCGGTATATTAAACAGAAGGTGGAAACAGCTTTCGAACAACAAAGACAAAGAATAAAAGTAATAATGATAGTGTTGGGAAGCTTTTCAAACACATTTTACCGATTTTTTTAAAAGCCAAATTTGGTATTATTAAAAAATTATGGGGAAAAAAAGGGGGGGGGGGGGGGTAGTAAGGAAAACAATAGTATAGTGGAACGGAATAGTAAAGGGGAAAATATATGCATGAAGAAAATTAATACAAACAAATAAAGTTAAAGACTACTGGTGTACCATAAATTAAAGAGAGACACCAAGAGGTTCATTAAAGAAATGAAAAAAAAGAATCCTGCCCAAAGTACTGTTTATGGAACTTTATCAAACCTCTCAAGGTACATTCTTTGAGAAAGTTAGGTCTGTGCTCATGAGTGATGAGTGTTTTAACTCCTCAATAGCAATAAACAATGTACACGACAGAACTTCATACATTGCCAATGAAATAAGTACCCAGTGGAAATTACACTTCAAAGAACCGCTAAACCCCCAAACAACATATGAGCGTTCATAATTGTTTATTTCGTCCTATAAGGACTATGAAGAACCCACCAATTATTCTGGATCAGGAAGTGAGATAAGCAATCAAAACAAGCCCTAACAACAAAGCTACACGACATGATAATATTCCAATCGAAATCACCAAAGCACGCCAGGAAGTGCATGTAAAATGTTAATCAAAGATCTGTAACCAGGCATGGCCAGAAAGGAAGGTACCAGAAGACTGGCAAAGATCTGTGACTGTGCCAGTATAACCCCTCCCCCACCCCACCCCCACCCCCCCCCCAATCCAACTAAAAGGGCAATGAGAAAGAATGTGGTCACCAAAGAGGCACATCTCTGTATAGCTCTTTGCGCAAGTATTTTAAAACAATGAGTAAGATATAGAGTGGAAACATCACTAAATAATTCGCGGTCTGGCTTTAAAAAAAAACAGAAGGATGCATGGATGCTATGTTTACAATCATACAGATGAGCGAGACAACAACAGAGTATAACAAAGAACTATACGTGCCTTCAAGAAAAAGCGTTTGGAAGTGTTAATGGAGACAAGATATGGTCAATGCCAGAAGAGTATGGCAGCGCAGTGGTCTTGCCTTATACTCAAAGGGTGCTACCTGAAAAAGGTTGGAAACCACTGATTTAGTTCCGCCCATGCACACAAAATATGTTGTATAATTCTTCAATTTCCTTTGTGCTGTGGTTACCAACAAGATCATTTTCTTTGGCTAAAGATCTATAAACAAAGAATAATGTTATTTGTGAGAAAATGTTAATTTCAGTGTGGGTTCTTGCGACATGCATGATTCTTTATGGGGGTTTTTTTTTTTTTTTTTTTTTTTTTTGTATACACTGTACTCCTCTTTCCTTCTGTTATGGGCCACAGTAACGCATAATACGATGCACGCGGGAGGACAACATCGAGAGATAGACGAATAGTATTCATACACAAGACATGAGGCAGAGCGTGTTGGAGATTCATTGCAGCTAAACTTCATTGTGGACACGTCATCTAACTGATAAAACACATAATAAAGGCAAATAAACCACATGTGAGCTGTTCAGAGACAAGGAGTCTACAATCAAACAAGACATCATGACATACATATATTTTACTCACCGTTTCTGCTAGTAGAGATAGCCGTTTTAATTTTCCTCTGAATATCTGAACGCTGCTCACAAAACGATGTGAAAACAACAAAATCCGCCCAAAGATATCCTGAAAACAGTGCGAAATAATCAAAGCTTGTATTCTACGCCGCACCGAATTACATATTCATAGAACTGCGTTTATATCAACTCAGATCTAGAATACAATCGAATCCGCGTTCAATAAAGAGCCCATACCGAAGAACCAATACATCATCCTGTGAAAATGAATGGAGTAACAGAAGCATAACAAGAACGACGCATTAGTAATGTTTTTGTTTTCTATGTCGGATATGGTTATTAGAATAATTAACTTTCCTAAGTCATAATAGACGTGAATAGCATTGGTAATGGGTTAACGTGTAAAATATGTTCTTACTCAAAGTGAATGTATATTAAACTTAAATTAATGCCACTTATAAGAACACTGAAAGATAGCTTGAATGCACACAAACTGGGGTAATAAAAGAAGCTGGAGTTTTATGGCAATGATTCGGCACAGTGTAATATTGATAAATTGTATTCAGTACTGTAGTTCTTCGGGAGTCATCGTGGCCGAGCTACTAGACGCTCGCCGCGGATCAGAAGGTCGTGGGTTCGCTCCCTGGCGGAGCCAGACTTTGTTCAAAAATGACCTTAGCTCCCAGGTCGACCCAGCCTTGAGTGGGTACAGGGTGCAGTCCTGGGAAGTAAAGTCGGCTGGTGTAGTTCTGACCACATCACCCATCATGTGCCGATTGGTCTATAAAAGTATAGGTCTAGCCCTATATGCCCTATATGCCTAAAGGCGTGGAAAAAAGTCCTTTACTTTTACTTCTTTACTTACTGTGGATCTTCATTTTAAATTGTGGTAAATACATTTAGCGAAATCTGTTTTGATGGAAAGTTTTAAAACTGCATTCGTTTTCTTTGCACTGTTATGACTAATTGCCTTTCAAACTATGTGTGCAAGTTCTTCAATATTAATCAGTTTTATTGGTAATAGACAACTGAGTCGAGGTCACAGAAAGCTGTATTTTTTTTCACACACACACACACACGCACAAATCATAACTTCAGTAAAAAAGAAAAGGAGCGACTGGCAGAGCTGTTACAACGTTATGCCTTCATGCGGGAGACCCGTGTTCGACCCCCCCCCCCCGTCCCCCCACCCCCATAAGGCGATTAAGTTTTTTTTTTTTTTTTTGTCTGTCAGGGGCAAAAATGAAACCTACTAATCTGAACTTTCTGTAGGCGGCAGCACTAGCTATGCGGCCATACATCATCAGGCTCATGACCCACCGTTTACCTCGCTCTAAAAAGAGGTACATACAGAAAGTAATGACAGCTGACAGTTTTTACAAAGAAAACGGACCAATACACGATTTTATTTAAAGTAATGTACACAACAGAACACTCTGGGGATATTACTTCGTAAGAAGGTCAGATAATCATCCGGAATGTTAGAACAGTGTAGCATGAGAGCGCGATATACAAACGATGTTCATGAAGACTATCTTCTTCTTCTTCTTCTTCTTCTTCACTTCCTCTTTTACCGCTGTGGGTGTCGAGGAAGATATAAGGTTTCTGTTTCTAGCCCCGTTTGAACAGTCCGTTTATATCTCATTTTGATTTCTGTAGACTATCACTATCCATAATTGTATAGCAATCTAAAACAGTTCTGGCTTACTGGCATGCAAAACTCTAGTTCTGAGAGAAGATCAAAGTCCAGAAGTGGGCCAAACACCAGAGCTTTTTCGCCGGTAAGGGGTACTACATGCTAACCATTTTAACCATAAAATGTTTAGGCGAAATAAGGATGTCTGAAGCGTCAAGAAAAATATCGGATCTTGAATATGGCTAGCTATACGAGTACTGATTAACTCTAACTAGCGACAAGATGGTTTCGCGTTTCAACATTCACACACACACACAAAAAGAGTATAAACAGAGAGCAATATCACTCAGATAAAATTGGGAACAGATAAACGCCTATGCCTGGCCTGAATAAGAAATAAAAAAGAGCAAGAAACTTTGTATAAATGTCTGTATGGAAAGGGATGATGTGAGGAGGGGTTCTCCCTGAAGACGCAACATTTCCACAGTTAAGGACAACTGACCAAGAGAAACAAAAAACCAGCAACGACAGCAACAGCAGTAGACAGAGTAACACGAGAAGCTGAAACAAAAGGAAAGTGAACATGAATAATCGCATACAGAAAAAAAAAACAGAAGAAAACTCTTACAATAAAAACTACAAGAGAAAACAAAGACAGGAGAAAGACAAAGATGTAAAAAGGATGAGCAGAAGATGGTGACGACGCCGAGAGTGAAAACAAAAAAATAACTGGGACGGCGGCAAGGACAGGGATGATAACAAAGAAGAAAAGAAAACATCGTATGAGAAGGACTTCCAACTTTGTAATAAACTGCATTATTGACTTTTCAAGAACTATTCTAATAATGCCCATTAAAAATCAATAGGGAAAAAAATCCTATGGTTGGACCATTTAATTAGAATGAATCAGGTGATGCCAGCGACAAGGGCGTACGCGTGAAAGCATAAACACTAAGATGTAGAGGGCGGCCATGAAGAATATGGATTGAAGGAGTCACTGATACCGTGAGACTCCACAACAGCACAGCATACCTGGAAACTGGGCGTATCCTAGTTCGGAAACCAATCACCTGTTAATCTGCTATACCTAGCGAAACGAAGCAGAATATAGACAAAAGAAAGAAAGAAGTAATTAAATTCTTTTATTTACGTTACGTACTAGTTAGCCCTTTCTGCGGTTTTGACATCACATGTGCGCAGTTCACACCTAGAGGGTAAACAATATTCGACAGACTAGTTACCCTTGCTCAATTAGTAAAATTAACTCACACTGAAGCCGAACCATTCTAGGAGAAATGCATAGGTACTGAGCATGGCCGTCTGCGGCAGACGGTCGTGGTAGTGAACAACCCCAGCGTACGCCAATGGACGTGTGATAATTGCTAGCACACAAGCACTTGGTGATTCTATCCGAGACTTCTGCTCTTCTGTCAAGTACCCACAGAACTTCAATTATCGGTTACTTTCTTTTAAAACGCCACTTTTCTTAGTCTTGTGTTGACACTTTTGTCCTTGCTTCAGTCTCCTATATCAGTCTGTTTACTGTTACTCACTAGACGTCTCTTTACGTGTTTCATTTTAGACTTTTAGAAGTCGGATTGTCTTATTAGTATGCTCTCTCAAACTGTTTTTCATCCATCTTTTTATGTTATTCTCCCACATTCATCACTTCTACTTTTGTATCTCTTGCCTTTGATTTATTTCTCCAATACTGTTTTTCTCCCAAACTATTTAAATTGGCAGATACAAAAACTAATTTTGACCGGAAGCTTGTTATTTTATTATTTTTTCATATAATTTGTTTGTTATGCTGAATTTTGGACAACGTATACCAAACCAGGCAACCCACACTGTGCCAACGGCTTCGAGCAGAAGAGCGCATTGGAGATGATATTATTCTAATTTGGGGCAAGACATGCAGATTGAAAATTCAAAGTTATTTTAGGGCTGACCAGACCTTAAGCCTTCGCTGGCAGCTGGTCAAGAAGGGATCTCAGACAGTCTGACAGACAGGGCACAGATCTTCTGATCCGGCTGCTTCGGTGGCATGCTCATGCTACATGGAGAACACATGGTCTCTGCAATACTGAACAGGTTCTGTGCTATGAAAAGAAGGAATAAGGTGGTGATTTCCGTGTCTCTATAACACAATAAAACATCATAGTCTGACACGATGAAAAGGAGTGAACAATATGTCAGATTTTACAGAACTTAGCCTTGCGTTAAGAGTTTGTCGTTGTTACAATAACAGATGTTTTCAATGTATCTGCGAGCCCTGTGGTGGTGTATAAGATCTGTCTGTGGGGTAGAGTGACCAGGACGTTCGTCTGGTCTGGTTCACTGTCGGACCGTCTTTCGAATGGTTTCAGTTGAATATTAAAGTAAAGTGAAGGACCCTTTTCCACGCCTTCGGGCGTGTTGGGCATTTAGGGATAGACCTATATTTTATAGATTAATCCACACTTGGTGAAGTGGTCAGCATCACACCGGCCTCGTTTACTTCCCAGGAATCCACCTGGTGCCCAATCACGGTAGTATTGACCTCAGAGTCAAGGTCATTTTTAAGGGGAAACAATTTCGGTACCGCCAGGACCTCAACGAACGACCCTCTGAACCACATGCCTGCGTTTAGCCACTACATCACGGCGGCTCCAAGTTTAATAGTACTGTTTACAAAAGAAGTATCCCGAGAAAATAATACCCTTGTAAGATCACATTATTGCGAGCATTTCATAAATCCTATCTGTCTGCCGCATAAGCTAACAATTCATTGGTGGCTGGACATTGGAAAGATTAGCCTTGTTTTAATTAATAGAAAACTTGGTGAATTAGTATAGCTACCAACTTTAGAAAACATACAGCAATTTATCTCTTATCTTGGCTCGGAAAACAAGGAACACCCACCACATTAATTTGCCATGAAAGCGGTTATGCGCAATCATAATGCTGCATTTGTGTAGTTGTAACATGTTCAAACTAATCCTTTATGCCGGTCTAGGGACTGAGCAACGTGACATGGCGATGATGACATCGGAGAACTGATTATTCTCCATTTCCCCTATAATCCCACCTGATCTGTTAAGGCAAGCACTCTTGTGTCGAATGGCGTGGTTGAGTTTACCGAAATTACAATTGTCTGTGGGTTGTGCTGAGCCATATTAGCACAGTGAATAGATGTGCTTGCATGCGGGGAAAAACTGTCTTCGGTTCAAATCGGCATCACTATTATTGATCAGAAGATCCTTTACAAAATGTCGCCCTCTTCACGGCACCCTTGGAAGTCTTACAACTCATGGTTTCTGGATACGTAAAAAAAAAAAAAATAACAAATTAGTGTTCTGGTACCACATGTAGGAGGCTAAAAGCATGAAAAGGGTCTGATTCTTTACTTAAAGCGGGTTTGATTCTTGAAAATCTGTCTTCTATCTATATATCTTCTTTTACCCCACCAGGACATCATACAAGCGATAGAAACCCGATGATACAAAGTGCCACCATGTGGATGAGGATCACCCGTGGAGAGGTCCCAGAAACCGCGTTCAGCCATTAGACCGTATTTATGGCCAGACAATATTGCGGCCCCTAGTAGGGCTTCAAATAACGAAAAATTGCATCTCACAAGGAGATGACTAGATAGGTGTAATAATGAAAACCTGAGGATTTGTATCGGTTAATTCTGAGTAGAACTGGCACTGGTTATGGTGAGCTGCACGCGACCGCAGATGAAACGATGACATGGCGCCGGTTGGGTGATGGCCGATGTTTCACTTCCGGGGGGAAAGGCGAAAGAAGAGGGCATTTGCATAAACAATGGGCATTATGATAGGCTACCCCGTGTTAAATCCAGAAACCATGAGTTCTTAATCCTTTGGCTCGGTACTATGGATATCGGAACTCTTCGGCTTTGATTCTATGATAAATACCGTATATCTGGGAGAAATGTGGCTTTTCAGCTAACCCCCGGGCGTGAACCAGGACCACAAGGGGTTCGTCACCCGGTCGTCACGAAGTCAGGTTTAGCCAACTACGCTAGCGAGCCGGGTTTTGTATTTATCAGATTTTAAGTCAAATATGTAGGAAAGAACCTTTCAAAAATACAGCGAAATTTGACAGGCAATAAATAAATTGTGCATTATAATTTGTATGCCTTCTTTATTTAGGAAGCGGCGTCCGTGGCTAAGGCGTTGCGAGTCCGACTCGTAAGCCAGCATACCGCGATCAAAACCCACTGCAGGCTGCGTGGATTTTTATCGTGGTATGGGAGGTCGCAGGTCGACCCAGCCTAAAATAGGTACGAGGATGGGCTGTCCTGGGAAAGTAAAGACAGCCGGCGTAATGCTGACCATATTACCCACAGAGTGCTGATGGTCTGTAAAAATATGGGACGCTCTGCCCATATGCCCGATTGCGCCAAAAGGCGTGAAAAGGGATATTTACTTTTTTTTTTACTTTTACTTTATTTAGGAACTAGAAGCAAGAGCCCAAAGCTTGCTTATTGACCATGAGTAGTGCCAGGGAAGAGTGGGGTTGAACCCTAGCCTCCGACTGTGAACAGAAAGATCAAAGTAAGCTACCCATTTGCTGTGTGCAGTACTGTGTATTTTTCCTACTGAAACAGTATGCAGGCTACACAGCAAAAGTGATAAACGCAGGCCGTAATGCCAGTTATTCATATAAGGGGTTGAACAGAGACCAGACAAGAGCACAATTCGGAAGCCAAAGAAGATGAATAAACCAACACAGAGCTAGTGATGGGAGTAGCTACACTTTGAATGATAAATTGAGGAGGAGATCCGAAGACTAGTGGACCGACTGGTTATGTGATGATTCCCAGTCGACTGTCTAACAAATGTTTACTGATATTTACATAATGTGTAATCTATCTCTCATAAATATGCCTCCCCTACAGGTCAAAATGTTTTCTTTCTCTGGTTTCTGTTTTTTTTTTTTTTTTTTTTTTTTTTTTGTAAATATTCCATATATCATGTAAATTTTCTATATCTCAAAATAAATCTTTCCTACAGCATGTTAAATGTTATTTTCCAGGAAAATATAGGAGTGGAAGTCAACAAGTAAGTCAAAAATAGTTGTTTATAATGAAAAAAAACAATAATAATAAAGATGATAACAACTTGAAAACCGTTTTTTTTTTTAAACACACTCACTGTTCTTATTTTTTGCAACATAATTTCCATTAACATTGATGCACCTGCCCTATAGTTTTATCAGTCCTCCAAAACCTACTGCATAGAAATAAATGCTCTGTTTTCTTAATAACATTTTCAATTCACATTCAACTTCTGCGTCATTCGCGAAAAGAATCGCACCAAGGTGTGTTTTCAAAAGACACAAAAGGTGGAAATCTTTGAGGTCTAAGTCGGGGCTGTAAAATAGATGTTCCAGAAGTTTCTATCCTAGATGGTTAATTGTCTCCTGAGCTAACCGAGCCGTATGTGGTCTGGCATATGTCATGAAAGAGCAGCACTCTTAGAGTCTGCAGGCCTGGACGTTTCATTCGAACTGCACCATAACGCGTCGATAGAGCTTGACGGTATGTATCAGCATTCACTGTCACCTTTAGGATGAGGGGGGGGGGGTGTGAAATTAGTTAAAAGCTCTCCTTGACAATCCCAGAACACTGTCAACATAACCTTTGCTGCTGATGGTACAACATTGAATGTTTTAACACAGTGCGAAGAAGGATGTTTCTATTGCATTGTAGTATGCTTTTTGACTCGGGCTGGTAGTGATGCACCCACAATTATAATTCTTTTCAGCATGTCTTCTCTTTTGTCTGCGTATCGGCAGAGATGATGCAAGGACAGGTCTAATCGGTTCCTTTTATGTTCGTTCGTCTATTGCCTGGGTACCCACCTTGAACACACTTTCATAAATGACAATCGATCATGCATTTTGTTGTATGCTGAAAAATGTGAGCACCCTCCTACTGCAACTGCTACAGAGTCAACCTTTACTCGTCTGTCACCTTTAATCATCTCCTCCACCCTCTGCACGGATGCTTCTGTTGCAATCTCAACGGGACGGCGAGAACGGACTTCGTCAACAATTTTAAAGCGTCCTTGAGAAAATTATTGAAGCCAGCTAGCACAGCTTTATGGGATAACCATTTGCCATCCATAACAGGAAGCATTTCCTTATGCATGTCATTTGCAGGCAGCCATTTTGCCTAAAGGAAAAACCCACAACAGCACCTTGTTCTTTGAATGTACAATACGTAAGTACAGTCGACATTTTGTTTCTGTTTTGCGAATGTTTATGCAACACCTAGCATCGCCTAAAGAACGGAAACATAAAGTTCGTTGTTGCTGTCACCTGATGACACCTTAGAAACTACCAACTACATTTTCATGAGATCTCATAAGCATTTGTGGCTTACTTATTGACTTCACCTTGTATCTTTTCTACGTCGTGTTAAACTTTATATCCATGTCATTCAATTTTCCCTACATAATATGTGTCTGTTAAGAGTCCGTATTCTCGCCATCATCCTCCTAGTGTTCAAATGGTGTCAACACGTCAGTCCAGTATTCCCTCTCCTCGTCTATTCCTAATTCTTTCGGACATAACTAAACCCCAGCACTCATGCATGAGTGTGTGGTATAGTTATTTCTTGAAAGTTCACTTTTTGCTTTCCTGAATTGTTTCCTCTAGTATTTGTCATATTAGACCTCCATCAAGATCAAACCAAGTTTTAAAAAGAACCATTTTCCACGCCCTCGTGCGTAGAATTGGATTCGTCCCCACTTGTTTTCTGATATCCTTATTTCTGTGCCTGACTCTTCGTGTTTCGGGGAGGGATCCTAGATGGAGTAAACAGTGGTTGTAGATTCTGTTATTCATCCTAAACTCTTAGAGACCTTTGGTAAAACGTCTGTCGCAATACATTCCCAAGATGATGGTTGACATTCTACATCTAAATTAATACTCTAACTTGAAGACCTACAGCCCAGGACTGAAATGAGTTTACTTCTTGGGTGTAAGAATGGAAACAGTCAACCATATACAAATTCCTTACATAGTATAAAGATGAACAACTCATACGACGCTGTTCGTGCTGTAACACAAGGTCCAACAAGTACATTCCAATTACATCTCACAGTTATTTATGTAGCTTTCGGGGTTATGAACGAAAATCATAATTTTGACATACCAGGTTCAATTTAGCAGCACATGGGATTTGACAGCATACCGCTTTGCGTTGATTTCGAGAGTGGTATTAGGGTCAAAGTGTTCAGATTCCAACGACAAACAACTAAACGTCAAACTGTGTAGTTTAACACCGAAGAGAAAAAAAAAACACGAGTTGGATAACAACCTCCTGTAAAGAGCTTACCAAAACTTTTTTTTATTTTATTATTTATATTGCAACATAATTTCATCGGCTTGGTAACAGTCGTGATGCAGAGGCTAGTCGCTCGTACGCAAATCCAGTAGTAGTGGGCTCATGTACTGATGAAACCAAACTTGTTTTTTCAAACTCTGTCAGTGACTCATAACAACAAACAAGCACCTTGTTTGTTACGCTGTAACGGGATAAAATGGATTAGATGCTGACAACGAGAAAGTCTGAGCAGAAGATTGGGAAAAAAGAGCAGTAAAGAAGCTGTTAGACAGTGGGCTTTATCGTATACAAGATCACATCAAAAGACAAAAACAAGGCAGTACTGAAGATAGAAAAGGCTGTGTTCAGACATTCTGACTACTGCATACAATGTAGACTATTTTTTAAGAGGACTACAAACAGGAATTCATAAAGATCAAACCTCTTTTACAAGTAGCTCAGCTTTCTTCTAAGCTGTTACTAATAAGTAAAGTAATATAATGTAAAGTAAAGTAAATTAAAGTAATGTTATATTTGACACAGATGGATCAATAATTAAGGGCAAGCGAAGTGCATGGGCCTTCACAGTAAGCTCAAGGGGGAAACCATCCAGGAGATGAATGGCGCCCTTGCTGTTACTACTATGGCCTTACAATGGGAACTATGACTGAAACAAGGGCTTTAGCACGGCTTGGTACTCTAAATTTCACACACGTGTGCATTCTTAGTGACTCGATGAATATGCTTAAAACAGTCCAAGCTGGATTTATCGGGCAAGAATGGATTGCAACACTAAACACTTCGCGAATCTCTGCCCTAACCTTCATCTTTGTGCCAGGTTATGCGGGTGTTCAAGGGAACGAGCGCGCAGACCATCTTGCTGACACTGCAATTGCTTTGGCTAGCCCAGTACTGGACAGAAGGGATGTTATCAATGCTATGCGCTGCACTTACCGTACCGAGAAATACGCCAAAAGACATGACTCCGTATCCCTGTCTGGACTGATTGACATGGGGGTGCAGCCTGGAGCTGCAAGAAATGAATATTTCACTAAGGGGACACGACGTTTCATTAACCTAAACAGAACAGGTGTCATCAGTCGTTTTACACTTGTGGAGCTTTTAAGGAGGAGATCGGAGGACTATGGATCTGTCCGGATTGATGTGATGATAATTCTTTCTAATCACTAATCAGTAAAGTAAAGTAACGTAAAGTAACGTGAAGCAAAGTAACGAAAAATGAATAAATGTAAAGTAAAGTAAATTAAAGGACACCTTTCGTGCCTTTGAAATAACAGATACGAGGGGCTTTGGCTACATTTGTATAAATCAATCGGCATTTCATGGGTGATGTTGTGAACATCACGCCAGGAGCCGTTGTTTCACAGGACATTCATTGGTACCCATATTAGGCTGGGTCGACTTGGGAGTCAGGGTCAATTTTATAAGAAAAATATAAGCGAATTGCTTTTTTGAACCAAAGACTGATTTGGCTATCCTCTGAATAACGGGCACAAAATATTGCGGCCGCAAAATATCCTTACGAGCCTTATTCATGTGTCAACTGAGCACTTCCGGCGACTTAATTTGCGACTTTCCGGCGAGTACCGCCACGCTAGATGGCTAGGACTCATGAGCAGCAGCTTCCGCATCTTCTGCAGCTTTGCTCGTGAATCCTAGCCATCTAGTTTAGCCCCACTAGTTTAGTCTAGTGACTCGTGGCGGTGGCAGTACTCACAAATCGCAAATTAGGTCGCCGGAAGTGCGTAATTGACACGTGAATGGGGCACGTAAGAATATTTTGCGGCTGCCATCTTTTGTGCCTGTTTTTCGGAGGATAGCCACGGATTTAAACCCACGACCTTCGAATCTGCGGGTGAGTGCCACACAACGACAGTTCTCCTTCCTGTTACTAGGTTTCATTGTGTATTCACGAGTACCCGCGTTATGTTAAAATGTAAAACTTATAGATATTAAGGATGGGAATAAAACAACCGTTCCTAGTTTTAGCAGGAAGGCTAACTAACCTAGGCAACAAATGCCACCAGAAAGTCATATATGTCGGACGAAAGACACGAATATCGCAGCCATGTTGCAAATGGGCAAAAGTCATTGACATCTTCAGATGATCACAGAAAAACGTTAAATTTTCATTGCACATTTATATTTTGTTATATGTAGCACGCCAGTAAACTAAAAAAAAAAAAAAAACATCTGTTTTCTGTACTAACATTGTAATCACAACAGAGCGATTATGAGAATACCCAGGTGCATATCCTAGGAACCCCGTTTACCCAAGGTTATATTAGGTCCCCCTGACGACGATTGCGAAGTAAACTGAATTCCAGCCGGAGTGGGATTTTGATATCTAGAAACAGAATGTGTCCCATTTCCGGACAAATTAAAGATTTTGTTATACCTCTAGCATAGTTAACGTTCACTTAATTTACTTATTTAATATTAAAAGCATAACTAACGCATTCTTAAACTAACGGACAACTAATAAACTAACATAATAAATTGCGCAGACTTAATATACTACAGGCATAACTTACTTACTCTTAATATACTATAGGTTTAAGTAGCACACACTAAATAGTCTATAAACAGGAAGCCAAAGCCACCCTAATTATTACGCCACTTCTCCACAATGTCGGATCCGTGATATCCTTTTTAACAATCACATATCAATCAGACGCAATGATTTCTCCCGCTGATGTTGGTCATGCGTCATTGAACAGGTATATTATTCCGTTTACATTGCGTTAGTCAAAGCGACTGCTCACGAGGCAAGCAGGCGCGTGTATTTATAACGTGAGCGATTCGTGAGAATTTTGCATTGTAAACAAAAATACTCGTGTGGTTATCACAAGCAAGGCATTTAAATAGAAAAATTGATGGCAGTTCGTGGAATTTTAGTGGTTTAAAGTTATGGAGGAGAGAAATCACAGCACAGAACGACAAACAGAACCTACTGCTGTATTTTATGTCCCAAGAAAATAAAAGAATAACAGCGGATGGATGGCAATGGGAATAATTAAACAAGAAAGTAAAACTGTCTGGCTGTGTTAGCGACACATAACAACGCCATTTCTGCTTTTCCTTCACGAAAAAAGCCCGCGTAAAAAGTGGAAGCGATGTCCGCCCGCGCTTAAAACGGACAACTCACCAGCTTTGACCTGTGAGTTGGGTAGAGAGGGAGTAGGGAGCGGTACTTGTGATGTGTGGGTAGGAGGCAGATAATATGCTAACTGTAAATATCTGCATAGCGGAGCCGTGGTAGCGAACGAAAGAACGCCCCCCCCCCCACCCCCCCCCCCCCCCCCACACACACCCAAAGGGTAAGCAATTGGGCACGCGGTTCCATCTTACATTCGGCCCTCCAAAACACTAATCCTTCGTACTGACAATTGAATTTTAAATTTAAAACAAGTACTTATAATACAATAGGGAGTCGCTGTGGTGGAGCGGCTAGACGTTCGCCTGCTGCTCGCGGAGCCGGACTTTGTTCGAAAATTAACCCTGGCTCCCATGTCGACCCAGTGGGTACCGGGTGTAGTCCATGGAAAGGCGGCCGGCGTGATGCTGACCACATCACACATCTTATGCTGATCGGTCTTTAAAATATAGGTCTAGACCTTTATGCCCTTTACACTCACACATATATATAGATATAGGTGACAGATAATGATGATGCGTGTGTGTATACATATATATATATATATATATATATATATATATATATATATATATATATATATATAGGTGTACAGATAATGATGATGCGTGTGTGTGTATACATATATATATATATAGATACATATTTATATAAATTTTAACAAAGGTCAGTGTCCTAACTCTTTGTCGCATTCTACTTATACCAATACGCAATAATTTGAACATCTACATAATGAAACCATTAAAATGATAGAAAACACTGGCACAAATTATTCCTTTAGTTCGTAATACACAGTTTAAAAAGAAACTGTAATGAAGTGAATATCACAAATGGTGGAACAAATAGTAAAATGAAAATGCAAAACAAATTAATGCAGAAGTGAGCACCAACAGAAATATTTTTACTGATTTTACGGGATACGAAGAGCTATGCAACATTCTAAATAATAAAAATAATTATTTTGAATGCGCAATTGTGATTTTATCTGGAGGAACTGATTGAGATACAAAAGGCAAAAAAAAAAAAAAAAAAACTTAAAAAGCAGTAGGAAACTTGTGCAATTCAAAAAAGCACTAAAACTAAAATAAAATCCTAAAAATGTTTAATTCTAACATCTAAGCTATACGCTTGTGTGGATCAGAAACATGGAGAACAATTAAGGCAAATACTTAAACACTGTGCACATTCATTAACTGGCGCCTGCGCAGGAAAAAGTGCTATACTGCGCAATAAAGAGGTATATCCTATGTCGATGGCGGGCGGAGGATGAACTAAGAAGGAAAACCCTAGGAAGATATGGATATAAGAAATAAATAAAAACCAGGGTAGAAAGCAGCGGTCTGACTGTGAGGACAGGAACATTAAGCCAGAGAGCAGGCGCACATACCCGCCGAACTTCGGCACCAAAAGTGGCGCAAATATACCAGACCACAAATATAACCGTAGACTGTTGGCAGCTTCGGCTAGCTAACAGCAGGTTGAAAGTTGTCGAGCTAATTTTTTTTAACGAAATCTGAATAACGATGGCGACTGTGACTAGCAGGACCGCTCCCCCCCCCCCCCCCCCAACCCCCTTATTTTTCCTCCAGCGTAAAAAAAATTGTTGCTCCACACAGCACAAAGCCTGGGTAGTAGTGTACAGACAATATATTGCTAAAGCATCCTAATTTCTCCCTCAGCATGCCTTGTTTGCTCCATTTCTTAGGACGTTACCTGGTGCCTATTAGATGCTGGGTCAACCCTGGGGCCGTGGTAAATTTCTAAAGGGGGTGGAGTGGGGCGGGGTCTCCCTTGTTGCGAATTTCAAACCAGACATTGCAGCCACTACGTTACCGTGGCTCCCTAAAGCAATCTCTAAGACACTAACTGAGAAAACACTTAATCCAAAGTGTTAGTCGCCTTTACCTTTTACCAAATGGGAAGAGGCCAATCCATTTTCATTTGCTTCGGTTTATTTTCAGATTGTGGCCTCTTATTTCTATTTGATTTCGTATTTCGTACCCTTGCATGGCTCTTCCAAAGAGACTATGAAAAATATCCAAGAGCCCGTATTCACACCCCTTAGCAGAAACAAAATCTCATGAATTGACCACACATAATGTAAAGAATCAACAATCCAGCACTTTTCTACAAGACAAACAATCGCTGAAGGCTTAGCATGCGGCTTCGAGACCAACCCATTTGTAAATCAGTTCGATGTAGCCATAAAAAGTAAGACGAATAGATCTCGCTTAACAGTTCCTTTCTGAAACACCGGGAAAACCTGGTTTCTGAGCCGAAGTACTTAAGAAATTACGAAATCTCACTGTAAGGAAACTTGGTTATCCGAGGATAAAATATCTTTGAAGTGTTTTATTTTCTTCCGCTAAGAAGATAGTACTTTGGGGCTAATATGATTTTGGCTGGGACCATACTGACATATTTAGTTACATATTATAAAATACCAACAATAAATAATAGAGAGAAAGAAAACATCCAGTGCAGAAATGTTTTACAGGAACACTGACATAAGACATGAAAAAAGAAGGGCAAGGTAATCACCGAGCAAACTATTCACACTATGACCTCAAATGTTATACGAAAATTATTATAAGAAGACAAATTATGGATAAGAAAACTATTGACAATGAACAAGATCTTAAAATTGAAGACTATTTTTATAAATAACACAAAATTTCGAAAAATTAAATACTAAACCACTTATGCAGGCTTAACTCCTCCAAGAAAGAACAGTTGTTTAATTTGTTTGTGAACACTGACTATTAATGAAACAGTAAGTATAAAATCGCATGAGACAGTTTAGTACGGAAGAAATTATGTTTAACTACAACCAGGTGTTGCAGCAGTTAGCTGAAGGCGTCAGCACAGAAGTCTGCTGGGATCAGATCAAAGGAATCTGGAATGAATCTTGCGTAGAAGTTCTTGGCAAGAAAAAAAGGAAATATAAAGCATGGATAACACCAGAAACCATTAAACTGATTGAAGATTGGAAAAGTAAAAAGGTAGACTTAAACAATAGCAAAACTAGGGCTGCTAAAGCTAGAGCTCAGGAGAATTACACAGAAGCCAGTAAGGAAGTTAGGAGGCATATAAGGGCAGATAAAGTGAAATATCTAAATGATCTAGCACAAGAAGCGGAGACAGCAGCAGCAAAAGGAAACCTCAGAGAACTTTACAGAAACACAAGAAAATTAGTAGGTAAATATAGTCAGCGAACTGGATCAATCAAAAATAGTCAAGGAAAGGTACTTACTAACACTAAAGATGAAATGGACAGATGGGTGGAATATTTTGAAATGCTTCTAAATAGATCAGGCCCAGAGGTTCCCCCAGATATTCAGCCTTTAGAAATGGAACTGGATATCAACTGTGAGATACCATCCAAAGAGGAAATTAGAAAAGCTATCAATCTTCTCAAGGAAGGAAAGGCGGCAGGCCCAAATGGTATCCCAGCTGAAGCCATCGGGGCCAACATAAACACATTAACAGAAATGCTACATAGATTATTCAGTAAAGTCTGTGAGACCGAAGAAATACCAACAGACTGGAGAGAAGGATATCTTGTGAAACTGCCCAAAAAAGGTGATCTACAGGAATGAAAAACTATAGAGAAATTATGTTGTTGTCAGTTGCTGGAAAATATTAAGTAGGATTATATTGGAAAGATTAAAAGATGCTATTGATAAAAAGCTAAGAGATGAGCAGACAGGTTTTCGGTCCAAAAGATCCTGTACTGGCCACATAGCCCTATTACGAATTATAATAGAGCAAAGTATTGAGCTGAACTCACCACTTTACATTGGATTTATATACTATGAAAAAGCATTTGACAGCATTGATAGGGAATCTCTCTGGAAATTGATGGGACACTATGGAATCCCACAGAAAATTATCAACTTAGTAAAGGCAGCATATAAAGACATGAAATGTCGAGTTCTTCATGAGAAAAGTTAACAGATGCATTTGAAATAAAAACAGGTGTGCGACACGAATGTCTTTTGTCGCCTCCCTTACTTTTACTGGCTATAGCCTGAATTATGAAAACAGTAACTGCTAACACCAAGAATGGAATTCAGTGGACCCCTACAAAACAGCTTCATGATCTGGACTTCGCTGATGATATTGGTCTTCTGTCCCGTTCACGGAATCAGATGCAAGATAAATTGAATAAACTTGATGCGAGATCACAGCAGCTTTGTCGGAAAATCCATAAAGGAAGGACAAAGATAATGAAAATAAATCAGGCAAATAGTGATGTGGTTTCTCTTAATGGCATCCCACTCAAAGACGTGAAGTCGTAAACCTATTTGGGCAATAATGTAGATAAAGATGGAGGAACTGATAGAGATATTAAAATAACAATACAAAAGGCAAGAGGGGCTTTTATAGCACTAGGGAATTTGTGGAGGTCAAAAGAAATTAAAAGAAATACTAAACTAAAAATTTTAATTCTAATGTCAAATCAGTACTATTGTATGGGGCGGAAA
This sequence comes from Candidula unifasciata, assembly GCA_905116865.2. Classification (NCBI taxonomy): domain Eukaryota; kingdom Metazoa; phylum Mollusca; class Gastropoda; order Stylommatophora; family Geomitridae; genus Candidula; species Candidula unifasciata. The sequence goes on along the minus strand of CAJHNH020006802.1, from coordinate 93,418 downwards.
CATGGAGAACAACTAAGACAATTACTAATAAATTACAGACATTCATTAACTGATGCTTGCGCAGAATAGAGGGAATTAAATGGTATGATAGAATAACTAATGTAGAACTTTGGGAGAGAAATAAACAGGCTCCAGTGGAAAAAGAGGTGAGGAAAAGACGCTGGCGTTGGATAGGACACACACTGAGAAAACAGGAGAACAGCATAACTAGAATGTCTTTGCATTGGAACCTACAGGGGCATATGAATAAAGGAAAGCCAAAAAACACATGGAGAAGAGAGCTGGAGAATGAAGTTAGAAAGATGGGAAGGACATGGGGAGAGCTCCATGCAATGGCGAAGGATAGAACGACTTGGCGTGAGTTGGTTGAGGGCCTATGCTCCATTGGGAGATAGAAAGGCAGAAGAAGAAGAAGAAGACAAGCTGGTGAAGCTATAGTAGACACGCAAAGGGCAAGAAATATATGAAAATGCGACGATACACTCGAGCAGATGAAATCAAGCTAGATCTCTTGACGAAGGGAATAAAAGACACTGAATAGAACAATGAATAAATAATTTGTTCCGCTTTGAATAACAATTGAAATATCAATAAGCTAGTGTGGTAACGTTCGTATATAACGATTCCATCTTGCGCAGTATGTGAACGGGGATGGAAGAGCAGTGAAAAGGGCTATGTGCTGATCGATCCTGTGCAACAACCAGTGTTTGGAGACCGGAGTTGGAGATGTGTGCTGTTTACGTAATTATGTGTATATGCGTACTTGTAAGATGTGTTTGTGAGTTTGTGTTTGTATATGTGTGCGTCTGTGTGCGTATCTGAGCTGTGTTTCCTTTCATTGGCTAGCCTGTATCAACCAAATGCAGCCAGTTTTTCTCACGGAATCTAGTAAAAGGACACTTATGTTGATATTATTAGCAGGTTTAATCAGTGTGCCCTACTCAGCGCCCCTGTCTTTCCCCGTCTCACTGGCATTGTTTTAGACATTTCCCAATAAGCAATGCAATTATGTCATACCGTGTAATTCGCAAAATTCATCACATGCTCTGTTTGATGAATAGTTGTAGTTAATGAATAACTAACGCCATTCTCTGTGTTTCCACACAGTACCAGCAGTTTTGATTTGACCTTACATCTAAAGAGTATAATGTATGTACTAGTTTTAATTTCCTTTAACTTTCACACAATTCATTATGCTATAGAAACTTTACTTCTACATATATAATTGTTTCCCCTTCTGTGACTGACTGACTAAGTTCAACTCCCATCAAGACCGCACAATGAGAGATAAATACGCCATGTCACAAAGTGCCACCATTCGGATGACATTCTCCTAGGCGGAGTACTATAAATTTCCTTCAACCCATATGTTATATTTAGGCCCCCCGATGATAGCCACACACAAAAAATGCGTCCCATGTTGGGGCGGGATATAACTATTTCTCTTCTGTGTCTAAATTGTTGCCTAAATCTTGATCGCATCACACACAACAATTCCTTCAAATATCACTTCAGGAGTACATTAGTTTGAGACAGATCTTCCCCCAGATTCACATACTGCGAGAACATTTTCATTTTAGACTTGTGATATTCCAAGAACCATATAAATGCTGATAGGTTCTTACAGACCAGCCGATCTGGCCATAAATTTAGTTGCTACAAAAAAGGGGCAACATCTTGAAATATCCTCGTCAGTTGTACGTACATTTGTATTGTGTATCTGATAGCATACAACGTCTGCTGCTCGGATAAGCTGAACGTGTCAAGATTATTGCGATAGCTGTGTATGAAGAAACCACAAGACTCAGAATACAACATCATTATAAAGGGAATGCATAATTTAGTTGGGAGAGTCATCTACGATAAAAAAAATCGATGACCTTGATATTACAAGGCGTATCAGAAGCGTGGGCAGAGAGTACTGAAATAACTTGTACTGTTGATTCTTTTCACGCCGAAAGCAGAGTTACATAGATTGTCCAACTGGGGCGTCCCATGATAAAATGAAGAAGCAGACACTTGAGAGAGGACGCAATGTAGATGGATCACGGTAAGGGGTCATTTTCTCCTTCGTTGGCAGATTATCTCTTATTTTCGTAAATTATTCAGAACAATTCGAATGCGTGATACTAATTATGAGCATAATTTCTGTGATTAGAGAACATAGAAGTGGGGACAGATTTTTAGCAAAAAGCCAGACACTTCAGCACTTAATTGACAGCAAAAAATTAATACTTCGCAGAAACAAGAAAAGAATAATAAGGAACACTCTCAGTGAATTGAGAGCAGCTAGAAATCATTCACAAAAGGTAGCTAGTCCGTGTGCCAACGACTACTGGATCCAGTTATGTGAAAGCATTCAAATTGCTACCAGTAGTGGTACTGTTAGAGACATATGTGACGGTATAAAGAAGGCGATTGGCCCAACTATTTAAAAAAAAATTTCACCACTAAAGAGTTTGAATGGGGATATTATTGATGACAAGAAGAAGCAAATAGATGGGCGGAACACTATCTGGAGCTGTATTCAATAGATCCTAAACTAACAGATGTTGATATTAATGCCATTTAGACGCTACCAACTCTTGACTATCTACACGCATTTGCAACAAATGTAGAAGTTAGGAATGCTATTGATGATCTGGCTTCGGGAAAGCTCCATACAGAGATGGAATTCCTATTGAGATCATCAGGAGTGAGAAAGACATTCTAACCCCACACACTCTTCAGCTAATAACACTCTGCTGGCGGGAGAGACAGGTTCCACAAGACTTCAAAGATGCAAGCATCATAACTATGGACAAGAACCAGGGTGATCGGAGTAACTGCAATAACTACAGGGGAACATCACTGCTGCGTGCTGTTGGAAAAGTACTTGCGAGAATTGTTCTGCGAAAACTCCAGATCCTAGTAGACAAGGTTTACCCAGAGTCACAGTGTGGCTTTGGTGAGAACCGGTCTCCAACTGATATGATATTCTTATTACGACAGTTGCAGGAAAAATACCGTGAACAAAATCAACCAATGTATTTTGCTTTTATTCATCTTTCTAAGCATTTTATTTGGTTTGTGGAAAAGGTCAACACACTGGAAAAGACGTGGGTGCTTCCCTAATGCGCACACATGTATGAAAGGTACAATAAACTTTGTTAGTGTAACATCAGAGGAGTTTGTAGTCAACAACGGAATAAAGCAGGGATGTCTACTTTCACTTACCCTCTTTGGAATATACTTCTCACTTCTTTTGGAACATACCTTTCGTGGTCAGGAGGGTGGTATAACTATCCTTTCTAGATCCTTTACAATGCTCGTAGGCTGGAGCCCAAAACCATGATGAGAAAGGTACTTGTCAGAGAGCTAGCTGCTGTTTTCAGATAATGCAGGAATAGCTGCCTACTTAAAGGAGGAGCTCTATTGTTTACTGTCTGAATTTGCTGATGCAGGTTGTGAATTTGGATTAACAATTTGCAAAGACAAAGGTTATGGTGGAAATTATTATTGATAGACCTGCAGTCTACATTGATAGTGAAGAGCTGGAGGCAGTTGACCATTTTACCTGTCTGGGTTAACCAATTAACAACAAACTATTGCTGGATCAAGAATTCAATTCAGGATAGGTAAGGCAGCAACAACAATGAGCAGATTTACAAAAAGAGTTTAGGAGAACAGAAAGCTCACGATTGAAACAAAAACTCGTGTCTATCAGGCTTGTGTTCTCAGCACCCTGCTTTATGGCAGTGAAACTTGGTCAGCTTATTTGCACCAGGAGAGACGGCTAAATAGCTTTCATAGGCGATGCCTAAGAATAATACTCGACATTAAGTAGCAGGAAAAGATCACAAACACTGAGGTACTGGAAAGAGCAGGTGCTACAACAGTCTTCTCAATGCTCAGTATACGAAGGCTCGTGTGACTGGATCACACCTAGAGAATGGAAGATGTCACAGTCCCTAAGGGCATTCTTTATGGTGAACTAAAGACGGGTAGAGGCTGTCGAGGCCGGCCACTACTACGATATAAATATGTGCGCAAGCGGGACATGAGTGATATGTATTGAGGTGGACTCATGGGAACAAAATGGGAACAGGACTGGAATGAGAATGGAGGAAGAAATGATTGCAAAAAGGATGAGAACTCAGGGTCTGAGAAGAAACATACTAAACACAAATGTTGACAACAATGGTCTTTAAATTCCATGCTATAATTGTGGAAGACTTTTCTTAACGCGGGATGGTCTTGCTAGTCACAATCGCTATCGCCATGGGCTGTGAATTTCATGCCTCTTCATAGCGCTATAAAACACTATGGTCAGGAAAGACGGAAAGGTGCCAATTATTCAATATATGTGTAAACAAATCGAGTGTCAAATTGAGGCAAGCGTGAACTTTATGCAGGTTGGCCAAAGCGTGCCAAATGAAGATTGCGCAAGAAGAATTTTGATATTCACGAGGAAAAGGACGAGGCTATTTAAGCCACCAGGGAATGAGAGAGTTTAATCTTGTTTTCCATAATGGCTCAGTGTTGTTTGGTGGCGCTGAAAGAGTAAACATTAAGTTAATCTACAAGCAAGTGAATGTGTGCTTAATCGTCGACCGTGGTTCCAGAGAAAACCTGGTTTAACTTGACATCTTGCATTGGCCGAACTTTGTCTACTGTCCGTGTGAGTGGTTGTAAATGCAGCTTGGTGAGATTTGTGGTGTCAATAGTTGGAAATGGTTCACGTGGATGTCTTGCTTAGGTAAAAACACATTTAATGTTCTATGTAACTGCATCCTAGACGAAATCTGGCGCATCGAACGTCGTAGAGATAATAAATCACATTTGCTATCAGCTATTTTGTGTTTTCTCAAAATGTATATATATATATATATATATATATATATATATATATATATATATATATATATATATATATATATATATATATATATATATACAAGCATGTGTTGAAGTACTCGTCAATGCGACTGAGAAGGCTGCATGATTTAAATCCAAGAAAGTCATTCCAGTAATGGATGCTTGTCCCGGCGGGGGGAAATTCCGAGTCTACAAACATTGATATTCTAGTTCTAGGAGAAAAGTCCACAAATCTATGCTTGGTAACTCAGCAACAGACACGCTGAGGAAGTGATGGAAGCAGCCTAGCTATATGGCAGACGAATGAAACTGTAAGTCTATAGCTGCTAGAGCGTGAGTCTTGATACTATATGTTTACAACACTACAAAAGCTGTGATTCATATGTTATGTAACAAATGAGAACATCACTCTGCTAATAGGCCCGTTATTATCCTGTACACCTCTGTGCAAATGATCTGAATTCAAATACGGATTATTCTTCCATAGTTACACAGTCCTTCTTTTAAAAGTATGGGCCAGGATGTTGGTGAAGAAACATTGTTTAATCCTAAATCTATTTTGAGTGAGTTATATTTAGAATTCACTAACAGATAGGTGATTTTATGAAGTAGTGAAGCCTTTTTCCAGCCCCAAACTGACGTTTATTTCGCGGAAGGAATCCTTCCCGCTTCTGGCTCGGAAGAGTTTGGAAGTGTAGCGCCATTCTAGACTCAGTTCCTGGAGTCAGCAGATGCTTTAACGCCTTTTCTGTCAACTTACATATACACTTGCTTTAAAAGTCACCGTTTTCACCCGAGAACGTCAAGAGTGTAACCGCCGCAGTGTTAAATTTGGTAGAAGTATCTCAGTTTTCGGGACATCGTGCCGTATTAGCCATTTTTATGTTATTTTTCAATTTCAAGGTAACTGATCCCTCTCCCCACATAATTTAAATTAGTGACCATTTAGATAATTATGCTGGATTATTCCTAAATAAGTAAAAATAAAACAACCTCGCTTCACACCTTGTGTCTTAGATTCGACGTTTTAATTTTACTTTGATTCTTAGTATAAATATCAGGACTCTTGTGTAATATAGTCATTATCAGCCTTTTTGCCTTCTTGTTGTACCACACTAGGATATCACACAAGCGATAAAGACCCGGTGATACAAAGTGCCACCATGCGGATGAGGATCACTCGTGGAGAGGTCCCTGAAACCCATTTCAGCCGTTACGGCCACAATTGTGGCCCAGCTATTTTCAGAGGCCCCGGGAAAAGCCAGGGTTTGGGCTTCAAATAACGAAAAAGGAGATGACTCGGATAACGCAGACCTTTCTTTTCAATTTCTTTGCCTTAAATACAGGTTTTTTTTTTTATTTTTTTTTATTCTAGAAATAACAGATGGCGGTACTGACCATAAAGTATCTATCAAAAAGGTGCCAGTACTCTCCAGGAAGTGCTTATTTCAACAGCGTTGAAAAGATGGTCCATTTAAAATATGCCGATAGTACGTACTGTTGCCTACCACCGTTAAAAAAAAGGCAATCCTTGTATCCATTATAAGGTTTAAAAAAAAGTAAAGTAATGTCCCTTATTACGCCTTTAGGGCAGAGCGTCCCATATTTTTACAGACCAATCGGCACTGGGTGGGTAATGTAGTCAGCATTACGCCGGCCGTCTTTACTTACCCAGGACAGCCATCCTGGTACCCATTTGAGGCTGAGTCGACCTGCGACGTCCCATACCACGATAAAAATCCACGCAGCCTGCAGTGGGTTTCGATCGCGGTACGTTGGATTACAAGTCGGACTCGCAACGCCTTAGCCACGGACGCCGCTCATTAAAGGGTGGTCACTCTAAAATATCAACTTTTAAAAAGCCCTAACTGGGGATCCTAAAGCAAAACGATTTCGCTTGACTAATCTCCCCATTCCAACTTCCTGTTGAATGACCTATAAATTCCATTTGGTATTCCCTGTGGTATTGCTGAGTGATCTACTCCCGCTTGCAGCTTTCAAAAACTTGAGTTCGTTGTTCTCTCTATCCACGACAAATCTTAGCATTCCTCAACAGACACACACAAATAAACAAATTTCCGACGATTTCAGTTCCCCCCGCGGCCTTCCCGCTACTAATTGTCCGGAGATTGCGTCACCGCAGAAAAGCAGACCATATTTAGGCCTAATCCTCCATTTAAGGGACGTTCATGTTGGTGTAGAAACTGAGTGCTAAGGCGTAGCGATTCCCCCAATGTTATTGCTAATATCGTGTATAGCAAAGAATAAAAACGCAATGTGTGTCAGCTTTACAGACCAGGTTGCATTAGGCAAACAAAAGGTGTTAAGGCCAATAGCTTTCATCGGCAGACCAACGACCAGAAACAAACCACAACACACACACACATACACATACACACACCACACGATGAACTGATTATCAAATTACTACTTTGTGCAATATAATTATTACGTAGATAAATTAAACAAAATAATAAATGACATAATAATACAAAATGTGTGGTACTTATCTTAACCCCCCCACCCCTTTTTTTTTAACCCCCCCCCTCTCCCTTTTTTTTTACACCCCCCCCCCCTTCTTTGTGTGTATGTGTATGTGTGTGTGTGTGTGTGTGTGTGTGTGTGTGTGCTCCTTTTCTTTTGGTAGGTGTTGTGTTGAGAAAAATAACCAGCTCAGTTTGAATGTTGTTTCCCTTTACCCTTCCCTTCACACACACACCCTCTACATCTTTTTTTTTTTAATTCACCGGCTGTAAACTCAGGCGGAAAGTTCTCCTTTTTCGTCCAGCTCTAGACTTTAGTCTGGTTCCAGAACCTGAGTGCTGCATGCACATCCGTTTTACAGATCTGACTTATTTGCATGCAGATTGCTGGTGCCTTGCCTCTTAGGCACATTCACCAACTTCAAAAGAAGCCTCTAGTAGTCGACTCTTACGACATGCGTGTTGGGGTGGCAGCTAGTCTATTCTTGTTTTCCCCTTAAAGGGGCTCCGGAACCCTCATAAGGAATATCCCATATCTATTACATACTTTTTTTTTTTTGGTACTAGATATTAACAACGAACCCATATATTACAAATACATGTTGATTTTCACACTTAAATGCATGATTCGGCTGCCTGTGCCATTACAAAAGCTGGTTGCACAATCTCTGTTATTTGCCATCGTTGTGCAGTCTGACTGCTTTAAGGTCGTTTATTAATAATACATTGAAAGTTCTGGTGGAGCGTTGTGTTGTGGTTTACAGCTAGGCTTTTCGGCTCAACACACACGTTTTCAGCAAACACTCCATTTGTCGCCTTTTATGGCTTGCTCATTGAGGACCAATGGGTCTATTCTTCTTTTCCCACAAAATTAGGCCTTGGAACACAGACGCCGGAATCATCGCATCGATTCAGTGGTTATGGGGTTTTCATCATCATATTGTTGCACAGTTTATACATAACATATAACTGCAGATTATTCCTTCGTTCCGCTCTATCCTCTGCAAATTGTTTCATAATGGAGATGAAGTCTAGTCGCGTGCCTTTAGCCTCACTTATCAACATCTGTTTTAGGGTTTCTCTTAGAAGTTCTTCTACGAAATTTATAATCTCTCACAATGGGAACCTGGCGGACTCTCACAGTTTTAAGTAAATCTGTCATAAATACCAACGCTCAAGGAATGAAGTCAGCAGTGTTTTACTAATATTCTGTAGCCTAATCCGTTAAAAAAAACTGGACATTTTAAAGTCCTAAAGCCATTTTATTTCCTATACGAATTCCTCACCTAGTTACAACTCGGGTAACCGACAGAATTTGACATAAATGTTACCAATAAATATATTTTATCGAACATATGAGACCAGATACAATAAACTATTCCTTCACTGGATAATATAGACAGAATCACAAACCAAGTGATTGGCTGTGTACACTGATTTACATTTCCCTGCTGTCCTACTGACAAAGCTTTAATAACAGCTCATAATTTCCGTATCCTGATAAATAAAGAGATGTGTGTTTATTTCTCAGGAAGTTCGGACATTTCGCAGCAGTCATACGCGTAAACATCAAATGAGGCTGGTTAATGTTACACAATGGTAAACATAGTTACTCTGTGTCCGAAATCTTCCAGACGCCCGGATCGATCTAGAACAGGCCTTAATCGTCAACAAATGTCCTTTCTTGGATTGTGCAGCTTTCTTTGAATAATGTGAACTGGGGTAGCTTAGTGTCTAGACACTCGCCTGTTAGCCCGAACGAGCTGGGTTCATATCAGCACCCAAAGGGACAAAACTATATGTATACATTTCTCCCAGATTGACGGTATTTATCTTGGAATCAAGGCCGAATGGTTGCGATAACAATAGTACCGAGCCAAAGGAAACTCTTGGTTTCTGGAAATTTTATATATATATATATATATATATATATATATATATATATATATATATATATATATATATATATATAATTTTGTTATTAAATTCATGATTTCTCATTGGGAAAGCATACGTTTTTTGATTCCTTGCATTGTGAATTCGCTGTTATTGTTTCTCACATCAGCATGATATGATGTGGTTTAATTTTCGCCCTATCACACTCACACGATTATAAGAAGCATAGATCAGGCCAGTGTTCTTGTCTCGCTCCATCCATATTGCAAAGCCATCCATCACTACACCCATAACATAGTCATCAGTTATTGCTATATGTTTCCACAAGCTCCCTCTGCATCAATGATATAGGTAATCCGTTAGTTACTGTCTCTGTTTCCAAAGCCCCCTCTACATCCATGACATAGTCATCAGTTTTTGCCAACTGTTATCCACAAGCGCTCTTTGCATTCATGACATAGGTTATCAGTTATTCCCATCTGTTTCCACAAACCCCCTCTATAGGCACAGGCGATCAGTTAGTTATTGCCATCTATGTCCACATCCACCACAAAACTATTAATTTATGGCCTTCTGTCCTCACATACTCCTTTTACATTACTGATATAGTTGAATAGTTATCACTTTATTTCCTTATTATGTTGGTCAACCCCAATGATGAGTTGTTCAGTCATGGCTATTTGTCCGTAAAAGTCCTTATCTTTACCTCAGTGCCATAGCTGATTAGTTATCGCCTTCTGTCCCATTCAATTATTTCCATGAACTTCTGAAAAAGAAAGCTCCTAATTTAATATAACAAATACGTAGAACCTCGCATAACGAGCACCTCTCATAACGAGTAATTCGCATAACGAGCAAAACAAATTGTAAAAGAATTACTTGCTTAACGAGCGTCGTTTCCCATAAGGAGTGGTGAGGAGAGGGGAAGTACCGGATTGTGCGCATGTTACATCAGTCTGGGTTTAGCACTCGTTCCAGTAGCATCGTTGTGTCGCTTGTGATCACACACTTTCTAAAACTTGTGTTATATTGTGATATATATGCATGAATCCTACAGGCCTACAAGATGACCTCCCTGAAGAATTAAAGTTCATCAAGATTCAGTTTCTTCCTCCTAACACCACTCCGTTACTCCAGCCCATGGACCAGCAAGTTATTTCTAACTTTAAGAAGCTCTTCACTTGAGCACTCTTCGAGCAATTTTTTTTAGGTGACTGAAGGGACCAATCTAACTCTGAAAGAGTTTTGGAAAAATCACTTACACAATTTTGCCTGCCTCGAGATGATCGACAAGAGAACCCTAACTTCTGCTTGGAAGAACCTTTGGCCGGAGAGCGTTGTCGATTTGTGACTGAGGGGTTCGAGACAGTACCTGTGGAACCTGTGGTCAACGAGATTGTTTCTTTGGCCACTATCATGGGATTGCAGGTGGATAACAGTGATATTGAAGAGTTTGTGGAAGAGCACAACCAAGAGCTGACCACCGAAGAGCTTATTGAATTGCATTGTTTCCGAGCAAGAAATTTTGGAGGAAAGTTTGTCAGAGGAGGACGAGGAGGTAACAAAAAAAAAAACCAACAATCTTCTAGCCATATAAAAGAAATGCTGAAAGCATGGGAAACTAATGCATCTTACATTGAAAGTAAGCACCGCTAGCCCCAGTTCGATGTTCGTTCACCAGTCTTCTTGTAGTAAGCACCGCTCGCCCCAGTTCGATGTTCGTTCACCAGTCTTCTTGTAGTGAGCAATGCTCGCCCCAGTTCGATGTTCGTTCACCAGTCTTCTTGTAGTAAGCACCGCTCGCCCCAGTTCGATGTTCGTTCACCAGTCTTCTTGTAGTAAGCACCGCTCGCCCCAGTTCGATGTTCGTTCACCAGTCTTCTTGTAGTGAGCAATGTTCGCCCCAGTTCGATGTTCGTTCACCAGTCTTCTTGTAGTGAGCAATGCTCGCCCCAGTTCGATGTTCGTTCACCAGTCTTCTTGAAGCCGAAATCAGACCTTGCCTGAACACCCTATGAAATAAAGATTCAGAAATCTAGCAAAGGGGCGACTAGAAAGAAGCAGTTTTATCCATCAGGCCTAACGACTCTGCAGGCAAACCAATGTTCTGCCTGTAGCAAATAGCCTCTTAAATGCTATTCTAGATCATACTCCTTGAAAATAGGATTATAAGTTGCCAATACACATCCAAACAGAAGTGAAAGGAGTATTTGAAAAAGAAGAACAAAACAGTGTGCAACGCAAAACAGCCACCCTAGCTCTACTTGATGAGGAATACCCACATACAAAGATGATTCACTCTCCTTAATAATATGTATCTAATTTTCTTTGAATAAACGTTATACATAGCATTTTGTGAGTATTTTTTTTCGACATGGAACGCATTATCGTATTTACATTAATTTACATGAGAAAAATTGTTTCGCATAACGAGTGTTTCGCTTAACGAGTAGGATTCTGGAACGAATTATGCTCGTTAAGCGAGGTTGCACTGTACTTGAAACAGAAAAACTGCGTGGCTTTACTTGTACATTGTTTGTCTATATCTCAGTGATATCATTACTGATTCCGCTCAATGCCGCTTCAACGAGAAAAAAAACTATGAACAGTGAAGTGTCCAGTTAAATCAAAAAGGCTTCGCTTAGACTAGCAGAGTATTCATTGTGTGAGAGGAAGTCTGTGTAGCAGCTGACCAGCTTCGGTTTTTGCGGTAAGGAAACCTGAAACCGGTAAGAGCATTTGGTCTTTGACGTCCACTGAAGGTCAAGTAAGCCAGTGCGAACGTTAGCCACTGTATGCCCAATGTCTAGTGTATTAGCTTACGGGATTTGGAGTTGTTAGGAATTCAGGGATTTTAGGGTAGATTGGCTTGATCCTAAATCTCAGCTTCCATTCTTGGAGAGGAACAATTGATCTGGACTCATTTCCCCCTGTATGTGAGATTGCTTTCTTCAGACAAAGAAGATCGATGGATAGATGAGCAAACTGACAGTTACTTTTGAAAAGATACTAAAAGTAACTGTAAAACATAAAAATCTGACTGACGTGCAACCCCACCAGAACATCATACCTATTGATAAACACTCGGTGACACAAAAGGCTACCATTCGGATGAGAATAATCAGGGAATAGATTCCGAAAACCCCCTTCAACCCATGTATTAGATTATGTTAGGGCCCCTATGCAACTGACAGGGTGGGGGTTTGAAAAAAAAAATTCGTCTAACATTGGGACTCAGTAAGTAAAATACAAAGTTAGGGACCCTTTTCCACGCCTTTAGGCGTATAGGACATATAGGGCTAGATCTATATTTTATAGACCAATTGGCATAAGATGGGTGATGTGGTCAGCATCACACCGGCCGCCATTAGTTCCCGGGACTGCACCCGGTACCCACTCAAAGCACGGTCGACCTGGGAACCAAGGTTATTTTTTGAAAAAAAAGTCCGGCTCAGCCAGGGAGCGAACCCACGACCTTCCGATCCGCGGCCAACGTCTAGCCACTCCACCGCGGCGACTTCCTTGGGACAATAAGAATAAACTCCACAGGGGAGCATGTACAGCAGGGGTCTACCAATCATCAGTAGAAGTAATCTCTCGTCGACAAATGTTTCGGCCCACGAGCTCCTAGATATTTTCAGAGAGTGGGCCCACCTGGGTTCATGAAGCTCAGGGTTGGTTTCCCCTGCTGCACGAATTACCGGATGTTGTTCGGATAGGGACAAGATGAATTGGTGATTTTGCAGAAGGTACTGTGAGATAAGAAGTCGTCGCGGCACCATAATTAAGCAGTCTGCATACCTGAACGACCAAGCGGCAAGCTTACGATTGGTATACCGGACACATGTTGGACTTTTGTTAGCAGGTGGCAGAGGGACACTGGCAGACAATTCGGACACGATGGACTTTCAAGGGATGAGAAATTCTTTTCCCCTAGACACCCGGACCAGCTCTCCGAGGCCCGTCCCCTACGTTGTTTCGTTGTGTCCAGAGCCAGCTCGAGGCCCTCTCAGCAACCTCGCCCAGCTTTTTAAGTGTCCGTTTGCCTTCATTACCACTTAAGCCTAGTTCAGTAAACTAACTTAAAAATCAAGTGACAGAAGCCACTAAATGAAACGGTGGGCAAAAGAAACATAAACAACAAACGTTAGATAAGTGTGGATTAAAGACAGGCTTTCACGCACTGCTGCTTAAGATGCTAATCCTGTATTTTTAGACCAGTAGACGTTCGATGAATGTTTGATTAGTAACACGCCGGTCGCCTTCACATCACATTTTCTGGTACCTATTTTAGGCTGGGTAAACCTGATTTGTTCCTTAATACAGTGAATATATGATGAGAAATATTATGTATATGCCCGGAATTGTGGCTACTGGACAAGACATGGAAAACTTGCTTTCTGCAGATGACAATATCTTGATAGATACAATTCACAAAGAACTGCAGGCATTGATAGATACTGATGGGCCTTAGTGCGAATAATGTAATGGTGATTTCCAAGAAAATAATAATGCCTAAACATGTCAAATAAAGTTTTTTTTTAGGTCAAGTACATAGATTTAAGTATCTAGGCCCATTGATAACGTCCGATGGAAAATGTATCACAGAGATGAAGAATAGAACAGGACAGAAGAGAACTGCACTTTACAAAATAAATAAGATTTTGTGTAATAAATCCATGTCATTGAAAGTTAGGAGAAGAATTATCACATGCTATGTAGAGTCAGTTTTAACATACTACTGAAAAGCCTGGACAATTAAAAAACAAGCCGAGCAATATCTTGAGGCCGCAAAGATGGAGTTTTACAGAAGAATCCTTAGAATTCCTTGACAGCTAAGAAGAGCAGCCCAGGTGTTTTGAAAGAGGCTATGCTAGAAGAAAACGTATCACAAAAATCAGAAAGAAACTTCCAATATTTGGGGGTGGGTGGGGGGGTTGGGGGGGGGGGGGTCATATTATGAGAAGAGGAAAAATGGAATATGTTTTGACCACTGGAAAGATCGATGGAAAGAGATACATCTGAAGACAACTTGAGAAGATTCTTGACAATCTTTTGTCGTGGTATGGAGTGATATCAGCAAACGAACAGATACACGCTGTTGCAGTACGCAGCTTGTGGAAAGACATGATCGCCCACGCCAGTCGGCAAGGCACTTGATGATGATGAGACCTAGAAGAACGCGTTGAGTGAGTAATCCAGGCTCCGTGTGCAATTAAACCTATAACCTGCTGGATGGGTAGCCAAGTCTGCAAGTCACTGCAATATAACGGCTCTCAAGATGTTGTTACAGTTGCTGATCATTAGTACCTCTCCACCTTTCTAGACGGGGCGTCCGTGGCTTAGGCGTTGCGAGTCCGACTCGTAATTCTAACATACTGCGATCGAAACCCACTGCTGGCTGCGTGGATTTCTATCAAGGTATGGGGCGTCGCAGGTCGACTCAGCCTAAAATGGGTACCAGGATGGCTGTACGAGGGAAGTTAAGACGGCCGGCGTAATGCTGACCACATTACCCACCCAGTGCCGATTGGTCTGTAAAAATATGGTACGCTCTTCCCATATGCCAGATGCGCCTAAGGCGTGAAAAGTGATCTTTACTTTACTTTACCTTTCTAGACGATAGTGTTAAATTTAGGTTATAAAGATGCACGGCAGTCATAACCAATTAAGTTCTTCCTCTAAACACATCCCCGGCAGTATTGCAGAAATTATGTGCAGCGTGATCCGTCCCTCCACAACCTGCTTTACTTGGGGCTTTTTTTTTTATGGTTCGTCCATCACGAGCGATGAAGACCACTTTCATCCAAAATAGTAATGATCAATGACCATGAGTACGAAGTTGGCTGATTAGTCCAATATAAGTCAGGAAAGCCCCCGAGTAGTGCGGACAACAGATGGAAGCCTCAGTAAGTGTGGGATTAGCAGTACTATTCTCTCCAGTCTTCCTCCGCCTCTCCGCCTGTGCAACCTGCTTCACTTACTACAAAGGAAACTCCAGTACGTTTGGAACTCAACAAAACTTTTCTTTTTATAAAAGCTGCATGATTGGAAAAGAAAAGGGGGGGGGGGGCTGTCCGTCTTAGGGGCTTCCCTTTGACAAACTGTTAGATGTTCTTGAGTGCTCAATTCCTAACCCTTTGAGGAAAGTTGGAGGTAGAGGGTGATGTCATCTGACTTGTCCGTCTCTCTTACACCAGCTGCCTACTGTGGTTAAGTGTCTTGTTTAACTGCAAAAACGTTGTTTAAGGTCTGAATTTTCTATGATGCTATGTCTGCATGGCATTTGTGGCTGTGTCTGGAGAATTTAATCATGATAATTACTAAATAATCCGAGCAGTCACCATTTGGAATATAGAGAAATAGTTTTATTTTAGCTGCCACACTATAGAAAAATATCCTTTTCCTTAACTGAGGATTAGAGCCACGAGTCTCTGCATTTTTAAACTGTGTATGTGTCATTCAACCCTGCCAGAACCGTACAACGAGGGACCAACACCCGATGACACAAAGTGCCAACATTTGGATAAGGATCATTCGGGATCACGTCCAAGAACCCCTGGCTAGTTATACCAGGGCCCACAACTACTGTTGGGATGGAGCTTTAAAATAACGAACAATTGTCTCCCATATTGAGGACTGGTTTTAAGGTACGTATATCTTTCAAGCGGTGTTCGAACAGCTCGACCACCTGTTCCTGTGTAGTTGAAAAGTTATGGATACATTTGTAATCTTTCAGGTGTATTCGGGGGAAAACAATTAGGCACATTAAGCAGGAGCTTTTATTGAATCGTAAATTTAGATGGCACAAAAGCCTCAGAGCTGAGCATTTATTTTCTCGGTTAAAGTTTATTAATAAAAACTGTGCTTTTCAATGTCTGTGCAAGCATTATTACCACAACCACTGCCACCAGTGTCTCGGAGTGTCAGAAAATAAAAAATGTTTTTTAATATTATCCACCATTTACATTTCGTTCCTGTGAAGAAGAGAGGTTTTCGTAGAGACCCTAGCACATTGGTTTTTCCAAAGGCCCATAATGCATTTGAGACGGCTCCGAAGACGGTACGTGGTTACCAGTGCTTAAGGAATTTAGCAATCACAAACCAATCACACGGTTGACAATAGTAGTAGTAGATTTTTACCCCACCAGGACATTACATTAGCGATAAACACCCGATGATCCAAAGTGCCACCATATGGATCAGGATCACCCATGGAGGGGTCCCAGAAACCGCGTTCAGCCATTAGGCCATATTTATGGCTGGGCTATATTGCTGCCCCTGGCAAGAGCCAGATTAGGGCTTCAAAAGATCGAAAAATTGCATCTCACAAGGGGATGACTAAATATATTAACTGCTGGTAACAGTAATGTGACTCTACTTTTATTAACTACCCACTGACCAATCGAAACCGAGTTTTCAGACATAAAAATGTCCAATGACATTTCAAAACAATGGGGGATTTTTCAGGATTACCAATTAATTGATAACTGCCCAGGGTGCCAACACGTTTGCTAGGAATCTTAGTGAAGATTTATTGGTTATTTGATGTGTTAATCTTGCAGCGAACGTTCACAATTGTGACATTTACAAAGCATGCGGCTAAATGTCAACCAGAACGAGTCCATTATGCCTGCACTAGACAGATATGAATCTTTATATATCAGATTCGATATCCGCCTGGGAGTCTGAATTTATCAGGTTCGATTCCCTTCCCTTCATCAAAACGAAGATTATTACTTATTCGCGGAGTGTCCGGAATTACTGTTATGAATAGATGAATAAGGTTTCAGGAATGTTTACCTGTTTGAGACTCATTTCTGAGGTGTTAGGGAGCTACGTAGTCTCGGGTCGTTGTGTCCGCCTCGAGTGCTAGAGGTCCAGGATTCAGGCCCCAATGGAGGTTGGGATGTTTTAAAGTGGACTTTTTGTAATTGCCAGTCTCTGAGTATTAAGATCGGAAGCCCGTGTGTATTGTTGTGCACGCAACAAAATCCCTTGGCAGTTGGAAATCTAAAAGAGTAGCCTAACGGTGCTGCTAGGCACAATTTTGATTTCAAATGGTACCCAAATATTTCAGATTCTCGCCGGTGCTACGGAGATGGTTCACTGCGCCAAGCTACTTCAGACTCGGACTAGATTGGTTACTACCATTGTGCCATGATGTTAATCCGCTGTTCAAACTTCAAACCTCAAACCTTCAGGTGTTAATCCTACATACTGCAATCTAGGATGGGAACCCATTTATCATCAATGCCTTTGTGTTTGTATTTTTACATTTTCACAATGAATTTTGACGTACATAAAAGGGTTAATGGATAAATACAGCTGTCGTCTGAAAGATGAATGCTTGGAAGGTCCGAATGTAAGACTATTCTGCGTGCTCTTTTGTAAGCCTTTGGAAATAAAGTTCGTTCGTTCATTCTCTACTATGCAAAATCTGTGGCTTATAATGACTTACTTTCTTTTCAAATTATAATGATGCCGCAAACGTCGACGATTTCTGGGGTGTAGATGTTTACAGATCTTCTCCTTCTTTTCCTTCTTCTTCTCTTCCAACATTTACCTCAGCGAGGTGCTGGGGGAGGGGGAGATGTAATTACTGTTTGTGCGCCTTTTCCGATGCATTGTACAAGTTGGTGTTCATTTCTGTTATGTTGATCCTGATGATGTCGCTCCATCACTTGCGTAGTCTTTCCCTTGCTCTGAGTTTATTATATTTCTTCAGCGTGGCTCTCTGTGGCAGTTGGTACCAGGGCATTCTCGCCAGGTGGCAAGACCATCTCATTTGTTGTTCTTTAATGAATTGTCTGACGCGGTTAATTCTAGTCTTCCTCTAATTTCATTATTCCTGATTGTATCTCTTCTTGTCACACCGACAGCTCTCCTAAGACATATCTCTGCTGTTTGTTACTATCTTCCTCTCATTGGTTGTAGTAAGGGTCCTTGTTTGGCACTGGTAGCACAATGTCGGCTCCCCAAAAAAACAGTTCTCATCAGATTTGCTTTGGTTGACAGTTATCGTTCTATGCATCACAAGACGGGTTAATTGTCTTATAGACAGATATGCTTTCGTACATCTTATGTTTATTCTCTATCCATTCTTCTATCTGAGATTTGCAGATCATCATCATCATCATCATGTGCCCTGTCAGCTGACGTAGACGCTCATGCGTCTCCACAGATCACGATCCCTGGTTGACTGGAACAGCTCTCTTGATGATATCCCTCCATGCCATCGTTTTAGCGCATCCAGCATCGTCTCTCTAGGTCTGCCTCTACCCCTTTTTTCCACTGATCTTTCCAGTTGTCACGATGTTCTCCAATGTCTCTCTTTTCATTATGTGGCCAAAGAACAGTGTTTGTCTCTTTCTTATTGTTGTATATAGAGAGCTACTTTCATTAGCCTCTTTCAAGCAATCGTTGTTAGTTGCTCTGGCCGTCCAAGGTATTCCTAAAATTCTTCTCAAAAACCACATCTTTGTTGCTTCCAAATTCCTCTTCATTTGTTCAGTGAAATTCCAAAATTCGCTGCCATATCGCAAAACAGGTTCTATGTAACATTTTAGCACCCTCTTTTAGATTTGCAGATAACGATGTAAAACGTGAGGTCAGGTGTGAAAGCTGGGAATGTTAATTATCCCATGCAGACTAGACATGACATACAGTAATGTCTCAACCTCATATAGGATCCATTCCCACACCTTCAGGCGTTTTGGACATATAGAACTATACCTATATTTTATAGACTAATTGGGGCTCGGTGTGTGGTGTGATCAGCATCATGCCGGACAGCTTTACCTCCTAGGACTTTACCTTTACTCAACGCTGTGCAGACCTGGGAGCTAAGGTCATTTCTAAAAAGAATCTGACTCCGTCAGAATCCGAACTCAGGAACTTCCGATCCTAAGTCGAGCGATTAGCCGCTACCCCACGGCGGCTTCCTTCTCCCCTTCCTGACTTCGTAGCTTCAGTGAAATTGTTAGAACCAGCGTTCACCCCCACCCCCACCGTTTTTTTTCCAGTTTCCTGCTGTACTCAGTGATACGCGGTACCGGTACCTTTTCTGGGTGTTAACTAGGAGGCACAGGTTGTGTACTTTCACACACCAACGTCTTATTCTTCTCTTCCACTTTTTACCTCATCGAAGTGTAGGGGGGGGGGGGGGGGGAGATGTAATGTTCGTTGATGAGCTCTGTCAAGAGCACTATTAAGACTGATGTTCATTTCTGTAAGGCTGTTCTTAATGCCATCACACCAACTGCTTCTGTAAATTTCAACGACGCGCATTTTGCAAACGATTTCTATCAGTAATAGTCTAATTGAAGTATCTTGAAATTGCTATAACATTCGGTAATATATGTGTATAAACCAGTGGGCACTCGGCAGGTGATTTGGTAAAAGTTAACTTCATGGGATTTTTCTTTTTGCCTGTATTAGGCTGAGATGATCCGGGAACTTAGATCTGCTTCTTCTTTTTTTTTCCTTCCTTCCTTCCTTCTCTCTCTCTCTCTCTCTCTCTCTCTCTCTCTCTCTCTCTCTCTCTCTCTCTCTTAGTGTTTTCGAATAACAAAGGTCACATGTCTCTGTGAAGTCTTTGGTGCAACGCATGACTTACACTGGTCCGCACACTTTGGTTTCATTTGTAATGGCAACTGGGAGAAAGTGGGATCTCTTTACTGCGTGTAGAGAGCATGCCTACAGCACATCTTCATTATTCTGTGGCGCCATTCCACATGGGCAAAGTTCTGAAATGGAAACATGGGTGTTCAGAACATTGTCCATCTTGCATAGATCTTCACGACTGGTCCCAGATGGGGCGTGTTATTATGGCTACTTAGATCTGAATTTTTTTTTCTTCTAAATGCATCCTTTATCTTGCTGTTCTGTATAAGTTCCAGCGTTTGCTAGAAAGTTTGCTCTTTCGGGGAGCTACCGTGATGTAGCGGCTAGACGCTCGCCTGCAGATCAAAAGGTCTTGGGTTCTAGTCCTGACGTAGTCGGACTGTTTTTCAAGATGACCTTGGCTCCCTGGTGAACCCAGTCTTAAATGGATAACGCGTAAAGACCTGGAAAGTAAAGGCGGCTGGCGTAATGTTAACCACATCAACCATCTTGTGTCGTTGGACTATAAACTATAAGTCTAGCCTTATATACACAAAACGCCTAATAGGCGTGGAAAAGTGTCCTTTGCTTTACTTACTGTTAGTCTGCTGTTTCATCTCCCCTAATGTTGCAGTTGCCGAACTTATTACGAAAGGGAAAATGGGAGAAGGGTGGCGGACAGATGAGCTAGCTACAGTGCCACCAAGACTCTCAGATGTTTCAAAATACATAAAGTAAAAAAATTAAGGCTCCTTTTCCACGCCTTTCAGCGTATTGGGAATATAGTGCTAGACCTCTCCTTTTATAGACCGATCGGCACTTGGTGGATTATATGGCCGGCATTACGCCGGTCGCCTTTACTTTCCAGCACTGCACCTGCTACCCACTTAAGGCTGGGTCGACCTGGGAGTCAAGCCCAGCTCCGTCAAGACGCGAACCCACAACCTTTCGATCCACCGGCGGGCATATAGCTTCATTCTTTCGTTCTCTGGTGCATCTCCAGCTGTGGCACACATTGATGACTTCCTGCATACAAATGCAAGTTACTCTGGTCGTCTCAGCAATAATTTATTCTGCTGGGGTCATACACGACTTCCTTCTTTGTTCTCAAGCCCTTGATATCATCTAGATGAGTATACAGGCCAAATATCATATACAAGATAATTCGTCTTTAGCTATAATGAATGAACGAGTGTACGAATTAGTTAATAAATGAATTGGCTAATGAATGAATGAATAAATGAATGAATGAATGAATGAATGAATGAATGAATGAATGAATGAATGAATGAATGAATGAATGAATGAATGAATGAATGAATGAATGAATGAATGAATGAATGAATGAATGAATGAGGAGCCAACACCACTACACTCTGGACTTTCCCACGGGTACGCTGCCCAGTTATTCGGTAGCCAAAGAAGAATTACCATAATTATGATGTCAGCTCCATTTGATTTAAAGTCTGTCTTTATTTTCGCCCCAGCGCGTTAAAAATTCGCTCAGACTTTCTCTCTCTCTCTCTCTCTCTCTCTCTCTCTCTCTCTCTCTCTCTCTCTCTCTCTCTCTCTCTCTCTCTCTGCTCACTCCCGGCTAAAGCAATCTCTCCAGAGATGTACACTCTGTTCTCTGACACTGTCCACTAAACTCCAGAGAGCCGTAAACGTGTCGGTTTTATCTAGAATGAGCATATACGAACGTTCTTACCACGTGAGTGATGATCAATCCCATCGAGAGCGCACAACAAGGGATAAACATACGATGTCACAGAATGCTACCATTCGGATGAAAATCCCCTGCGCACAAGTCTCAGAAACTCAGTTTAACTGTTAGGTTATGTTAGGATCCCAGACGACATTCGGGGTAGGCTTCTAAAACAACACGTGTGCTATCTGAGTTACACAATAATCAGCACACGACCAAGTGTCCACAGGTACGGATATTCACTTGAGACATTGAGTTACGACACGATGCTGTCACCTCCGTCATACAGTAGGTTTATTCGACAGAACACAAGCGGGTATTCACAAGCTCTTACATCGACAGCACGGCATATTCAGAGACGTAGACAGTGATCCTAATTGGCATTCGCACGTAGTCCATATAGTCCTCATTCTCTCTCTCAACTTGTAGGGACCTCTCCCTGACCACTACAGCTCATAAGGTCTTCAGCGTCCCACAACTCTGGGTTCGCTGTATAGAGGAACAGGAACAACTCCCCTATCAACTGGACCTTGATATTATTACTTCAGTAGACACGTCGGCTGACTGGAACGGACCTCGTTCTCCAGCATGTGCTCACAGCACCCCAGCCTGTTGAAGGACTCCGATAACCGAAGGACTTCTGAGCTCTCGTCGGTATCCTACTTTTCTGTTTATTTAATGAAATTATGTCTCCTTGCGTAGTCACCCAGAACAGTCACCATTGGAGCATCCAGTCCCCTTGCCCTTACTTCACCAGCGGGATTATACCTTCAACCAGTACCGTGACCGAGACTCACTCAGACCTTGCTGTCTGACGTGTGCACGATACTGTGTCTCACTCGAGAGATATTGACTCTGACCCTGACTTGGTCTCTCTCGAACTCTGACTCTCTCGGACTGACTACGCAGCCCTCTCTTGCTGGGGGTGTACTACACCCGCACTTCCCCAGTGCTTTAGCTCTCTGGCTGTAGCTTACTGTCCCAGAATGTCTACACAGCCCCAATATATCCCTGCCGAACCCATATGGGCGGCTGATGTTACACGAGAGGCACGCTCGTGTGGGCGTTCTCGGGAATCATGCTCATGTGGGCGTTTTTGAGACTCACGCTTATGTTGGCGTTCTCGAGAATCACGCTGATGTGGGTGGCTGATGTTACATGAGAATCACGCTGTCACGTAATTCAGACTTTCTCTGTTCATCTCGTTAGCTATGCTTGTCAGCCCCCACCGTGAACCCACGCATCTACTTTTACGTGACACTACACTTCTCACTGGTCAACATTCTCTCCCCCTCACTACTCGGGCAAATGTTGACACTGTTCACGGGACATCCCTTTAAACTCCCGGAAAGTACTATCATACCACTCTGTCCCTTCACACAATATTACACTCTCCCAAATCAGCACGCAACAAACACAAAATTAGCCCGAATTAGCGGAATTAGGGTATTGTGATTTTTATCGACACTGAGGCATGGACTTTGTTGTTCCTACCAAGAGTTTCTCTATTGCAATCATTAACTGTAAATATTCTGTCATTCTGAAAGAGTTCTAACCTCGCGTGGTGTGCTCCGAATAGTATGATCTTGGCCAGTCTGTAATCTGCCACACACACACATCAGTTGATGAAAGTGAAAGAGTAATGCAAGTAGCTGCTTGGAATTCATAGTTGTCGTGGACTTAAGAGCTTTTTGTCCCCATTCTGGTTTACAAGTGTTCTGATTCGGCACTATAAAATAGTCAACAACAACAACAACAACAAAATATTGATGTCTGGAACACTGTTACATATGCTCTCTCTTCTTCGAGCATAGTGATGAACCGAACTTCTTTAACAAAAGTTGTTCGGCTGTAAATTTTTTTTATTAAAGCTTGTTTGTAATTTTTGACAATACTGTAACACTTGTCTCTCTGTTTCTGTACTTTTCAATATTCTTCATTTTGTTCCCTCAACTCCGATATTCTGTAAACATCTTTGGCTATTTCTTATTGGATGTATGCACTGTTTATTAGAGTTTCTTCAACATTTCTGAGTTATTACACTCACTTGGAATATATTTCTCCAATTTTCTACATTTCTCTTC
The DNA here is from genome assembly GCA_905116865.2 of Candidula unifasciata. Classification (NCBI taxonomy): domain Eukaryota; kingdom Metazoa; phylum Mollusca; class Gastropoda; order Stylommatophora; family Geomitridae; genus Candidula; species Candidula unifasciata. The sequence goes on along the minus strand of CAJHNH020006802.1, from coordinate 69,788 downwards.
TGTCTCCCCCCTCCTCCTCAGTTGTTCTATGTATCTTTTAATTTTTTTTTTTTGTCATCATACTTTTAGATGATCTCTTTGCTTTCTTCAGTTGTTTGTTACTCTTATATTCATGTATTGCGATGTGTCATCTGATATTTTCATAGCTTCAATTATCTTAGGATCATATAGGTTGGTGGTTTCTTTTTTTCTTTTTTTTTTTCTGTACTTTTAGAGTTGAATGCAGTTATCTGGGTCACATGATCTCAAATCTTACTTTTTGTTTTAAGGTTTACAATGTCCTCTATCAGCATTTAAAATCTATGGTTAAGCAACAACGACGATGTGCATGCGTATTTCGTCCTTTTAAGGACACATTTTTTGTTGTTATTTTGAAGCCCCACCCTGGTTTTTGCCAGGAGCCGCAATATAGGCAGGTCATGAGTGTGGCCAATTGCCTGAACGCGGTTTCTGGGACCTCTCCACGGCGATCCTCATCCACATGGTGTGGCACTTTGTGTCATCGGGTGTTTATCGCGTGTGTGATGTCCTGGTGGGGTAGAAAGTCAGTCAGTCAGTCATCAACGAGGAGATCAAAATTAGAATTTTGAGAGCATGCATCTTCTCTGTAGCAACATACGGAATTGAGTTATGGACTATCTCCCAGTCCTTAAGAAAGAGAATAGGGGCTTTTAAGCAGAAATGCTATAGAATTATTTTCAGAATATCTTAAACGAAGAAGAGGAGAAACACTGACATCTTGAAGGATTTGTAAATCAAGGAAGTTTGGCCAATAAACAGCATCCTGTCTCTATAGCTGAAATATTTTGGTCATATCAAGCGCCACGAAAAAATAATAGCAGAAGGCATGGTACCAGAAAGAACGGGGCAGGACCGACGAACACGAAGATGGGCACAGGATATAATGTGACCCCTTGAGTATGAAAGTACGTTAGGCGGGAGGCAGAGCTGGCGAGAGACCGAGTTTCTTGCAGGCAGACCATGATGAGAGAGACTTTCTGCAAAGGACCTGCTACATGATGATTAGATGTCCTTTGTTTTATCATATCTATGCGCTGTTGACTGTTTGTCATCATTTTGTGTATTTTCAACAGAAAAACAATGCGCATTCTCTAGTTTGCTTATAGGCTAGAACTGTGTATTGTTGTAAACGAAGAGTTTGAAAATGCCTGTTTGGTCTTTTGGAATACTGGTCACCACTGATACCTAACACTATGACATCCTTGGCAAATACCACATTTCCTATTATTGTTGTTTTGTTCGTATTAATTTTTATTGTCTTGCAGGCTTACAGTTTTATTATCCACATTTGCCTGGACGAAAATTGAACCGTTGTTCTCTTTTGCATGCTAAAGCAGTGTGTAAAAAGAGCTAAAATGTTGGTTCTTCCACTTTATCTGGTCACACCATGTGACCAGTCGAAACGAGGCTGCTATGCAGGGATGCCAAGGCTGGGTTTTTTCCCCAAGATCTTGGTTTTTTTAGTTGCCGTCTTGGTTTCTTGGTTTTTATTTTGAAAATTATTGAAAATCTTGAGTTTTCAGAATTAATGATGAAAAAAACTACAATTAATAAATATTCTAACAAGAATAATGTGTGTACACATATCTATAATAGTTTTACCCGCAAATTATATTTTGGAATGTCCTACAAACACTTAAAATAAACTCAGTGTAATTAATGTAACAATACAAAGGTTAACTCCAGGGCTATTCAGGAAAAATGTAGCAGACCACCAAAGGAACAGATTTACGATCCCCAAGCAGTGTCCCTTAAGTAACAGATACTAGGGGCGGAAAAGCAAAATAGATTAAACCTGGGACTTTTGATCGTGAACTTTACAGAAGAAAGAAGGGACCTGACATTCAATTATTGAAGAAAGTTTGGGAGGCTTTTCCTCTCTTCTAGGGGTTATTGACCTGACATTGTAGCGTCTCCTTGGTTGAATTGAAAGAAAGCAGATTAGCAGAAACCAACTAAGGACTACTAGGGTTAAGTACCTTTAGTTAAGTTTTCACTAGTTTTTTTTTTTTTTTTTTTTTTTTTTTTTTTTTTTTTGCTGTGTTGTGGTTTGTTGAACTGTGCTATCAAAATTTACTCTGATTATAACCTTGTTGAATTCAAAATGAGTGAGCAGATTACACCATCGAAGAAAAGAAAATGGTATGCTCAGTGTTTCAAAGAGGAATGGCGGTATTGGTACCAATTGAGAAGCATAAAAGATGGCCTAAACTGTAAAATATGACATTTTATCCGCTTTTATGACTAATTTCACTCTTTTGCCTCACTCGTCAGCAACGGTTGAACGCATATTTTCCCTGATGATCTGTGTCAAAACTAAACAAACTAATTCTCTGAAAGCAGACACTGTAAAAGATCGAATTCTTGCAAGGCAAGCAATCACAAGAGGAAATAGCGACTGCACGACATGGACACCTAATAAAGAATTGCTAAAAGAATTGCAAAGTGGCGCAGTTAGTCAAAGATATTTAAACAGAATTAAAAAAAGAAGAGACGGTGACAATTGAAATTGGTGAAGAAGGAGAGCTGTTAGAGTAACAGTTTAATAAAGGTGGGTATATGTTCAGTTTCATAACTATAAAATACTTTTTGCACAGTGCTAGGTTTTTTATTTTATTTTTTGTTCATATCTTGGGTTTTCGTCAGCCCCATCTGGGTTTTTGACAAAAATCTCATTGGCAGCCCTGCTGCTATGACGTAAACTAGGTCGGTCAACTCAAGAAGATTATCTTCCCCTAAGCGTTTCTAAGTTAGTCGGATTTTCTTTTCATGAGCTTAGTTTTAAACCTTTTTAATTTAACGACACCAAGCTATTTGAACATAAATTGCATGCTAAATACTGAAAAATTGCTTGGTATTCCTAGTGGTTTGTGCGTCGTGAAATACTGTTTGAAAGAAATTATTCTGATCATTCTTTTCTTTGCAGATCTATCGAGCAAGGACAAGATGGCGGCCAACAATAGAGGTCTGGATGAACCACCAAACAGCCGTCTGTTCATTCTTTGTCCGAAAGGCACAACTGAACAGGATTTCCGCGATGCATTTGATAAATTTGGAACTATCGAGGATATTTGGATCATCAAAGATAAGCGAACAAACGAAGACCGAGGTAAAATGTTTATTCTTATTTAGTCCTAATTTTTTTTTTGCTCCCTGAACTCCCTCCCGCCCCACCATGGACCATGTAGATTGAAGATTCTGGGGCTCTCCTTTCACTTTCACCTTTGGACGGTAGCTGGACAGCTTAGGTCAGCTTAGTGGGAGTTCTCTCCCTTGGCCACATTGCAAACAAGGAGCGGAAAAGTCACGAATCAAAGAAGACTGAGGTCATCAGGGCTGCCAATGCTTGGTTGTGTCCCCCAGATCTAGGTTTTTTTTTGTCGCTGCGGGGAAATCTGGGGGTTTTTTGGGTTGGTTTTTGCCAATTTGTATGCTGTAATTACCGATAAATTTGCGTGGTTAGGGGTAGGATTAGGGTTAGGGGGAGGGTTAGGTTAAGCGTTAGATGTGACACTCTTGATGCCAGAGTTCCCTATAATCGCCCAAACAGTCGACGGACTGTGGATGCTACTGACACGGACAATTCGCCACCGATTGGGCACCAGCCGCGCGCTATTGCCGTCATATTTGACAGAATTCCAGTGGCGCAACTCCCACAAGCATCAGATTGTCGGCCAGTATTTGGAACTTCTACGTCAAAATTGTCACATCTAACCCTAACCCAAATCCTACGCAACCCTACACGCAACCGTATGATGATAGACACCCTACCCAACTCTACATGCAACCGTATGATGATAGGTAACCCCAGACGCAACCGTATGATGCCTACGCAACCCTACACACAACCAGTAATTATGTCTTTTGATTCGGGACTTTTCCGCTCCTTGTTTGCAATGCGGCCAAGGGAGAGAACTTCCACTAAGCCGTCCAGCTACCGTCCAAAGGTGAAAGGAGAGCCGATTCTGGGACCCCATTATGCAAGAAGAAAAATAGACCCACTGCTCCAAAATAAGCACTCTGTAAAATGCGACTAATGCAGGATTCGCTGTTTGAGTGCCTCTGGAATGGAAAGAATACCAGTAAACATGGTCCTAGTAAAGAGGAGCAGGGGCCGACTAACATGCAGTAGGACGAGTAGTATGAAGTTGAAGGCCCAGGTTCTCCTTCAAACTACGGCCGGTTAGTCGCAGTTCAGTCCCCTGGCTAGAGTGCAATTACGGAGTGGAGAAGGCACGAATCACAAAACAAAGTGCCGTCGACATGGCTGCTAGAGCTAGACCACGCGCTGCGACTCACATTAGCGACCGCGGTCTTGCGACGCAGACTTAGTGGCCGTAGATGTGACATCTGCGGATCTGTCTAACCCTAACCCTAGCCCAAAGCATACCCCTAACCCTAAACCAAACACTAACGTAACCCAAACCCTAGCCGTATGATGACAGCAGGGCACTGCACGCTGTCTATCGCCAACACACAGTAATTATGTCATTTGTTTCATTCCCTCTTTTCCACTCCGTAATTGCACTGCAGCCAAGGGACTGAGCTCTGACTAACTGGCCGTAGTTTAAAGGAGAGCCGAACACCCATTATTATGTGATATTTTTGGTAAGAAGCAAGTTAAACGAGCAGGGTTGCCAATGGGATTTTTCTCAAAATCCAAACTGAATTTAAAAAAAACCCAGGATTGTCAAATAGAACAGCTCTTCCTAGCCAGTTTCAGTCGTGACCATGACGGTCTCTTTCTGCGTTTCCAGTCACTTTAGGAATGAGGTAATGAAAGAGAGGATTAAATGGCTACAAGAGCTAAAGCTACAGGAACACTCATATTGGACAAGGGAGAAGACACAAGATTAGATGAAATAACAAGGGCAAGAATGTGTAAATGAGGAATTAAGTGTGATCAGTAAAACAGATCATGTTTAGCCAAGTTTCAATGGCGCCACAGCCACAGAGAACAGATTTTTGGGCACTATTTGCAACTTCTATGCCACTATTTTCAGATATAAAGGCCTCAATTATCGCTAAGTAGTCGATTTCGTCATTTTCGTTCCTCATTATTTTCGAGTTAAAAGTTTTTGAGGTGGACAAAACTTGCCCAACCTTCTGAATGTTTAAAATACCAGTATCTTAAATTTGTAAAAATACAGTTAAATACAAAAATCAGTGTACTGGATGATAAGGAACAATTTATTAATTTAATTAGATTTCATCCTTTATTATTGCAGTTTATTGCAATTAATCAGGATCATTATATTATGCTACTGCTTAATCTTTATGTATGTCTGATTCTATAAGGTAGAATTTAAAGTCTTTAGCACTGCCGAATATGCTCATGTCTTTAGAGTTGGCAGTAAATTGGCAACATTTTTATAGTAATAATTTTTTTTTTTTTTAATGGGTCCTTAAAACAGCTGAATTCCTCTTTTTAGAATTACTACTATTGTGAATGACTTCCCCTAATCTTCGTATCTTTTGGAGCTAGGTTAAGTGCATGCTATGACAGCAGTGGCCCTGAAATCCAGTGCCCCAGTTGTGGAAGACTTTTCTTAGCGGATCTGTCAGGTCCAGCTTGCTATCACCATAGGCTTTGATTTAGGTTTCGTTTGTGCTGTACTTTAACTGTTTTTCTGATTGTTTATTATTTTTTTTAACAGGAATTGTGTACATAAAATTTGCAAAGACATCAGAGGCAATGCAGGCAATGGAAGAAATGAATGGCAGAGCATTGCCTGGTACAAGCAAAGGTCTCAAGGTATGCTACAAATAGACTGCATAACTATTTTGCATTGATCATTTCTGTGTCAAGTTTGTTAAGAACAGCTTTCAGTGTGACTTGGTACATTTTTCTTGCATGCAAAGGCTAGGGAGAACTGTTATGGTAAATTATTTAATTTAATTGTCTTAGACAAAAGTAGCGAAATAGTGGGTTTTTGGGGGGTTATTATTTTAAAGCTCAGTGTGGGTCAGGGCTTTTCACCCAAGTTCACTCAGCGGCAAACATTTTAAAAATGGGTGTCGTCACAGGCCAGAGGCTTGAGCCCAAGCATAGAAAGATCATTGATATAGTACAGTTGACAGTGTGATCTGTGAGCCAGTTGATTAGCCCTAGTGTAGGTTATGGTGGTGGAACTGATAATCATTCTTCTCCCTGAAGTCTAATAATTTACACTAGGTTTCTAAACACATTCACCAATATTTTCACCATGGAGAAATTATTGACATTTAGAGAGATTTACAGTGTCTGGGTGATTTTTCAGCATGTTTGAGACAAGACAGGTAGATTTTTAATGTTGCAACTGACAACCACTATTTAAACTTCTCAATTTTTACTTAGAAAAGGGACAGAAGTATGGGAATGCACTGAGTGAATTTATCTCAGTTCCTGCTTAATTAATTCATTCACATAACACATTTATACATTTAAGTGTAAACTGTCAACATTTTGTGCACACCCCAACTGTACTTTATAACGCAGTGACCTCAGCAAACAACAAGCTACTGAAAATCCAATTGAGTCTCTGAAGATGTTGATAAACAAAAGAATATGTTGGACTTCATGGATACAAAAACAAACACTGAGGCTAACAGTGAAAAAAAAAGTTCCTGAAGGAAATAAAAGGAGACTAAAATATTTTGGCTTTTTTAAGATATAATGATCTTATTGAACAGAAAAGAAAAACCATCTGGAGGAAAATGTTATAAAGTGAGTCAGATACAAACAGTGGTACAGGTGGAAGGATAACATCAACATATGGATGAACAGTTGTCCCAAAAAGTGATTATCAAGAATGAAAGACAGGTTGTTGGAGATCCATTACTGCCACCCTTTATTGTAGTGACCACTGACAGTGTTAAATGTCTCTCTTGAGCAGATGTACATTGAATTAATAACATTTAGTGCAGTTTGGTTTTGCTGTATGCTTCTGTGAACATTAGAAGTCTTGTATTGAAATGTTTATGTGTGTGTTTTTTTTTTTTTTTTCAACTTTAAATTATTTTCTCTTGCATCAGCATGTAATTTTAATTTTCCCTTGGACTTAATTTTTTTTTTAACCAGAATTGATGTCGCTAAACATATATGTTCTCGGTGTCTGAATATTTCACAGGTGGTTGTTGCAAACAGCAAGCGAGATGGCTCAACTCGAGACCCAAGAGAGGATGAACGACTTGTGCGACTGTTTGTTATTATTCCAAAGAATTTCACAGAACAAGATCTGAGGGATGAGTTTTCTGTAAGCAGGCATATGTGTTTTCTCTCTTATGTTAGAAGTGATTTTAACACTTTTGTATTTCATAAAATTTTATTTATCTGTAATTATTAAATTATGTTCATGTCATCTGTTGAATTATCTCTTGAGTACATAAATTGTCAGTAAGCAGGTAATATCTGTTTTAACATTAAATAAGCACTCTTGGAAGTGATGAGCCTCAGTGATCCAGTGAGCTATGCCGGCAGGAACGTATGTTCTTGGGAGGGTCACCTAAGCCAGACAGGTCATTGGTGAGGAAACAGACTAAAAATGGTCTTCTGGTCCTCCAGGCTCGGTACAGTGTTGACAGCTTTGCTCTGTGAAAAAGACTACAATGTTACAGAAACTTCAAGAGGAAATAGGGGCTCCAAATGTCCAACGGTCTTGGAGCAGAGTCTTTCTGTCAGTATGCACAACATGGGTAAAAGCCGAAGGGAAGCCTGTGATGGGAAAACAAGTGTACTTGGCATCAGAACCAAATTAGGAATTGGTTTCTGGAATGTAAGAACCATGTTTGGAGCAGCTTAAACTGGCCAAGTAATTTAAAAAATGCTGAACTATAAACTGTATATTCTAGGAATCAGTAAAAGCAGGGTGACAGGTTTTGAATAATCCACGACATACATGAGAAACCATAAAATACTCTGGAAGAGATAACCTACATTCTTCAGGCGTGCCACTCATTTTAAAGAAAGGTGTTCATATACATCTCATAGAGTGGCATTCAGTTAACGTAAGAATTATGACAGCATAATTCAATGGGAAACATGCCAAACTTACTATCATCCAGTGCTGCGCACCAACTAATGAAGACAAAGATAAAGAAACATTCTTTAGGAGATTGCAGGAGGTAGTAGATAAAGTACCAGCCCATGATATTCTATGCATTATGGGAGATCTCAATGCAAAAGTTGGTACCGACAACTTTAACAGAGAACTGTCCGTAGGAAAGCAAAAATGTGGTACAATTAATGACAGCGGAGAAAGACTGAGCGACTTCTACACAGCGAATGGGCTTGTTAAAGGAGGACCACTATTTCCTCACAGGAACGTACACAAATTTACATGGATATTCCCAAATGGAAGAGATGTAAACCAGGTTGACAATTTCACTCGTTGTGCGTGTCAAAAGGGAAGCAGATGTGGGTTGCGATCACCATCTCATCGTTGCATTTCTACGGCTGGAATGCAAGAAAGTGCACACACAAGCTAGGACCCAGACAAAACTCTGCAATATCAGCCTATTAGGAGAAAAAGACATTGCCACTAAATTTATAGTGGAAATAAAGTTTTAACTGCTGGGTTCTTGTGCAGATTATCCATTATACATTTCAATGGGCAAACGGTTGGCTTGGTGGTGCCTATCTCCTCTTTAAGTATATGCATCTCTTTCTACATGTTTATATTCTCCTCGCACTGACGACCATTTCCTAATAAATGTCTTTCAGGGGTATGTGCAACCATGCACAGTAAGAGTAGGTTAAGTAGGTCACCACACTTGGTCGTAATTGTTCCTTTATGTAACAGTTCTTCTACGCCATCAGCACTGTCACTCTGGGAATTTAAACACACTAGTACACAAGTGAATATTTATTGGCGACTAAGCGCCTCCCAAAAGTAAAAAAAAAAAAACCAAGAAAGGAATATCTCCTAACAAACTGATAATTTATCAAATTTCTTGTATTAAAAGACAAACAGTCACTCTTGAACAAAGCTAGAGCCACTTTTGGAAGAATGAGGCGAATCTGGAAATCCAACATTTACTGCAGAGAAACAAAACTCTGACTGTACAAGAGCATTATTTTGCCAGTTCTTCTTTATGGAGCAGAATGCTGGAGAATGACAAAAAAGGATGCGCACAAACTAATCCACTTTCCACCACATATGTCTACATAGCATTGTCAAAATTTTCTGGTCAGATACAATTTTAAACACTTGACTACTTCAAGTCACAAATCAAGAAACTTAGATAGTATGATAACAAAGAGAAGATGGAAATGGCTTGGCCATGTCATGAGAATGAATCCTGATTTACCTGCCAAAACAGCTCTCACTTGGTCACCAGAGGGAGAGAGAAAGAAGGGGCATCCAAAAACAACAATGAGACGAACGATGGAAAGCGAACTGAATGCTGCATCTCTGACATGGAAAACTGCATTGAAGATTGCACAGGACAGGAAAACATGGAAAGTCCTCTATGAAGCCTCATGTGCCACTAGGCATAACGAGAACTGATGACTGATGATGATGATACTGTTGTCAAACTTGTAAACGTTTTACGACAGTTTTTTCTTTGCACATTTATGAACTGCTCTTTAGTCAATTTTTTTTTTTTTTAAGATAGTATCTTTTCCTGAATCTCCAAGATTGCACAGGACAGGAAAGCATTGAAAGCCCTATCTGAAGCCTCATGTGCCACTTGGTTAAAAGAATTGATGATGACTTGAAAGTGATTCATTTATTTTTAGAAGTTGTTGCTGCCACTTTGAAGTTATGTACTGTGCATGCTTACATGGCAGTCATAACACCATACAAGAGGCAAAGGTTAAAGGCAAACATAGGGTAGACAGTGATGAGATAACATCAAGACTTACAACAGTCTTAGAGAATGCATATTCAGGGCAAAAGACAGAGCCTATTCACTATCTGTTGATGGTATGTTTGTGGTCTTGGTACAGCATCACTGGATGATTTTCTAGATCAGCGGTTCTCAACCTGCGGGTCGGGGCCCCTTTTTTAGGTCGAACGACTCTTTCACAGGGGTCGCTTAAGACTATCGGAAAACATATATTTATTGAAGTTATGAAGGAAAATAATTGTTTTGGCGTCGCCACAACTGTCTTAAATGGCCGCAGCGTTAGGAAGGTTGACAGCCACTGGTCTAGATGATCCTCGAGAAGGATGTCCGTGCATTCACTGTTAACACAGGCGGTGAAGACTGCACCTGATTATGTGGACAGAATATTAAACTGTAGACCTTTATGGGTTTTGTGTGTATGTACCTTGCTGATTGTTACTTCCTGTATGTTTATATATATATTTTGATTGCATTTCAGAAATATGGAGACGTGGAATCTGTGACTGTGTTAAAGGACCGTAGTTCTGGAGAAAACAAAGGTTTCGGCTATGTTCGTTTTTTCAAGCCATTGCATGCTGCTTTGGCATATGAAAATTGTGACACATGTAAGTCGACTTTCATGTATAATTGAGAATAGATTTGAATTGTTGAAAACATCAGCACCTTAAGGTTTATCAGTGAACATTTGCTGATGTTCACATCCCAGCTCAGGGTAGAGGAGGAAGGATCCTGATATAAAAGGAATACATTCTGCGGAAACTTGTTTTAAAAAGACAGTAATCCATTGAAGTTTCCCCCTTAAAGAAAAATCCCTTAAAAACAAAATAACTATTTGACAAAAATCACTGATACATTTTTAAATAAAATATGTTTCTACATTAAAAACAAAAATTCAAAATATGTTTAGGGAGTAATTAATAAAACGTGAACAGAGTGAAGCATTAAATGGAATACATTCCCAGGGCCTTAAACAATGCATCAGATGTTCCATACTGTGGCCCCGTTAGAAATCTAACTCTAATGCCATGGGCCCATTATGACGTCAGAAAAGCTTTTAAAAGCCGTTGTTCACAAGAAACAATTACGTGAATGACATTGCGATTTTTGTCAGTGTATTTATATCCTGACCTTCCGAGTGCTGCATAGATGCACATGCAACCAAAAATTGTGCTTCTTAGATTCTCGTTACTGCTGCCATGCAGAGCAAGCAGCATTAATAGGATTGGGTCATGGATGGAAATGCCTGGTTCACAGCTTTTCGGGGCAAAAGGTTTAAGATGTTTTGGGTGACATTTGGAAATCATGATTTTTTTTTAAATGATGTTGTTAGACATAAACATTGTAAGATGAGATACTACCCCTTATGACATTTGCTGCTTGAAACAGATCATCTTTTTGTGTGCTGTGATGTCAGTTCTTTAATGAGTCAACAGTCTTTTTGCATATATGTACGTGTGTGTGTATAATTTGGCGTGGTTTTAATTGATAACGTCATGCAGCGTGTGTAGGACCAACTGAAAACAGCAGTTGGCCAAACATTCTTTTCGGCTATTCCAGTAGTGAGGTACAAGACCACTCTTATCCCAACCCCACCTATCAAACAGCTCGTTTCTCCATACACCAAATCAAGTTGTATGTACCAATTTATATGTAAGTGCCAGTTGACTTACATTGGTCGAACGGAGAGACAGCTTGGAAATAGAATGGCAGAGAACATACCCAAATGGCTACATACACAGTTCAGTGATTCTTCAATGGTGTCGAGACGAGTCAAGAGGAAAGAGCCCGCTTCTTTCATAGGACATCATCTACTTAATTCAGGACACGTAATTGACACATGCAGTGCTTTCCATGTGGTTTACCAAACTCCGAACAGGAGAGTGTTGAGAATGGCTGAAGCTTTAACAATTAAAATAGCAACCCCCTCCTTTGTAAGCATACATAATTTATTGTAAATTTGAAGTTACCCCAGGTAAGTCTTGTGACTACGATGAGCTTCCGGCGGCAACAAACACACACACACACGATGTGTCGAAAAAAACTATTCACATTTCAGTTGGATTTATTCAGTTTTGTTCTTGGTTTTATGTTTATGTATCTCTGTAGTAACGCACCTGACGAGATACAGCGAAATATGCCTGGCAGTAAATTGTGCAATGTATTGTTTGTGTCCGCAATATTTAAAGTGGCTTTAATTTTTGTAATTTTAGAAAAAATTGGCTTTCTTGCATCTGTCACATGCTACTCTCTCACCATATGGGTTCTGTGGTCACAGTTGTTGGCTGCTCTTTGAAAATCATTTTTAAAAGGCAACTGGGGATTTGCTGAATTATGTTTTGGTCCAAGAAGCATGGATTTCACAGCCTAGCTGTAACCCACTACACACAGTGCCTGCTGTCCCTTTAAGGCTAACACAAAAAAAGTAGTAACACCACAGTCAGTTCTGAGTAGTAGTTACAGATTCACAAATCATAGCTTATTTCGTATTGCATCATGTATGTTTGTTTTCCTACAACAGCATTTAGACCCAAGTTTGCAGAGCCACAGCGCTCTAGAGATGAAAGAGATGAAATTGAGAATCATGGATTCACTTTCCCAGGCCCCGCACCAGGAGCTGGTAAGTTTGTATTTCTGTCTCTGCTGACTCGAGCAGTACTTTGATTCATTCAAAGTAGCAGTTTATTTTGTATACAGAGCAGGTTTTAAAGCCATAGCTTTCTAGAATATTCACCAGGTGCCTTTTGAGATGTCAAAATTTTCACTTACATTTTATTTGCTTTTCTCTTTGTTAGTTGTCATATCAGGTTATTTATATTTAGTCTGAAAAATGATGTAACTTTTCTGAACACTCCAGTTCTAGATGATAGCTCCTGGGTTTGTTGGATTATCTTGTGTTGATTTTTCCATTAACTTCCACATTCTTGTGGGTGGATTTAGACCAGCATTTGTACCATTTTTGTGTATGAGGCAAATGATTGCCCTTCTGTTTTTGTGTGCACTGTTGTCTGCCTTATTCTTGTAGATACAGTAAAACCTTGTTAACACAAACTCACTTGATTGGTCTCTGGTTTGCACACATTTTGTGTGTGTTTAACATGGACTTATTTTTTGGTTCCTTGGAATTTGTGTCGCCAAGGTTTCACTGTAGCTGGTTCCATTGATTGGGTTTGATGCAGTTTTATGTGTTGGTCATCCTGCCTTTGTCTGTCATTGTAGTATTATAAGCTTTCAACTAGTCTCTATACCAAACTGCTCTTTTCTTCAGACTCATTGTCCTTTCCATATTATTTGTGTTTACTTTTAGGTCTGTTTTGATCTTGTTTTCCCTGTGGGTTTCCAGTAAAAGCGTGTCCTCTAGGAAATGTGTCACTGCTGTTATTGCCAGGCTTTTTTTTTTAAAAATCACAGGTAACAAAAGTCATACAAGATATTGAATAAAAACACATAATTATTGTGGAAACATTTCACAGACATTACTGCCTGTTTACTTGTGAGATTTTTACTCCCCCCCCCCCCCCCCCCCCCCCCCCCCCCATTAAAAAAATTTTTTTAAATTTTTTATATCCAATTTGTGTGCTTTAAAAGTAACTTCACATAGAGACATTTGTAATCAGGTTGACAAACAGCAAGAAGTGTTACAGTTAACTGCCAGAGAAGTTCACACTGTGAACAGCTATCATTGATTAAGAAAATAGTGAGGTACTAGATAGTGGAGTAACTTTGGTGAACAGAGATCAAATAACTTTTAATATACACTTAATTGCAGTATATTATATTAAGATACATTTCGGCTATCTTCCGAATAATGGTCCCAAATTATCGAGGCCAAAAATATACCCTAGCAGGACCTCAGTCACATGTCAGTTGCGGACTTCCGCCACTGCCAAGAGTATCTCCCACTAATTTGCTTTGTTAGTATGCCAGTAAATTGTATGGCTGCCTTGTTTGAAATGTTACTGAAAATGCTCTGTCTATTTTCAAGGTCAGAAGCGATTGTACGAAGATGATCTGCATTCTGGTTACTATGCCCCAGAAGCTGCTTTTCCAGGTATGGCTGACGGTTTATTTATTTTAATTTTAGAACGATGCTGTTGTGTCCGTCCAAATTTTGCATGCGTAATCTGGATATTGGAATTGACTACTGTTATATCATGCATTATTTGTGGCTTTATTTATGTGATCTTAAACTTTTTGTATGTTTTGAAAGCAATGATTTTAATCTTTTTTTTTTATATGAATTTTGGAATAAGAGTACTTGTCGTTTATTAGATACATTTGAGTACCTTAGGCAACTCATATAACTGACAATGATTGTTCGGGGAGAAACAGGAAATATTACATATTACAGCTATAAGGAGGATAAATTGTTCTTTGATAATGTTATGAGGAGAGTCATTGAAGAATATTATAATCACTGCAAGGGTCAGCAGTAGCACAGTTAGGCTGAAAAATGACCCTGAAGGTGGCAAGGAGAAAATAGCATCAGCAGCTGTAGTCTGGAATACCATTGACTTCGATCAGTGGAGGTGAACACCTGTTTCCCATGGCAAGGCATGTGATAGTCATTTTAAGCTGTCAAAACCTCAGACTAATTTTTTTTTAAATACCTTTTATCTAGAACCTACTAATTTATTATCTCGGGTACAGTAGAATTTGCTGTTTTGAAACCGCCACTAGCATAGCTCAAAGAACAGCTTATTGGCCTTTTTATTGTTTAAGGAAAAAGAAAATTTAAAAAAAGTAATTTGGTTAGAATGTCTGCTTCACATATAGTATCATTTCTGATTTGAGAAATTTTCTTTCTCCCCCTTTAGTCTCGGGAATCTCGGCAGTCGCTACACTGCCATCAGTATAGTATTTCTAGTCATAAAGAGAAACAATCAGCCTCTACTACAGTGCACTGTTGTTAAGGAAAGAACGGTCCCTTTCACTAATGATACAGATAGCTTGTTAAATATATTCTGCAAAATCCTGAGTTACGGTTTTACTCTACATTATCATCATCATAGGTCCTTAACAGAACATCGCTCGTACCACACCAAATCTAAACTAAGTCGATCTCTTGTAAGTTTTCCTGCCCAGTGTGTCTCATATTTCTTGTGTCCCTCTTGATGCTGGTCGCCCCACCAATTTTGCCGCGTACCTGCCTTCCACTAATGTTCTTTTCAGTCCACCATGGATTTGTTATTGCAGAAGTATTTTAGTTTCTGAGACAAGATGTTTACAAGTCTAATGATTTTTTTTAAAGGATGTCATTCTTTTTTTGTTTGTTTATGGTATTCTAAATTTAACATTTCAGCTCATTTTCTTCATTTATGTTTACGAGTAATACACAGCTAACATCTGTATGGTGCTACAGGAAATATACATGCTGTCAACATTTTTGTTTGTTTTGGTTTTAAATTAATAACATTTGCTGATTTTCTTCTTAGCCATAGATGTTTGTTATGGTGCTATGTCATGTCGTCAAACATTTTTGTTTGTTTTACCGTTGCATAGATGTTTGGTCGGTCCGGCCGTCGGCATTATGGCCATCCACTGTTTTAACTGTTGTTGAACAGTCTCTATTATTGTTGATTAACCATATTTCATACTGTATTACAGATATTGAGCTGTAAATTTACAGATACATTTTTTGTCAGCAGGTAAAGGCCTTCCACAGCAGTTTGCTGGGGCTGGACCTATGGAGATGTTGGCTGAATATCCAGCAGTGAGCACTTGTTCCCGTCTTTACATTCAAGCTCCTATTGGATTAACACAGGGCTACCTTGCTAGGCTCTTCAATCTTGTTCCTGGAATGGAATACTGTGACTTGAATGAAACAACAGGTGAGGATTAAAAGGTTTTAATGAAAAGAAAGAAAACAATTAGAAAGGCTTCTAATACCTTTAAATTAAAAAAAAATCAGAATGTTGTGGTGGGCCCATATTCTACTGGCTGAATATTTCCTGACGAATGGTGTGATCATTACATTGCCAGTCGCCTTTTCTCTCCGTAGCTTTCCTGATATTCCTTTCCTGAGGCCAACTTATCTTAAAACAAAAAATATCTTGAAGAGAATTTTAACTCGGGATTACCAAAATAAGTCAGCACCATTTAGACGTAGACTGGATGCAGTTTTCTGCCAGTTAGGTTTTATATTTTAAAAAAAGGGTTTTATGTGTCTACACATTGCAGACATTAAAATCCCTTTCACAACTGTAAAGATTAATATGTAATTCTTAGGAAGGCTAACCTGGGCAGCAAATGTCTGGAGAAGTCAGATGTGTCTGCCAGAAAACACAAATATAAGTGCCAAGCTGTAAATGGCACAGTGCAACTATGTCCTTGAATAAACACAGAACTACTACTACTACAACTACTTCAGCTTGAATAAGGCACACAAGAACTACCTCTAAGTAAATTACATTTTTTTGGAAAATATAAAAAAAATAGTTACAAAAATGAGGTGCATTGATTAACTATTGTTGTAACTGCTTTATTGTAATGTTTATTTCATGTTAGATCTAATACTATAATCGACAAGCTTTAATTTTTCTTTCTTATTAAACCTGCTGAAGATGATAGGTAAATGAGTAATCTAAATGTGTAAAAACATGAACTAAAATTATTACTAATAAAGGCAAACATTCATGAACTGGTGCCTATGCAGAGTAGAGGGAATGTAATGTATGATAGTCACTGGTGTGGAAACAAAGTTCCAGTGAATCAAAAGGGGGAGAAAAGAGACTGGGGCTGGAAAGGATAATTAGTAAAATCATGTGTATCCTTTACCTGAGCTGTAGAACCAAGCTCAGCATCTGTTTAATAGGCAGTTTTAGATTCAATGGGCAGAAGATGAAGAAGTTTGCCATTTCTTTCTAGATGGTCAGCCCTTGATACCAAAGTTGAAATCAACCCATAACGCTCTCCTGCCAAATCACATACAACAGGAAACAAACTGGATATATCAATGTTACGAAACGGGTTCATAATGCCTAAGCCACAGATGCTGACACTTAGGCTGTATGACGAGTTAACCGGATAATAATATAACTAGAATGTCTTTAGACTTGAACCCTCAGTGTCGTAGAAATAAAGGCAAACCAAAAAATACGTGGTGTAGGGAATTATAAAGTTAAAAAAAGAATGGGACTGAGCTGCGTGTGTTAGCAAAGGATAGGGCAACATGGCGGGAGTTGTTTGATGGACCTATACTCCATTGTTGGGTGAGGCACAGAAGTAGAAGAATGAATGTGTTTCATTACATTGTGTGCAAATGTCAGATCTGTTTTTTTTTTTTTTTTTTTTCATTTCAGGTATTGCTTATGCTAGATACACTAGTCCTCAGTGTGCTGCCTATGCCAGAGACAAGCTGAACGGGTTTGAGTACCCTCTGGGGAGTGCTTTGCATGTGCAGTTGGCAGATGATTGTCCAGTGCATATGGATACAAGTGGATATGGGCCATATGCTGGGTGCGTACTTTTGTTGTAAGAAGCCAGGGGTGTGTAAAGTACTGCTGAGGAGAGTAGAGCAGGGCTGTTTACTACATTAAGAGATAACATTTGCTTACATTCTTAAACTTTATTTTTTCCTTCTCTGTAACTTTAAGACAGTTAAATGTTATCAGAATTGTATAGTTGCTAGTGGTGATTCAACCTTATGTTGCAATGACATAGGTAGGATCCACTGTCAGTAAAATGGAACTATCCTCATCCTATTCCTTGATGCTAGATCCCTACTCAGGGTAGAACCCATACCTTTTCTGATTGGCAATTTTTAATTCTTTCTTTTCTGAAGTAGCTTGTAGCTTTTGCCAAGAGAATTGATAGCCTGTCAGTTGTTGATGTTCCAATTTTTACATTTCTATGTACATCAAAAAGTAAATATAATAATTTGAATAGATCTCTAAAATACCTACGGTATAACGATAAATGATAAGATTAGAGAATAGACGTTCTTTTCGTACAGGACTTTTAACTTTTTTTCAAATACTTGATATTTTATTTCATGCAGTTTAGAGAAAGATTTTTTTCTCACAGCTTTCTCAGAATTAAAGAGATTGGGCCTCAGTACATAATATTCCCCTAGACTAACAGAGGATTCACATATACTGTAACCCACCTCCATTTGTAAAGATGGCATTAAACAAATGGATATATTGTCTTTACTATTTCTTTCTTCTTTTCAGTAATTTTGGTGGGGGCTATGCTAATCCGCCCGTCTCCCCCATGGAGAATATGGATATCAGACAGAAGGTAATGATCATTTTAATAGTACTTGGACAACTTTTGTAAATGAAATAACACACTGCTGTAGATGCCCACCACTGCTGGCAAATCAGATCAGCCTGTAAATATAAATGCCAAATATATGGGGGGGGGGCTACTGTATAATGGTTATTGCTCGTATGCTAGCCGGAGGGTCTTGCAGTGTGAAACCTGAAATGAGTCATTTGCAAAGTCTAAAATGGGTACCAGCCCTGGAAAGTAAAACCACTGGCGTGGTTTTGACCACATAACCCATTGAGTGGTGCTGGTTTACAAATCTAGAAATATATCTAATGTGCCAGCGGCAGGGGAAAAAGTCCTCTAAGTATCACATAATGGTTAAAATGCCTGCCAGTAAGGGTAATTAACTGGGTGATGACCAGCTTTATTTTATAAGTACAGGGTTGACCTTTTGTAAAAGCAAATGCCAGGAAGTTGTCAGGAAAGGGAAGGTGGTTAGGTAAAGAACTGTAATGAGCAAATATGTATACAGATTTAACTTGAATATGTTGTCATTTACTTGATTTGTTGAATTGCAACAGCCGAGTAATTTATTTAGTTTGTGATGGGAATAGCAAAGCAAGTGGGTGAATGTAATAAGAGTATCGGTTATAAAATATGCAATGGGGTCCATAAGAAGAAAGATGTATTCAGGTCTGTATGCCTCATCTAAAAGTTAATGTTTACCAACAATAGACTTTCTAATTTTTGAAAGAAATGGCTGCACAGTACATACATAGCCAGGCTGTGACAATAGTCGTCTGACTTAGCTACTGCTGTTAAAGGAGATGGGAAGGAATCGATTCTCACAGATGAAATTGTAGCCGTATGTATATATGTAACATCCTTTAAAGAAATTTTGTATGAAATTACCTTTATTCTCATTTTTTTTTCTGTTTTCTGCTTTATTTGTATATATTCTTCATGGGTTTCTACCTTTGTTCATCATGCTGTATCTGCAGTCTCACCTTTGTTGACTTTTACGCCGACATAATTGTCATTGAATAAATGATGGATTGGCAGTTTGTCTTGCCTGTCCCCCTACTTTTCTGCTTACTTACCTACTGTCTTTCTTCAACAGGCAGCTATGATACTGGAAAAAGCTGGCATCAATCCACAAAACCTTCTGAACCTAGCTGGGGCTGGTGCAGTTGGTTCAGTTGGAGATGGTCGCAGAGAGCGTGTGGCATACTCCAGCATTCCTCTTCCACCACCACAGCCCACGGTACCTGAGGATGGAAGAAACATGGCACAAAGGCTGTTCATTGTTTGCCAGCCTTCTGGGGTATCTGAACGAGTACTCAAGGATGCATTCTGCAGATTTGGAAACTTGATTGATGTTTATCTCTTGTCAGGTAGGGAACCTATTTTAGCAGAAGGGAGCAGTTACAGTGTTATTAATCACCTGTATATCCACATACAGTCATTTTTTGTGTTATTTTCAAAATGACCTTGGGTGTCAGGTTGACCTAGCCTGAAATGGGTACCAGCTAAAGTCTTAGGAGGTAAAGATTGCCGGTGTGATGTTGACTGCATTACACCCTGAGTGTCATTTGGTCTATAAAATGTAGGTCATACCCAATATGCTTGAAAGCAAGGACAAGGGCGCTTTAACATCCACTTATTCATATATACCCAGTGCAAGGTAGGTAACTCAAATACACATAGTGAAAGGCAGGTGCATGTTTGTGCAGACAGTAATGAAAACCTATGTAGAAGTGCTTCAAAGATATGGTTTTAAAGGTGATTGATAAGAACACCTTAAACAGATTTATAAGCTTATTGAAAGAAATTAACTCACGGAGAGAGCTAATTATCTGCATCAGAAGGAAACAATCTACATACTTAAGCCACATCGCTTAATAAGAAAAAAACTAGAATACATTCTAATATGGGACATTTGGAAGAGAGGCAGAGTGAGACCTAGAGAAAATATTGCATGGCAGTTTGGCTTCATATCATGGCAAAGAGGATCATCTGTGTCAGAAATAATTGACAAGTATATGACATAGAAAGCCATAGACAGAAAGTATGAAAGCTGTATGACATTAACTGTGAAAAGTAAATAAGGTCACGTGTTTGCTCAGGATTTTCTCTGGCGCAGCAGTTTCATGCATCTGCACAGGGTCTTTCCTTTAGTTTTTGTGTGTTGTTGTAAAGATTACTGTTTTATTTCACAGCATCCTAAAGATTCCAAAGTGATTATACAACATAAGATCGAGATGTACTGGTTCCGTATTTAGTCATTTTATTTTCTGAAAGGCCAAAGCTGACAAAGGGCATACAGATGTTAAAAAAATTAATAGAACTGACAGGCTTGTTGGAATCTTGTGGAAAGTGAATGAGCAGTAGGATGTATCTTTAAAAAAACGATGAATCAAATTATAACTGCACTTGCTCAGATATAGACAAACATGCAGAAAGAGCAGTGTATTGCAAGAAGTATTACTTATGACAGTCACTATGACAAAAATGTTTGTAATCACCTGAGGTTGATTATACACTGTTTTAAAAAAAGGAAGCGCATAGTTAAATATAGTGCATTTTTATTCAGTTAATGGGAAAGCCTGTGTGCCAAAAACTATCAGTGACCCTGATGCAGAAGAACTGTCAGTTGATTGTGTGAACCTTAAGGTATTGTTATATGCAATTTGAATGATTTAACTTATTGAGTTACAATGAAAGAGAATAGGGGCTTTTGAGCTGAAATGCTATAGAAAGATTCTCAGAATATCTTGGACAAAGAAGATGAGAAATATTGACGTCTTAAAAGATCTGAACATCAAGGAAGATTGGCTAATAAACAGCATCCTTTCTCGAAAGCTGAATTATTTTGGTCATATCAAGCGCCGCGGCGGATTGGAAAAAAATTATAGCAGAAGGCATGGTACCAGGAAGGAGGGGCAGAGGCCGACCGACACGAAGATGGGCACAGGATATGACTCCTTGAGTGTGAAAGTTCATGAGGCGGGAGAACTGGCAAGAGACCGAGTTTCTTATAGGCAGACTGTGATGAGAGCGATGTTCTGCAAAAGACCTGCTACATGATAATGATGAGTTACAATGATTTTGAATGTTAAAATTGTGTACTTTTCAGTAGCTATGCATTTCTTTTTTGCTTAACAAAAATATATGTATATATAAACATTTATGTTATCTAAAATGTTGTACAGGCATGACAACCAAGGCCACATGGCATGGACCCGAAGAAGAAAGTACATTCTAAGAAACTTTTAAATTATATTTTAAACCGTTCCTTTGCACTTTCATTATGACTCACTTTAATATTTTTGTTTTGAATGCCAGGTCGTAATTATGGCTATGCGAAGTATGCCTCAAAGGATTGTGCAATGAGGGCCATTGAGACCCTTCACGGGCAAACATTGGCGGGGCAGAAAATGAAAGTTCTGGAAGCAGAGCCACCAAAAGCCCACCCTGTTCATGGAATGCAAGGCGATGAGGGCCCATCCAAGAAGCAGAGGCTTTAGAGATGTGAGGTAAGATTTGATGTGTGTGCAGCTTGTACATTATTTTCCCGCTTCAGCTTCATTGTTTTTTATATACTGTGTATTAAATATTTTTTTCTCTAACAAAATTTTTTTTAAATAACAAATATTAGTTTGTTATTAGCATACTCTGTGTTTCTCATCTGCCGAATTCCGATTGTTTAAGATTAGGGCTCAGAGACCTTGTAGGCTCTCCCGACTGGGTGGGGGCTGAACTATTTTTGGAGGTCCTCTGTTGTTTTCTATACTTTAAACCTTTTTTTGAGAATGTTGCCTACTCCTTTGTTCCGTGGTTGCTGTTTGTTCTCCACATCCTATTTTTGTTTTTCATATTCTCTTAGCTTTTTTTCCCCATTGTTCTCTTTTTTCCCCATTGAGCTTTAGGTCACTGTCACTCCATCTTATTACCTTTTTCTGCTTTTAAAGTTTTTTTTTTTTTTTCTGCTTGTTTATCTTTGCTGGCTCTTAATGCATTAGTCTGTCTTATGCTGTATTGGTAGGATTTCTATCTGGCTGTTATATTTGCTCTGTCAAGGCAATGCCTCGCTGGATATTCTGTTGTAGTTCCCTCCTTACAACATTTTATTGTTCTCTTCATTGATGCTGGCAGGTCATATTTGTTGGACTAAAGTCTTGTTCCTTGAATCATATGAGAATTTTAAAATTGTATTTGCACTGCTGTATGTGTAAATGGTTATTTAAAACAAATTATCTCTACTGGGTTGATGATATTTTTGCCCTAGGGACCTGAAGAAACTTTTAAAACTTATCTGTTGTTTTAAAGCTAGAATATATATATTTGTAAAGTATCTTCTGAATACCACACAGCTAGACATTATTATGGTGAGTTTGATTCAGGTATATTTCATGCATCATTTTTTTTTCATAAGATAATAGTTTTCAAAAACAGAATGTTTTCTTCAAATTGTCCACATTGGATTATGACACAAAACTCAAGGTCTAGAGCAAGACTAAAGTTCGGAAGTGGTTGACCAACTAGAATTTCCCGTACAGCTAGTGAATGCAAAAAAGAAAAATAAGAAAAGTGTCACTTTTATTAAAAGTAGCTGAGGCGCTCTCGTGTCTGTCTTAGAATTCTCAAATCATAAAATGTTATCACATGTGCTTCTGATATCTAAATTAGATGCCTAGTCCTCCCAAAGGTCAGCAAAGAGGAGTTTGTACCCCCCAAAAATCCTTCTACCATTTAAAATTCAAAAGAGTAAGCATCAGGTTGATCTTTGGAAAACATAATTTGAGTAAGGAAACTTGGCACAGGTGCATAGAGTCCATTTCCTTAGGTGGAATATGTCTAGTAAATCTTACTCAGATGCATGCTGAAGCTAGGGGTTCTGAGTTAGTGATGTTCATACTAGACATGGCACATTTCCCTCAAAATATGTACAGAGGAGGAGGCTAAAAAAATTCCTAAATTGTAAGTAAATTGCAACATTTAGTGTGAGATTCCGTGTGTGGGTTCCAAGGTTTTTTTTTCTCGGGAAAAGGACAGACCCGCTGTTTCCCTAACAAGCATATCATAAATGTGACTGAGTACTTATGGGTGTTTCCTTTTAAGTGGGAGTGCATCTGCCTGAGAGGTACGGAACCAGCAGTCTGCACACAAAGCTCAGATTCTGGAACAAGACAAAAGTCCCGAAGTGGACGAACAGCCGGAACTGTCTGCCAAGAGTTTACAGACAGTATATGCAGACATGATTTGTTGAGATCTGTGGGTTTTTTCTGAAGGCCTGTGCTGTGATGGCAATGTAGTTATTGAAGTGATATTCCACTATAGTGGTCACAGACTTAAATCCACACAGCAACAGCATTTCCTTCTACTAATTGAACTAGCCTTTTTATATATGGATGCTTCAGGGTCAGTTTGGTCTTGTTTTAACGGGAACCAATAATTTTTCTGGAGAGAAAGGTGGTTGATTATCTCATTATTATACAATGAACTGGTTAATGCTGCGAATCACCATCACTTGTCATTGACATCATCTGTGCTAGTTAATCTCTGAACTGTACATAAAGCACCCAACTGTCCAGAAACATCCAAGATATAATGCGATTTTTACTATACAGTGGTCATTAAATGTACAGGATGTACATACGCGGTGTTGTTAGTTGAAAAGATTATGCTACAGCATGTACACTAAGTGTCAGTATTAATTTAACATGACCCAGTGTGGGTTCCTAGGTCTCCTTATGGAGGGGAAGAGAGAGGCAAGGAACCAACAATCTGATTACAGATAAGTAACATTCAAGTTCTGGAACAGGACCTAAGTCCAGAAAGGGATGAACAGTCAGAACTTTGCGCTGGAGTTTACAGCTGGTGAACACAAAGAATAAATGTTATACATAATGTATACAATTTAGCAGTAATAAAAACAAATACCAGAACGTGTATGCTAGTTAACAGTATTAACTGAACATGCTATACAACAGTGTAAAGTATTCATTGAACAAAGTTCACAACTAATGGAAACTTCTCTTGTTCTCCTTGGTATGTAGATAACCTTGATTATATCTCTGTGTTGGTTCCGGGGCCCTGTGGTGGGTGAAGACAAGAATAGACCCACTGCCTGCCCAAAAGCATGTCGTAAGAGTCGACTAATTGGGAGTTTTCTTCGAAGTCAGAGTACAGGGAATGAACAGTTTGTATGCAAAATGAATCAGATCTGTGAAACGGATAGGCACGCAACACTCAGTTTCTTGAACAGGACAGAGTCCAGAAGTGGACGAACAACCAGAACTTTTCACCAGAGTTTATAGTCAGTGTACATGAGGAAGAAGAAGGATCATGGACTAAGAAATTCTTGAAAATGTGTACATATATTGGCATTTGTGTGTGTGTGGTCATTTCTGTCAGTGCCACAGTGAATTCCATATTCTCCTACAGGGTAACTTTTCTTTCACCACTCAATGTATAGTTTAAAGTTAATTTTTGTCAGTAACATCCAGAGTGAACATGGAAATGAGTGCTGCAGACTTGAAGTGTTTGATTGGAACTCAAAGATTTTATCAGCCACACTAGGGGTAGGGGACTGACAGTTTTAAAGTTTCATGACTGATAGTCTTGTCACGAAAGGGTGATAGATCACTTTTCTCTCACTGATCGTACAGTCTGAGACACATCTTTCTCTTGTTTCTTTAACGTCTCGTATTGATAACATCATTCTGAAGTTTAGTAGGAATTAATCATGGCGCAAGGCAGGAGATAATACAAGGTAAAGTGCACACATTAGAAGAGCATGGTCTTATGCCGTAACTGTCAAAACCTAATGACTGAGCACCAGATAGTTTGGTTGGAGAAATAATGCAGATTCATCAGACAGAAACATCAGGAAGGCATGTATTGAAATGTTCCCATCTGTCCCGTCTGTCTGTAGTAACTGGTGTCCAGTGTTGCTGAAGATTTTGTTAACGTTTACACGTTACTGCCTTTGCTGCAGAAGATGGGATATCTACAAGTCTCTCTGTTGTACTTTGGTGATGATTCTTCAGTCAGTCAAGTTAATCAACGTATTTATCAGGAATGGGGAGAAGAAATCCTGAGGCAGGCTTAGTTAAATGTATATTTACATTGCCCTTTCATGTTACAAGTGACTATTTTAAACAGTGTTTCATTTCTTCCACTTCCGTAACAGGTGACAAACACAGCAGACATAAATAACTGAACTGTTTGAACAGACCAAAGGGGACAGAACAAAGACCTGCCTTTGGACTGCTGTATATGACAAAACATAACTAGCCGCTCAGTAACTTGATTTTTCTTAAAGATATGTTTTTTAAATACAAACATTTGCATTCTTCATCATATTGCTGTGGAAACATAAGTGATCTTTGCTGACAATATGCATTTCTTTTTTCCTTTTTATAAGTGATTGGTGATTACTACAGTCTGTTGTATTGCCATCACACTAGAAGTAGTTTAATTTCTGTCATACTTGGATTCTGTTTGCATGATACTTTTGGAGTATACATCATAAAGATTCTGTATGTAATTCCTATCCAAGTATATGTGCTTGCTTTTTAACTGGTGGTTAAAGATAAGTGCTCATTCTCTCCTTTTCTCTATTTTGCCTTTATGTTGTAATATTTTGTCATTTATCAGATTAGAGATTAGAAAGAAAAAAAATAAGAGGACAATAAAATTTAAATCCACCTTTTAACTGAGTGTCACTTTCGTTAACCAGTGTTAATTTGTTTTGATATTGTGGAGAATTTTGAAGTTTTCAAATTGTAGTTAAGTTTAATAAAGAAGTGTCAGTAATAGTCTTTTAAAGTTCCTGTTTTGTTTTTCCAGTTTCATATGTCCTGTGTAGAGTATTGTCTTCCTTACTTTGAAAATAATATTTGTTTGAAATTCCCTTAAATGACAAACACAGGGAAATATATGTACTGTGACAGTATTTATACCTGGCTGCACAACATACTTGTCATTTAAATTCAGTTTGTTATTTGGACAGTGACTTTCGCTTATCTTCGGCTGAAAACGGATGTGTTCAAAGTAGAGTTAGAGGGACATATGCAAAATTTTCTGTTTGGCAGTTTGAGTCGTAGATTGAATAAAATAAGAGAGGTTTTTTTATCCTTAAAAATATGTAATTATTCGGCCATATTTAAAAATGAATACTGCATTTAAATTGTGTGCCCCCGACTATTGCAAACAGACTCACAGTACTGCACGGAAGGTCATTCCTCAGAGCAGTCACAGACTAGAAACACCTGCATGAAGCCCTGGCTGGTAAGAGTAGTCTTGGATGGCCAAATCAATCAACTAGGCTTGCATACGCGCTTGAAAAAAAATTGGTCAATGTTTTAGAGCAAAAATCAGACTTCTGCAGGGATTGGCCAGCAGGTACAGATGACTCAATGTTCATAGCAAAAGCAGATGGACGAGGCTTGGTTTAGTTAATTCAGCAAAACCTAGCTTATGATACCACGTATAGTTTAAGAATGGAGGTGGAGGCAGTCATTGCAGCTATTACCTTGTTGATTGTTGCTCTTCTGGCCTGAATACAGAATAACTTACAGTGACAATTATCATATTATAGTGTTTTTTTTGGTTTTTATAGAAAGAACTGCCTCAGTCAGTGACCGCACAAGCTGACACTGTTCATAAATAAGCTTAAAGTCTTCATATATCAACAAATTGATCATATGTGAACTATTGTGTCAGTGATTTTCTATGGAATTGGGGGAGGCGGCTAATAATCTTTGCTGTTACGAAGAGTGAACCCTGACAACAGATGTCTGAATGGAGTTGGGTGTGTTGACTGAAGTGTTCAAATATTGAAATTCTTTTGTGAGTAGGCACAAACAACTACCTCTGTCAGATAAACATTTAGTGAATGGAACAGGCTACTTTCGCAGCATATGGAGTAGGTTACAGTTTATTGTGCTTCTATGTGTAAGGGCATCCTTCGCAAACCATTTGTTAGTGGTTTAGGAAGGAAATTTTACATTCAGTAGTCTGCCATTGCTTTCTGGTTGATTCGGTGCTAATATTGTTCTGTTAGCAAATCACCTGCAGCTGACGTCCCATATGTGCTCTGTCCCCTTCTTCAGTAACCAGTGAAGCTTTGACATGCTAATAATACCAGTTACAGCTTGATCAAAGGTCTGCCCCTGTTTCCCCTTTCAGTCTGGAATATCTTCCAGAACGTCTCCACCCCCAACTCCCGGTTGAATGGGTCTTTCAGTGTAATGATTCCTTATCTGTTCTTTTGTCCTGTTTTGAGTCTTCATCGCATACGATTTACTATATACTAGCTGACCGCCCAGAGAAGCAGCAACTTTTATCTGTCAGATGAATATGCTTGCATGCAAAACACAAGTTATGGAACAAGACAGTCCAGAAGTTGGAAAACAACCAGAACTTTACAGCCAGTAAAGAAGAAAAAGTAATAAATGGATACCCATTATTATATAACAACAACATTAAAGTCACTATGCCTTTATGGCATGACAAAGCTAGTGGCAGCCAGCGTGCACTGGATCGCAAACTATTCCTCCCCACGATGCCTAACGGCAGTAGTGGTTTATGATGATGATTATGTTATTCCTACAAATAAACTGCTACATTCAGCTGTGAAATTGAGAAAAATTGTATACAACACGCTATGTAAAATTTTGCCCCAGTACCTAGAAAAACCAGTAACAGTAATCCTGGAAAAAAATCCTTTATAAAACAACCCTTTTTACACAGGTCACCCAAACAAAACAAATCACATCAATTCTATCTATCCAACAAAACTTAAATTTTGAATAAAAAGACAAAGTTGGCATCACATTTTCCCATAAGCCTCATGGTCATGGGGGTGAGACGGCATGAGTGACCCTAAACATTTGTGTGTAACTCCAGTGAATGTATTCCATCTATTGTTTCTCTCTCATGTTTATTGATTGCTATCTTTATATATTGCACCCATCTCATTTATGTGAATAAATTGATGCAGAGTTTATTAGTGACCTGCTTAAGGTTGTTTTTAAAGGATTTTTATCGAGAATTCCTACAGATTCATGACCTATTGTTTTTAGCATTCCTGGGGTTAAAGTGGTTAATGATGCCAATAAAGACAGTTTACATTATGTCGTCCTCTTACCCCAATTTGTGAAAATTGCTACCGGGACTTTACAAGCTGGCACACACCTTTTCTGCCACAAAAATGCAAGAGTTCTCCTATACAGCAGCTAACTTTAGGCAGGGAAAGTTGTACAGTTTTTGTGACCTTTTTTTGCCATGAATGGACTAATGCAGACTACACAAGTTGACAGATACTATTGGTCAGTGAAAGTGACAGTGTAGGAGTTGATGACACTTAACGGCTCACATCCAGACTTCTATAGACACATGAGGAGACATCTTGACAACTGAGAAGGTGACTTTTATTTGCTCTGACGACTCGACACTGACTTTAACTATGGAGGTAAGACAGTGGCTATCATGTTCATGTTCTGTGCATCGTGTTAACGAATTCATTTAAGCTTTTATTTTTTTAATTATACATTATTCATGTTTCAAATTTCCGGTATCTGTGGCTTGATATTTTGTCTTTATGATATTGTACAATCACTCGGTCATTATCTTTTTTAATTTTTCCTTCATATGTAAGTAGATCTTATTATTTTGTCTTGACATTTTTAAGCATCTTTTTTTTTGACAAACTCAGACTATTCATAAACTGCCATTGAAAAACCATCATCTTCAGGTACAGATAAGCATAAATAGGCATGGTTAGTCATCTTACCTGATACCAGCCTCGGATCAAGTCTTTGTTCTTGTCTCAGTTATGTCTTGTGACCAAACCACCAAGGTGTTTGTCTCTATCTTATCCCATCAAGTTTGCTCATTTGATTTATACTCATAACATGCCCTTAAGAATCAGCATTAGAGAAATAAATTGAAATCTAAGTATGCTATAGTTAGCTTGATTTTCAATATGTGGTACGGGGTGTTTGGTCTCCCTAACAGGTATGTCATAGAAAGCAACTAATTAGGTAGTTTCATTCGATGTTGGAGTGCATCTGTCTCCTGAGTTATGAGGAAGCAGCGGTCTGCATACAGATAAGTCAGATCTGTAAAACTGATGTTTTACGCAAAAACTCAAGTTCTTTAACAAGAACAAAGTCTGTAAGTGGATGAACAATCAGAATTTTCCACCAGAATATACAGCTGGCAAATAAGAAGAAGAAGAAGAAGGTACCTTAATGAGATAAAGAATGCCAGAGTGATTTGTCACTTAATACAACTTTTTATCTTTCAGGAAGATACTTAAGCTATTTTTGGACTGAAGAACCATCACTTCAAATGTGGATAGTGTTGCTGACTACATGGTTACTCACAGTCGTTGTTTCACAGTCATAAGTTCAACAAATGTGAGTAAAAGCTTGGGTGGGCAGTGCAAGCCTACTTTTCTTTGCCAGCAAAATCAGTTCTTAGCTTGTGAAAGCTATGTTCTTCTTCTTCTTCTTCTTTTTTGCTCACTTGAAATAAATTATCTATATCTGCAATGTTGTCTCTTATATGAACTTCAGTTTAGAAACACTTCTGCAATCTTCTGGCAGTCATTATTTCATCAAAAATACAGGTTACGTACGCGGTAGACAGCTAAGTATAGGATTTTAGTGAACAAATCGAGATATGAAAATTTCAGCCACTATTTTGTTGTGTCCTGTGCGCAATACACTATTCTGTCTGAAAGCTATGTGACTGTATCTTCTTCTTCTTTTATTTTTCTAACTGATAACAGGTTGTCACGGAAGTGCTTCTTTGTACACAAGAAAGCATGAATTACAAACTTTGCATTAACATTATAAATACAAACTGTTTGCATTAACAGTATAATTACAAATTGTTTACATTAACAGTATAAAATTTTACAACTAAACCAAGAATATTCTAATTAAAACATATGTTTTGATAAAAAGTGTAAACATTATTCTCTACAAACTGATATAATACTGTGCACATGTCTGTGTTTATTATACTTATTGCCAATAATTATTGATTTCTTTGTGACAGTCTTGGTAGAAGTTGTAACTTTGTTAGAAGCTGAGTGAATAATACTCACATACATTTCTGTAAATTGGCCAAAAAGGTGCCATTAATTCATTTTCTTTACTTCTTCTGCCCTGTTTTTTTTCCTCTTTTGTCCTCTGTTTTTCTTCTCTTCTTCTGTCCTCTGTGTCCTATTAAAGCACAGGTTGTACTATCCTTTGCTGTTGTATGCATTTCACACTTTGTTCTCCCCGTCTTTTTTAACTTTGCTCTCTAATTCTCTTCTTCCTGTGTCATTGGTCAGCCTTTATTTCTGTGCTGTTGTGCGTTCCAATGTAAAGATATTCTACTTATGTTGTTCTTAGATTTTTCTCAGCATGTGTCCTTTCCAACTCCAGTATCTGTTCTTCTCCTTTTAATTCATTGGAATTTGTTTTTTATTTTATTTTCCATAGCTCCCTTTAGTGATTCTGTTACACCATTTAATGAATCTTTGTAGTTTATTAGTAATTACACAGTCTAACATTCCAGATGGCGGTTCCTGATATTTTTTCTAGGTGAAAAGATATGTGGCGATGTCATTGATTTGTATTTACACAATAAATAAACACTAGATTGCACAATTTATTGCCTGTCATAATTTGCTGTTCTCATCATGTGCATACTGCTAAATGATTACAATTGCTTTGTTAATTACTGATCATCATTACTTAAAATTATGCCTGATATTGATGATTTTACTTCTAACTGCATCGCTAGCTGCTAGTGTAACACTAAATGTCTAATCTCTGTGGTTCGAGACATTCATTTCTATCTGGCCATGAAAGCTGTTCAGACTAACAGACCACGGAAATGTGACATTGCTGGTACTAAGTTGGCACACAGTATTAGGCCCTGGTACTTATGTAGGTTAACTGTTATTTTTGATGTTCTTAGATACAGGCAACTATGCAACACAATAAAACAGATAATACTTACTTTGTCTATCTGGTAGTTATACTTTAACTATGAATATACAAATTTATATGATGAAACTCAGCTCTTCCAAATTTGATCATTCATAATTTTGGCATAATTTGTACATGACATACTACCTTCGGCACAGTTATAAAATACGCCACCGCAAAAACTGATTATGATGTTTGAAAATCGTCATGTTGTCCTATTCTTTTGCGACTTCCTTCGGGCGTGTCCTATATTGCACAAGTTTTGGTTGGTCAGCTTTGTTTCTCTTGTAGTCCTTATCTTTCTATGGTTTCCTTTAATGTTTTTTAAGCAGTCTGTATACCGCATTGCCATCAGTTATTTAATTCTTTACTTCCTCATCTTTGTCGAACTGTTTGTCATGTTCTGGCCTGGCTACAGTTTCCAGAAATTAATCTGCTAACAACTGTCCTTGACAAAATCGTGTGAGACCTTACATATTCTTACTTCTCGTGATACTAGTATCAAATTTAAACCACACAAAAATTTTTTAATGTTGTCTTTTGTCCATTCTAAAGTATATCTCTACTGTCCATGCCACTGCATTCCTCTACTGCCCACTGTACTTTATATTTATTTTCGGTCCACTGTATTTGTCCTCTGTCCATTCCCTTATATGTCCTTTGTCCACTTCACTGTATTTGTCAACTTATGTCCACTTCCTTATGTATATTTTTTTTCCACATCACTGTATTTGTTTTCTCACCACTCTTTTGGGAGGCTACTTCTGCCTCGAGTGCTGGAGGTCCCAGGCTCAAGCCCAGGTGAAGGCTGGCATTTTTTCATGTGGACTTTAGTCATTTTCCCTGGTCTCTGGTTAGTAAGATCAGACGCCCTTGTGTAGTGTTGCGCACATTTAAAAAATCCCTTGACAGGTGGAAATTGAAAAAGTGTAGCCTAGCGGCCCTGCCCAGGCAGAATTTAAAGTTAAAAATCTACCCAAAGTATTTCAGGATCCTCGCCGGTGCTAGAGAGTTTTTGCACTGCGCTGAGATTCTTCGGACTTGTTCAGAAGTAGAACGGAGCACTTATGAGCTACTACACTTGCACCCTGATGTTGATCCGTCGTCTTAACCTGAGCCTGTTCACTCCCTTATTTGTCCTCTGTCCACTCCACTGTATGTGTCCTCTGTCTACTCCACTGTATGTGTCCTCTGTCTACTCCCTTATTTGTCCTCTGTCCACTCTACTGTTTGTCCTCTGTCTACTCCCTTATATGTCCTCTGTCCACTCCCTTAATTGTCCTCTGTCCACTCTACTGTTTGTTCTCTGTCTACTCCCTTATATGTCCTCTGTCCACTCCACTGTATGTGTCCTCTGTCTACTTCCTTATATGTCCTCCGTCCACTCGACTGAATTTGCCATTTGTAAACCTCCTTATGTCCTCTCTCCATTGCACTAAATTTGTCCTTTGTTCACTCTCTTAAATATTTTATTTCCACACCACTGTATTTGTCCTTTTGTCCATGCCACTGTATTTGTCTTCTGTGTTTGTGTGCACATGATATATATTATTGCTTCCTACAGGCCTTTTCACATTACCGAACCATCACCCCATGACAAGGGTTTGACAAAAGGTCATGGCAGAGTTGCATCATCTCTGACTGCAACATGAGAAGAAGACTGACGTTTCAGCATACGTGCACATTAGAGGAACATGCTCCCTGGCTACCATTGTGATGGCTCTGTATGGACAGTGAATGTTGAGTGGGAATGGATAGCAGAAAAACATTTATCATAATAAAGAATTCCATTTGGCTTCAGCTGTGTGAGTGCAGGAGATTTAGTAATTTCTTTTACACCGTTATAACTTTTAATATAAGAAGTTGGACTTTCTGTCCTTTTGGTATTCATTATGATGTAAGCGTTTATTTATACCTCGGAGTTCAAGAACATTTTTAAAAATATATACATCATCACATGCCCTGCCAACTGGCGTAGACATTCATGCATCTCCAGAGGTCTCAATATCTTGTTCTCTGGATCAGTTCCACGGATGATCCCTCCATGCCACCTTTGCAATCCATCTGTCATTATATCTCTTGGTGTGCCTCTCCCTCTTCTACCATTGATCTTTCTAGGCATCACAGTATTTTCCAAAGCCTACCCCCTCATCGCAGGACCAAAGAATAGTACTTATCTTTTCTTTATAGCTGTATTTATTGATCTGCTTTCATTAGCTTCCTTTAGTCAATCCTTGTTAGTTTCTCTGGCAGTCCAGGGGATTTTTAATATTCTTATGAGCAACTGCATCTCCGTCACTTTCAAATTCTTTCTGATTTGTGCATTTACATTCCACGATTCACTACCTTACAGCAATAAAGGCTCTGCATAAGAAATCAGGCATACATTGTCAACTACTTGAACACATTCACTGTATACCTTATTTTCCTGTTTGCATTCATTGTTTCTGTCCTTGGGGGGAGGGAGGGGGGGGGGGGTTGATTAACTCACTTTCAACCACTCATATACACACAGGGGTACCTTAGTATATGTCTGCTTTGTAACAAGTCCAAATTTGTATACTTCCTGTTTAGACGTAAACAATTCTGCTTGGTTTACCACCCGGAGGAAACATGCAGAAGCAAAGTTCTTTGGACAGATTTTTTTGTAAAAGTCAAACTGAGATAGACAAAAGAGACAGGAAAAAAGAATGCACCAGAATTTTAGATCCTGCAGTTTTATTGACAGGAGGGCTCTCCTCGCAAACAACGGTATCTCCTTCCCAGCACCATCCTAGGAGGCACTCAGATCAGCTCACCAAGGTAAAGTGTGACTACATTCTGAGTAAATTTCATCTGATTGCCTTTTTTATTTATGTATTTTAGTATTAAGCAGTGTTTAAATGATTTTTATACAACCCCATCAATGTATAATATGCCAATAAAAATATGATTGGTTTTTTTTTTTTTCATTAAACTGATTAGTCTTATTCTCTCCTTACGGAAACATTTGTTTAGGATAAGTCCAAGGATCTGGAACGAATGAAGGACCTATACAGAGGTACCACTGTATTTATTAGATAGCAGTTTAGTTTTTTCATCAGTGGTCTCTGACAACTTTCAGCTAGTATGACATCTGCTGCTGCTTAGAAGTTAGACAATCTATGCAGTAGTGTATTTCTGGAATGATGTAGCTGTTAGATAAAGTGAAGTCAAGGACATTATTCCATGCCCTCAGCTGTATTTCGCATACAGGGCTAAAGCTATATTTTATAGACCGATCAACATTTGGCCTGTGATATGTTCAGTATCCAATCGACAGCCTTTACTTCCCATGACTATCTGGTTTCCATTTAGGACTGGGTCGACCTGAGAGCCAAAATCATTTTCGTTAAAGACGAAAAGACTAGCACCATTTGGATTTGAACCTACGACCTTTGTATCCGCAGGTGGGCATCTAGCAGCTGCACTGTGGCGGCTCCCAACCACTATATAATTTGACTTAAATTATTGGCATACTGCCAAGACATTTCTGCAGACCATTTGTTGAATATCAGTGATATGGACCAGCTGGTTACACTAACACATGCTGTTCTGATTTATTATAAGTCAGGGCTGTATCCAACGGTGGTGTTTTTTTTTTCTTCACTTGTTAATAAATATTGCATGGCAAAAACTTATGATCGCACTTTAGTCATCCCTTTTGTGAGGCTTATTTCCTGACAGTGTGCAACAAAACATAGTACTTTCACCTTTTCTTTAGGCAGCACTTTTTCACTGATGCTTTTTTCAATAATACATGGTGAGTACTGATACCTACTAGGGATTTTTTGATTTCAGTATTGCCTTGATTTCAGTATTGCCACCATTTTTTCTCTGGGAAATAGAGAAAAAGCCATGTACATTTGTTTATCTCACATCAAGTGCTTAGACATTTCTTTGAAATGGTCAACTATTTCTTGTTATAAATATCATAAACAACATTTGAAATGTTTTTTTTTTTTTTTTTCATTTTCACTAGTGTGATACTGTTTTTTGTTTTTGCTGGTTACCATCATCATCATCAGACCTCTTGATAATAAAAAGTTCAGTACAAAGTAAATAAGAACACATCATAGTATAATTTGTCTGTTTACCGGATGCTTTTCCTGAACGTAGCAGGAAACACTGTATGTACCTGTCCAAATTGTTAGTTCTTCAAAGTAAGCCTGTGATGGGTGTACATTTTTTATCTTTGAATCTGCAGGTGCCATGTTGTGATTACTGCCTCTGGTCAAAATAAACCACATTTTAACTGTAATAAACAACTTTAACATAACATTGATTTGTTGTGATACTTTATCATTTTCATTGTTTTGTCCATTGCTCAAGGTTTTATCTTATATACAGTATGACTTTTGTACTGTCGAAGTCCAGAAGTGGACAGCCACAAATTACAGCTTACATCCAGTGATCACAAGGAAGAAGGAGATCTGTTCTTTTTCATATTCGGTTGTGAGCTCCTGCAGAAAAGTTCTGGTTATTTGTTCACTTGTGGACTTTTGGTTTCTTGTTTTACATGCAGAACTTGTTTCAGTCTGACTGCTCTTCTTGTAAAAATGTTCCTCAGTTGAACTTTTTTTCAGTCAGCTTTGACTGTGCTGGATTTTTCCGTGGTATCATCACAGTCGTAAAAACCAGGATGGTCCCTCAAAAGTAATTTAAACCACATTACCCACCGTTGATGGTCTGTTTTTTTTTATGCCCGATGCACTGAAAGGCGTGAAAAGGGAACGTTACTTTTTTTTTACTTTTTTGATATTTTAGAATCAACAAGAACAAATCCCAGAACCATTTTCAACAGGAAAATAAGACAATTACATTGTGGGACTGTACAGTTATAATGTAACCTAATTTATAATGTGGGCAGAGTTTCTTCTTCCTCTGTGAATGTATGAGTGTACACGTGTATGTGTTTGTAAGAGTGTGTATATCTGGAGTGTGTATGCATTATTTCTTTATGTATATTTTTATGTAAACATAACATACATTAGTGATAACATGCCTTTTTAGTCTAAAAGGTAAGTGCTCGGAAGGGCCGAATGTAAGAGGAGTCTGCATGCAGTAATAACCGTATGAAAAAAAAAAGTTATGTTCCTTTGTTTCTTCTTCGCGCTCACCTGCCGTAAACTTCAGCAGAATATTTTGGCTGTTTGTCCGCCTCCTGACTTTAGTCTTGTTCCAGAACCTAAGTTTTGCAAACATACCCATTTGACAGGTCTGGCAGAGTTGTATGCTGACTCTTGGTTCCTTGCCTGGGGCTGATGTACTCGAACTTCACGTGATGCCCCCTGTTAGTTGATTCCAACATTCTTGTTGGGGAGGCAGTGCACATATTCTTGTTTTGAAGGTGACAGGTTTAATTCCTGGCACGGTAACTGTAACTTTCGATTTTTATGTTGTCTAGTGTGTTCTTAAGTTCCATCTTTCTACTTCCTTCTGTGAGTGCCAATCAATACATTGTCTGTTTAATATATAATAAAATACAAACAATAGATCCATTGCATTGTAACCTTCACTGTGATGGCACCTCGCTGACTCCAGTAGTTGTAGTAGTCACAGTTCGGATGCTAATGAACAGGTGTCCTATATGGGTGGACGTAAAGCTGTTGATAATGTGAGTGGGTTTCTTCCCTCCGCCCTTACCACCTCTCCGGCCTGCTGCCTGAGATGAATTAGGAACCGCCATCACAGCACTCAGGACATTTCCATAAGCGCTACGTCCCTATCTTTAGCAGAGAGCACAGAGTTCCCATTCTGATGGTATAAGTAAAAGTTGATTATGTGTGCGCCTTTGCTGTGCCTCTTACTGTAGATTGATAGCCAAACCCTCTGATCACTCCCGCTGTGCAGTTCTCTCAAAACCGTAACGATCTATTCGGGTAACCTTATAGTTCACTTGCTCTTACAGGGTGTGGTCCCTGTTATGCATAATTTCCCCACCTAGTAGTGCAGAACCAGTCAACAAATCTGCCCATCCCTTTTATAACACGCTTGCATGCCCGAAGAATGGATCCAGAAGACGCTAACCATATCGGACAGCTAGAGCGATGTTTGCCACTTTGGACAGTGGTTCTAAGACACATCATTTCTCAAACTTGATGTGTTAAATGCTTGGATTTGTTGCATTAGGTTATGTCCATTTGCATCTGCAATGAATATGCCCCTCAACCCAGTCACCTGATATAGGCTCAGGAATGTGGGAACTCAGAAACTTTAGGCCACACCTTCATCATCCAACAATCTTTTAAGGACTGAGCACCCTCCTGCTCCCTTTCCCATATATAAGTATATAACACACCCACACACATGTGTGTGTGTGTGTATATATATATATATATATATAGTAAAAAGAGAATATGTATGCATATATATATATATATATATATATATATATATATGCATACATATTCTCTTTTTAACAATTTGTTTGTATTTACAAACACGTCATTGTTTTTATTTTTGCATGATTAAACTAGGCTTGAGCACATCTTACAAATATTTTTTCCAAGAAAAAGCCCTCCTCCCCTACCTCTCCCACTCATAAATATATATACGTTTTAAGCACTTGTTTTTACAGTAAACATGTAAATTTATAAATTTTTTTTTAATTCAGCCCATAATAATAAAATTATTATTTTGCAATAAAACCAGATTTACGCCTATTCAGCTCCTCCTCATTGTTCTAGGGGCTGGAAGCTTAAGCTTTGCATTTTTGTGCTATTCTTATTACTGATAATGATTTAAGAATTGACATCCTAGCACACTGGGCATACCCATAGGTGCTTCGTCTCCCGCAGTAAATGACGTAAGGTGTAGATGCTGTTTCCGTAGCACACTAATTATACACACGCCGATCACTTCCTCTCATCCATCCCTCCTTGCCGGATCCACATTTAATACCTCGTTCACACATTCTTGCCCATGTTATTTTATCAAATCTCGTGTCTTCTGCCAAGAGTAGTTCATATATGGTCTTCAAAATATCTCCATTGTCAAATATGAGTCTTCCCCTAGCGTTCGCTTTTGTAGTCAGATAATCCGCTCATTCATTCCCTCACACTCCTGCATATCCCGGACAGTAAATCCACGTGGTTCCCTGCAATGTTAACGTACTGATATATGGTATCCACTCATGCCACATTAGTCGATTTTGAACCTTCCGCAATGCCAACTGAGAATCAGACACAATAATTCCTACGGTAACTTTGTTTTCTGCTATCCTATTCTGAACTGCAGTGATTGCTCCCACTTACATTCTCATGCTTGAAGTTATAGTTAAAAAAGCTCGGTTTTGTTATGCCACAATTTTTTCCTTCATTCTAGCTTTAAAAAACCCAGCCAGCTCTTAAAACCCGTTGAACAGAACCACCAGTGTACACTACTGCATCATCTAGTCCAGCCTTTCCATCTACCAGTTGTTGTACCTTTAATAATTGGCGCCCGCAGAGGGGGGTGGGGGGGCACTTGCCCCCCCCCCCCCCGGATTGTTTTGTTTATCTGTAGCAGCAACGCTATCACCAGAACCAGACCCTGATAAGCTTGAAAGTGGAGATACTAGGTTAACCTGTGACGTTGGACTCTATGTAAAATCTACTACGAAGATTACTACCGATCTTAAGCTTTAGTATCAATTGCCAACTGATCCATACAAGCCTCACCCGTCATATGATTTTGAAGGCGACATGTCAGCAAGTGGAAAACGTTGTTTCAGGGAATCTTGGCTAACCCAGTATTCTCTATGGATATCATATTCACCTAGGTTAAAATGTGCTTTTTGCGTTTTCTGTGTTTTATTTCCGCAACCAGTTCAAAGAGGAATTCAAGGTGCCTTCTTTACTACTACTTGTACAAAGTACACAGATTTTAATGAATGTGCCAGAAACCATATCAGCTCCTCATGGCATCGTGGGTCTCAACAAGATGCTGAACACTTCGCGTCAACCGTTAGAGATCTAAATAGGGATATTATTTGTCAGATAGATAATTCTGTAAAACGAACTATTGAAGAAAACAGAAAGTGTATCCTATTATTTCAACAGGTTTTTTGCGGAATAAATGATTTGGCAATTCGTGGGAAAGATAGCACCAAAAAAAATGTCGAACAACTTTATGCGTATCGAATTGAGGGAGGAGACAGTATTTTAAAAAACCATTTTGATACATCATCATCATCATGTAGCAGGTCCTTTGCAGAACGTTGCTCTCATCACAGTCTGCCTGTGAGAAACTCGGTCTCTTGCCAGTTCTCCCGCCTCATGAACTTTCACACTCAAGGAGTCACTTATATCCGGTGCCCATCTTTGTGTCGGTCGGCCTCTGCCCTTCCTTCCTGGTACCATGCCTTTTGCTATAATTTTTTCCAATCCGTCGTGGCGCTTGATAAGACCACAATATTTTAGCTTTCGAGAGAGGATGCTGTTTATTAGCCAATCTTCCTTGATGTTCAGATCTTTTAAGATGTCAATATTTCTCATCTTCTTTGTCCAAGATATTCTGAGAATCTTTCTATAGCATTTCAGCTCAAAAGCCCCTAATCTCTTTCTTAAGGACTGAAAGACAGTCCACGACTCACATCCGTATGTAGCCACAGGGAAGATTCATGCTCTCAAAATTCTAATCTTTATCTCCTTGCTCATTTTGATACAGCTGCTGGAAATGCACGTTACACATCACACCAAACGCAGAATGATTTGATCAATTTGTCTGAACAAGCTCTGCGAGAAGACATTGTAAAAGCTGCTAACAATGCTGTTGGATTCTCGATCATAGCCGATGAAACAGCAGATGTCTTAGGAACAGAACAGTTATCACTGGGAGTCTGGTTTGTAGATACGTCTAGTGAGAAGGCTATGATTCGTGAGGAATTCCTTGGATTTTCTCCGCTGAAAGGTATGGACGCAGCCACGATATTTGATCGCATTATTCAACATTGCAAAACATTTGGTCTTCTCCTTAATAATCTGCTGGGTCAAGGTTATAATCGGTGCTCGACAATGGCCGGAATAGAAAATGGTGTTCAGGCAAAAGTTCGAAGTATTTACCCCAAGGCTGCCTTTGTTTACTGTGCCTCGCATAGACTGAATCTCGTAGTAAATGATCTTAATAATGTTGCAGTGATACGAAATACTATTGGTACTATCAAAGCAATTATTACATTTTTTCGTGAAAGCCCAAAAGGAGGTCCTCTGTCCCAAATATTCCTCTTCTGTGTGAGACAAGATGGACAAGCAAGTATAAAAGTATTCGGATTTTTTCTAGTAACTTTGAAGATATTTATTGTCAACTGGAGGAATTTTCATTGCATGCAAGTGGAAATACACGACAGGCTGCACATGTTATATTGTTCATCAAAGTCCAGCACATTTTTATTTTGTCTCAGTATTATTTCGCAGCACTCTGCCATACTGGAACCAGTTACTCAGGCTCTTCAAGCTGTTCAAGTTGATCTTCCAGAAGTCCAACTGCAAGTTTAAAACCTGCTCAGTGTAGTAAAACTTCACCCAGGTGATTCAGATAACTATTTCATGGATGTGTTTGAGAAAACAGTACAACTCGCACAGAAAGTGGATATTGAACTGATTATTCCAAGACAGTGTGGAAGACAAAAGCATCGAAGTAATCCGGGAACCATAAGTGTTGAAGAGTACTTCAGACAAATAGTTTACATTCCATACTTAGATTCTCTAATTAACTCAATGAAGAGTCGATTTTGTGAAGCCAACAGTGCACAATTTAACTTAGCGTTGCTACATCCTTCGAAATTGTGCAAACTGAATCGTCAACAGTTTAAGGATATAATGTCTACTATTAATCGGGTATACCACATTGATAATTTTGAAACTGAAGCCTTGAGTTGGTTTGATTTTTGGAAAACGCGAGAATACAAAAGTAGCCAAGATTTCATCGACCCTTTACACAGTTTTATCCGAGTGTCAGGTATGCCTTACTAGTTTTGCTAACATTACCAGCAACAACATGTTCGGTGGAGCGATCGTTCAGCACATTACGTCGTGTAAAAACATGGCTTAGATCTACAATGTCAGATGAATGTCTGTCTGGATTGTGCATGTTAAGCGTACACAGAGACAAAGTGAAATGCAACAAAAAAGACTTTATGGACAAAATTGTAGATATGTTTGGTAGCGATAACAGACGACTCCAGTTCTTGTTTAAAGAATAAATTTTATTTTAAATTTATGTTGTAATATTTTTTGTTATATTTATATATTGTGGTAATAAAAAATGTGTTGCTACAGTATGCCCATCATTACTACAGTGTCCTGTCCGTTCGTTCACCACACAAATACGCTACAGTAAATTAAAAACTACATTAAAACATTACTAAAAATATTTTGCCCCTCCCTAGAAAATTTTCCGAGGGCGCCATTGCCTCTAATTCTGCCATACCGTTACACGACTCTCTACATTCTCTTCCTAAAGAGATAATGACCTGATAAAAACCGCTGCTGTTGGTGTTAGTGTCGATCCATTCCTGGATTTGCTTGACTGAGGCCGCCGTCTCGATGGTATCTTCAGCTAGTGCCATCCACCACTTTCCTCTTTTCAACCGGTCTTTTCTTAAATCGTTCAAATTACCATGAGGCGGATGCCTTTCGTCATTGTTAGTTCGCAAATATGCCTTGGCTTGCGACAGTGACAGCCTTGACTGTACCGATGTCAGCCCAAGCATAAACCTCATTGTTCTAACTGGGGTATTTCGTGTGCAACCCAAGACGTTTATCATTCCTTCATTTTGAATCCTTTCAAGCTTTGTACACTGTGAATTAGATAGGGTTTATATTTCTAGGCCATAATCGATTGCAGAAAGGACCAAATTGTTGAACAATAAGACCAATAATCTCTGTTCCATGTGTGTCGCCACCATCGTCTTCACTGCCGCGAGGCCACGCTTGCATTTGATCACAGTCTGTTCCACCTGATATCTGTAGGACAGACTGCGATTCTAATAATCATCATTATGTAGCAGGTCCTTTGCAGAACGCCGCTCTCATCACAGTCTGTCTGAAAGAAACTCGGTCTTTCGCCAGTTCTCCTGCCCCATATACTTTCATACTCAAGGAGTCACTTATATCCTGTGCCCATCTTCGTGTCGGTTGGCCCCTGCCCCTCCTTCAGGTATCATGCCTTCCGCTATAGTTTTTTTTTTTTTTTTTTCAATCCGTTGTGGCGCTTGATATGACCAAAATATTTCAGCTTCCGAGAAAGGATGCTGTTTATTAACTAATATTCCTTGATGTTCAGATCTTTTAAGATGTCAATATTTCTCCTCTTCTTTGTCCAAGATATTCTGAGAATCTTTCTATAGCATTTCAGCTCAAAAGCCCCTATTCTCTTGATTAAGGACTGAAAGATAGTCCACGACTCACATCCGTATGTAGCCATAGGGAAGATGCATGCTCTAAAAATTCTAATTTTTATTTCCTTGCTGGTGCTTAACCATAGACTTTTAAGGCTGTTCGTGTTCGATCTTTGCATTGCCAATGCCAACCTCCTTTTAATTTCTGTTGAACAGTCTCCATTGCTGTTTATTATAGATCCTAGATATTCAAAGTTTGTGACATTTTCAATTTCTTAATTATTTATTGTTATTTTTGGGTGACAGCCAGTTTTAGATTCTAATAATAGTAGCAATAATAATACTAATTGTTATATGCTTCCCATGTTTTCGTGTTTGTGGCGCGTCTGCTGATTTCAACGTTTCAGTTCGGATGGCAAGCCTAAGGGGTATGTCCCGTACCCTGTTTAACTTCTGACGAAATTATTATTAGATCACCTGTGGTTGAGGCAATAGACTGGTAAATATGCTATCTTCCGAATAACTGTCCCAAATTATCAAGGCCGTAAGTATACCATAACAGGGCCTCAGTCACATGTAAATTTAGGACTTCCGGCGACTTAAATTGCGCACTTCAAGCCACTACCGCCACCGCCGTGAGTATTTCCCACGCCGCTACCCGCATCTCCTGCAGCTGCCTACATTTTTTTTTAGCTCGTGAGTCCCAGCCATCTAGCTTAGCTCCAATCTACGCCGCGCGTAGTGGCGTGGGAGATTCTCTTGGCGGTGGCGGAAGTTCGCAATTTACATGTGACTGAGGCCCTTTTAGGGTATATTTTTTGCCTCGATAATTTGGGACCGTTATTCGGAAGATAGCCGGTCTTGTCTTGTCCACAATTGCCTCACAGCGTAGTGGGGAGTCGCAGTTTTCTATCCTGGGTCAGGTGTGTTGCACGTGTTGTTGTTAGTCCGTGTTGCCTCAGGATCTCTGATATATTGTCTATCCATCTTACTCTCGGTCTGCCTCTTGCTCTAGGGCAGTAGTGCTGTTCGTTGTATGCTCGTAGAGGCAGTTGGTCAGTTTGCATTAGCATCAAGTGGCCAAACCACTCTATTTGTTGATTCTTTATGTATTGCAGGCATGGTGTGGTTCCTACAATTGATCTAATGTTCTCGTTTCGAACTCTGTCTCTCCTTGTGACATTGGCAGCCTTACGTAAGCATCTCATTTCGCACGTCGTGATCTTTTTCTCCTGTGCTCTTGTTAGGGGCCAGCTTTGCCATTGGTAGCAGAGGGTTGGTATAAACATGCAATTTATCAGTTGTCGTTTTAGTGCCATAGTGATGCTTGGGTGTTTTAGCAGTAGGGAGAGTTGGTAAGTTACTGCGTTCGCCTTTTGACATCTTGCCTCAAGTTCCCTATCAATTCTTCCATCATCTGTGAAGATGCTCCCCAAGTATTTAAATTGCTGCACTTGTTTGAGTTGTTCGTTGTTAACTTGAATAGTTAGTATATTAGGTGTTCTACTTATTTTCAGAATTTCTGTTTTGGTGATGCTGATCTTGATGTTATATTCGTTGCAGACTGTGTGTAGCGCATTTACGTGGATTTGAAGTTCTTTTTCGTTTTCATGTATTATGCTTTGGTCGTCTGCGATAAGTATTTCGTTCAGTTGGGAATATACTTCATCGGGATCGGCTTGTATGTTTTCATTATAATGATCTCTTCCAACTAACTCTGTCTCACTGCTTGGTGTAGTTAACAGTTCGCTTATCATTACATGGTTTGCTGCTGTTGTTATTCTGTCCATGTATATATTGAATAGTAGTGGTGATCGTACACAGCCCTGTCTTACCCCTGTTCTTAGTATGAATTCGTCTGTCACACCAACATTTGTTCTAACTACGCTTGAGCTTGTTTGGTACAGAGATCTGATGTTGCCTAGTAAATGACGTCGTTCAATATATTCCATAGTTTGTTCCTGTCTACCCTGTTAAAGGCTTTTTCTTGGTCAATGAATGCTATATTAAGTTGTTTGTTATATTCTATTGCCTTTTCACTAAGTTGTCTTAGGATGAAAAGGGCGTCTGTGCAACTTTTTCCTTTCCTAAATCCAAACTGAGCTTTACTCAGCTGTATCTCTACAATATGTTTTGTTCTTGTCTCAAGTACTTTTGAATATAGCTTCCCTACGTGGCTCAATAAAGAAATTCCTCTGTATGTGTCACACTATCTTTTATTGCCCTTGTTTTTCCAGATTGGGACTATAATAGCCTTTTGCCAATCCTCCGGTGTTTTCCT
Source organism: Candidula unifasciata (assembly GCA_905116865.2). Classification (NCBI taxonomy): domain Eukaryota; kingdom Metazoa; phylum Mollusca; class Gastropoda; order Stylommatophora; family Geomitridae; genus Candidula; species Candidula unifasciata. Next base: position 25,108 of record CAJHNH020006802.1, on the reverse strand, counting down.
TTCGTTCCATGCTACCGTGAATATTCTATGTAGCCATTTTGCTCCGGTTTTTCCGCACGCTTTAATTGCCTCGTTCGTTATACCGTCTATACCTGCTGATTTATTATTTGGGCTCATCTTGATAACTCTCTCAACTTCTTGAATTAGAATGCAAGGTTCTTCTTGTTCTTTCTTATAGGTGGAGTAGTATTCTTTAGTTTGTGTATTTGTTGGATTGAGTAGTTCGTAGAAGTATTCCTTCCATCTTTCCTTCTTTCTGATAGCGTTAAATAACGGTGTTCCGTTTTTATCATTAATAATGTTGGTAGGGTTAAAACTTTCGTCCCTTATTCTCATAGAATGTACACTTTTGTAAAAGTCTCTAGGTCTTTCCCTTGAAATTTTCACAAGTTGTTCGCCATATTTCTGCAATGAGTCCTCTTTTGCCACTTTGATTATTTGTTTAGTGGATTTTCTAGCACTTTTGTAGTTTGTATAGTCTTCTACTGTCTTTGTTTGTAGCCATTTTTTGAACAGTTGTTTTTTTTGTCTTTATAGATTTTTTTTTTATATCTTCATTCCACCATGGTGTTGATAGCCGGTAAATATTTTAATTTGCAGAGACTTCTTTTGCTTTCGATCTTAAAATTGTAACTGGAATGCTGTTTGTGGTTTAAATCTGCTCTGTGAAATCTGCGCCTTTCGGCCCTGTACGTCTGATTTAAAAAAAAAATCCGTAATTAGTAGCCTTTTACGACATGCTTTTTAATGGTACTCCCCCCCTCCCCGCGCACACAATTTGAGGGAGATTACTCTGATTTAATAGCCCCCTCCCCCCTCAAAATGGCAGACTCCATTCTGCAGAAGAAGAGTGTGTGTGTTGTTACAGGTCCAACCAGAGGTCTAGGCAGAAGTATAGCCTACCAATTATCTAAGAAACTGCCCGATGGCTCTCTTTTCATTCTTCTGTCTAAAAACAAAGCTCTTTTGGATGAAATCGCTGGTTTAATTATTACCCATCGTGACGAAATTCGCGTTGTAACTTCTGTATTCGACCAGGGTTCGTCTGATCAGGGCCAGTTTGACAATGTATTCCAAGACTGTCTGGTTAAAGCTGGCGCACACGTTAATGAATTTGAGCAGGCGATTTTAGTGAATAATGCAGGAACGTTAGAGCTGTTAGAATTGTCCAGAGATCTTGATAATGTGAATGCTGTAAATGTTTTTTTCAGCACGAATATCACAGGCTGTGTTGTTTTAACGGCAAAGTTCCTTCAGGTCTTTAGTGCTACTGCTATGAAAGCCAGGGTTATTATTAATATCTCGTCGCTTGCAGCGGTATCACCAATGAAAAGTTGGTTGCTTTATTGTATGGGTAAGTAACAAGTACATTTTAAAATATTATTTTGATATTTTGTTCAACTTTTTCAGGCCCATGAGTTGTGACAGACTTGGCTCACATTAATTTCCCTTTACAGAAATGGTAACTAAAGGGGTTGGTGTGCAAAAAAGGCAATAGCAAATGTAATATATTTCTAATCCCTAGAAAAGTATATATTTTTGTAAAGAGAAATGACTGCACATTTTTTTAACATGATGGCGAGTGTAATAATGTTTTAGTGGGAAAGAGCAGTTCAGCAGGTGTTTTTACACATATTTTACGAAGAAATTCTTTACTTACCATGGTTTTGTAACCACGAGAGCAGTGAATATCAAAATTTGAAAATATCACTTTGAAGTTTGTACAAATTCCAAAAATTCCATGGTAAGTTTCTTGGTTAGTTTAGCACTTAGAGGCTCTTAGTTCTCATAGAGTGCTGAACAAAATTTCAAAAAACAAAATAGCAGAAAAATGGACCATTACACACAAAATATTCTTTGTACATATATATACATACTGTAGCTGCAATGATTTCAATGTAGCTTAACCATAGTATGGTAGTATCTATTTGTTTGGAGCACTCTCCTTCTCCTACACCGTAAATACGGTAGCAATGGAATGTTCTATGCGTCAGACTCATCAGAATTGCTAGATTCCTTAACAGCTAATTGCTCAGCTGTCGCTGGTGTAAATTCATCATCCATATCACTTTATGAAAAATCTGAATTTGTATTATTATTATCAGAGTTAAAAACATCTGACTCAAACAATTTCAGAGCTTCAGCCACAGAAAAATGCATTTTGAGGCCTGTACTTGGGGTTATAACATTGGTATCCAGGGCATCGAACACAAAATTTCAAAATGCACTTTCTGGAAAAGATGCTAGCAATGAATTAGATCACAGTTTGTGACCACACATAGTCGAACAAAGCCTCCTATGCAAAGAAAAATGTTAGAGTAACCTTTCCTGAATATTTAAATGGTAGTTCCAAACATAAGAAATAAATACGGAGCCGTAATGTGAATCAGAATGTACGGGGCACACGATCGACGCTGACAGTGTTGTTTGGGCAAATCAGAACTTCTTGAGGTCTCAGAGAGTTAATAGACTTCTTTAGAAAGGGGCAAGCCTTGGAAGTTATGCTTTCAGACTGTCAGTTTGAGACTTGAATTTAATGAAAAGATTGATGCTGGATTATTTGTATGCAGAGTGTTGGTTCCTCACCTCTCAGGCAGATGCACTCTGACTTTGAAGGATGCCCCCAGTTACAGTAGCCAACTGCTGGGACATGCTTGTTAGAGAGGCATTGGATCTGTTTTTGTTTTCCCCACACAGGGGTGCATGTGCTACGAAAGTGATCATTAACTCTTTGAGGCCCAGGGGTTTAGCATCACAGGCCCAGGGAATAGTAAACAAAGTAATAAATCGGCGCATCATGGGCTTCTAGGAAGGAACCTATGAACGTATGATGTGTTTTTTGGGACTCAAAGAGTTAACCACAGTTGTAGATGAACAAAAAATACATAAATAAATAAATGTGCTGGTTTTGTATTGAAGTTGATGTTTTGACCTTTAGTCACCCTTTTAATGCAAGTCACATGTATCATGTATGTTGTAAGCTAAAACATTTCTTAGATTCACCATTGTAGATGAAAATGGCCAGCATAAGTTCAATAGGGAACTTCCACATTTCTTTGCTTATTGTATTTACAGATATATTTAAAACATGTAAAATATTTCATGTTATGAGCTACAATTTCACACAATTTTAGAAGCAGATTTCTTTATGAGTACTTGTTTGAATTATATGTTTTTATTGTTTTTTTGTGTTTTTTTTATTCTGTTTAGCCAAATCAAGCCGAGATATGATGATGAAAGTTATTGGGGAGGAGGAAGATAACATTAGGACTTTAAATTACGCCCCTGGACCACTAGCTACAGACATGAGTGTCATTGCTAGCACCGAGACCAAGGACCCATCGCTGAGGGCTTGGTTTGAAGGTAACTGCTTTGAAGAAGTATTTTACATTGTTTTTTTTTTCTTTTTGTGAGGAATGTAAGATTTCGTTGAAGTTATAAGTGCTAGCGAATGGTAGGTATGAAATTGATAAGAGCCTGTTCCCCACTGGGGGGGGGGGGGGGGGGGGGGGGGGGAATGAAACGCAGAAGAAGAACTAGGAGTTCTGAATGACTGAATTTTTTTCTTCACGTTCACTGGCTGTAAACTCTGGCAGAAAATTCTGGTTGTTTATCCACTTCTAGACTTTAGTCTTATTTCAGAACCTGAGTTATGTGTTCGCGTCCTTTTTACAGATCAGGTTAATTTATATGCAGACAGTTGGATCCTGGCCTCTCAGGCACATGCCCTCCGACTTAAAAGGAAACATCCCTAATTAGTTGACTGTTGTGATGTGCTTGTTAGGGGGCAGTGTTTATATTCCCCCCCCCCCCCCCCCCCCCCCTCAACAATGGAGCCACGGAACCCTGTAAGGGGACGGATGGAGTTTCTGATTTAGTGTAACAAATTCTCAGGTCTAGTAAGGCAATATTTTGTGGTATCTGTAAAAAGTAGGTTGTGTTTATTGCCTCTCAAGGGCAGGTAACAGTTTGTTGTTTCTTAGGGGTGGACACATCTTACTCTGCCAGGGGCAGGCAACGTTGCAAACATTTGTCATAAGGGAGCAACAGAGATTTCCAGGACTAACACAAGCTTAGAGCATGGAGCAACACTTCATAGTGTGGCCAATCCACAGTCTGTTTCACCAACTAGCTAGTGTTCCATGTCTCTCTACCAGTATGCAGTTCAAGTACTGATATTACTCAGCAGATGGAACAAACATACAAACTTTATTTTCAAGAGATCAGTGGGCACACAGGCTCCTCTTACATTGGGCCCTTCCAAACACCCATCTTTCATACCTTTTTGGGGTGCCTAGTTGACCATGTTCTTAGTGCACTTGTATCCATGGCGAGGCGCACACGCCATCTGGATGTGACAGGTTCAATTCCCGGCACGGTAACTATAGCTTTCGATTTTTATGTTGTCTAGTGTGTTCTTCTATCTTTCTACTTCTTTCTATGAGTGCCGATAAATACACTTTCTGTTACTTGGTTAATTCATTCTCTTTCACACAGCAGTTGTATTTTATCAATAAAGCATGTTATGTTTCTATAAAAATGTGCCTTTTATGAATATCAACAAAAACACAAAAGCGTGGGTGGTAAAATACGTGCGCACATTCGTGCGCACACACACACACGCACCCATTTACACACACACAAATCCACTCAGCCACACACACATGCATGCATACACATCCACATATATACATTCATACACACACACATGCGTGCACACATATTCACACAGACACACACATGTAGTCACACACAAACAGACACATACATGGTCAAACACTCAAAGATGCACGCAGCCATACACACAAGTGTAAGTTATGTCACAGGCTACCTGGGGGAATATCAAAACTAGGAAAGAAAATACTGTATATAGTTTGCATCAGCTAAGAGTAAAATACTCAGCATAACTGTTATTAACAACAAATCATGACCTTCCTACCATTCAGATCAAGTCAAGAACAAGACACTGGTGGAGTGTGATCAGTCAGTAGAGAAACTCATCACAGTTCTGGAAAAAAACTCATTCGCAAATGGAGCTCACATTGATTATTATGATGAAGCTTGATGCATTCCTAAGTTTTGTTACGTAAAAAACAGTTTTAATTTGTTTCCTCATGTCATGGTGTTGGTCTAAGCAGAAACGGCACACTGTAAAACCCAAGATTAGTGTATGGTATTTACTATTGTACCAGCACATTAATGTGACTTGGCACAAAAATTATTAAATTTATGGATGATCTTATCAATTAAATTAAAATATGTTAGGAACTTAGCTTCATGAATGAATTTTTGTAATAATATACTTCAGTATACAGCAACATAACTGGCTCAGCAAGCAGCCGTTTCAGACTGTGATATATTTTGGCCAATTTAAACATCACTTGGTTTATATATAACAGTATTGAAAGGCATGGTTTCTAGAAACAGATGTAGGGGTTGATGAAGAAGATGGTGGACTATGTGTAAAGACTCCTTAAGCATGAAAATACTTTGAGGCAGCAAAACTGGCAAAGGATAGAGAATCTTTTGAGTAGGGTGATGAGGAAAGAGGGTTCTTTATTTTATAGCAACCACAAACATTGGGAAATCCACAGGTCACAGGACAGTTCAATATTTTAGGGGTATTAAGAACTGGTTTTCAGGTTTTCTTCTCGGTTTCTTCCAAGGCCAAGATTACGTTTGGTGTGTCGTCTTGAGTGTGTTTTTCCAAGTCGCAGCGGGTTGTGTTCAATCTTTGCCATGAATTTCCTTGAATTAGCAGCATCGGTACATGACAGGAAGAGCAGGTTTGCTTTTCTGCAACATCATGGCATCTTGTATAATACCACAGGTGAGAGTATGTGAACTAAATTCAACAAACAAGACCGCTATAGAGTAGGAATGTTGAATATATGTGGCTGGGGCAACAAAGCAGAGGAGACTCTACAACTGATGGAAAAACACCAAGTGAAGATTTTAGGTTTGGCAGAGTTAAGACTGAAGAGACAGAAAGGTTACACAAAGATTTTGTATTCTATACTCTGGTATAGACAAGACTCAACCTTCAAAACATGGAGTTGGTTTCATCATTGATCTTATGATTGCAAGTAACATTTTAGACATCAGGTACATATCAGAAAGAATTATGTGTATCAAAATACAGAGACAAGAACAGAAATCTACATTCAAGTTTGTGCACCCTGCAATGGAAATTTCAGAGAAGAAGAAGTAGAAAAATGTTTTGTTGAAATGAGCAATGTAATTTCTAAAACTGATCCAACAAAAAACTTACAATTTCTGGTTAAAACACAGATCAAAGGAAAACTACACAAGATTTAAGCAAGCCAGAAAAGAATCCAATGAAGCAATAACTACAGCCTAGAAAGATTCATGGGAGAAGTTTGAAGAAATGTTGGCAGCAGAAGAAAAAGCAGCAATATGAAGCTACTACAAGAAAGTAAGAGTGATAAGACAAAGCAATGAGGAATATAATCCAACAGAAATAATAAATGATGAAAGAGGACAACCTATTCTAGGCACTGAAATGATTCTAGAGAGATGGTGTAACTATTTTAAAGAACTACTGAATTTCAAGAATAAAGGTGGCAAACAACAATACAATAAAAAACACAGCAAAAGAGATCGTTACACTAGAGCCAGCAATTCTATTGACAGAAGAAGAAAATGTAATAAAGACAGCACCAAGGCACAAAGTGACTGGTATTGACTATCTCTCTGCAGAAGCCATCAAAGCAACTGGAGAAACTCCCTGTGTGGGTTCCGGGGCCCTATTATAGGGAAAACAAGAATAGACCTACTGTCTACCCATGTAGACATGTAAGCATGTCGTAAGAGTAGACTAATTGGGAGCTTCCTTCCAAGTCAGATTGCATCTGCCTGAGAGGCTAGGAACCAGCAGTCTGCATACAAATGATTCAGATCTGTCAAACAGATGCACACGCAACACTCAGGTTCTGGAAGAGGACTGCAGTCCAGAAGTGGACGAACAACCAGAACTTTCTGCCAGAGTTTACAGCTGGTGAACGTGAAGAAGAAGAAGAAGAACAACTGGAGAAACGGGAGCAAAATAGGTCAGGCGAATTCACGCTGTGTTCACTACCATTCTGGCAGACATTGTTACATTCTGGCCACCAGAACAATAGTCTGTCGTCTCTGCTGCCGCCTCACCAGTTGCACATTCCGACAACTCTCCAGATCTACTAACGTGTAAAATTGTTGTGATTGTCAATTTGTGAACTCAGCAGTAAATATCTAGAATAACTGGCCCTTTCTAGGGCCATCCCTAAAGTATCCCAATTGGCAAGACATTGTCCTGATTGCACAAAGAGTTCACACACAAAAACAACAACAGCACAGCAGAAAAACTGCACGCACACATGCGCACACACACGCACGCACGCATGCACACACACACACACACACACACACAAAACAGTTTCACAGCAAAAAAGTGCACAGCACAAAACTGAAAACTGCACAGCACAAAACTGCACAACAAATGAAATGCCAGTATTACAAAACTATACGCTTAATCTACCACCCCCTTGAATAAAGGCCAGTCCTGTGACAAGGGGATTTCCTTTTATTTTTTGTGGCTAAAATATAAAGTACTGGAAAGAGTTCTTCACAAGTCTTGTTACGTGATCATGATGATAGTTTCCCATAAGGGAAACTTGGTGACTTTGAAAGACAAAATAAAATGATGTTTTTACATTTTAAGCACTTATTACAGTAAAAGATTGTTTACCTGTGTTTGAAGGGACCAAAACAAAATATTTAAAAAAAAAAAAGTTTTATGATAACCCGGAGCTAATACTTGTACATCTCTCTGGGACCTAAATTTTGTTCATGTTAACTAAATGTTTATCTTAAGCGAGTTCATCATGTTAACAAGGTTCTACTGTCTAACATTGTTTACTTATATTAATCCTACCAGCCCTCACTGGACCACAGGTTACTTTGTAACCATTCTGTGGTGCCCCAGTATAACTATGCTATGTGGCTGAACAGGGTCTCTGGATTTAAACCTGTTTGATTCTCACCCTTGAGATGTTAATCCTACAAACTGCAAATCTACAGGGAAAAACTTTAAAAGAAAATGTAATTTAATTGCAATTTTCTATAAAAACAACATATACAAGGTAGTTAATTCAAAGACGTTTTCTATGCATGAGGCAAACAGGTTATGGCATGCCAGCCTTATATTTTTATATGTCCATCAGTTCTCTGTGGGTATTGTCGGTATCGCCCTCGCCACCTTTACCAACAAGAACCTTTCCTTGTGATCATTTTAGACTGGGTCGGCATGGACGTCTACACCCCCTCCCCTCCCCTTTCCCTGTCTAAATCCCTACCTTGAGGGTGATTCGGTTATATTACTAGCAGTTTGGCCCAGCTGATAAGTTTGCTGTTAAGTTTGCTTGTCTCTTGTTTAAGAGATGGAGGTTCGACTCCTCAGTACGGTTATAGACAGATTTTTTTCTGTCAGGGGCGAAAAATAAAATCCTAACCTACACTGTCTGTGGTATGCACTAGCCTTGCAGCCCCAAATAAGGCTTAAAACCCCTCTGTCCTACTCCATCCTAATAAGGGGTGCAAACAGGCAGTAGGGCAGACAGTGCCAACAACAGGCTGGCAGGAAAGTGTGTTAGCCACTTTGCTGCCATATCTCTTCCATATGCAAATGTAATATGTGGGTGGGTCTTGCTAATCACACTATGAGTCCCATGCTTCCATATGGCACAATATAACACTATCGTCTGGAAGGACAGAGGGGTGCTAAGAATATTATTCAGATTTGTATTTTCATACAGCCTCCTTCTAAACTGTTCTCAGCAACAGGAGGTTAGGTCTCTACTCACACATGGTTTCCCCAGTTTTAATTTTGAATCATTTTCTACGTTTATTCTTAAAAGAGAAGTTGACATATTGTGTTGTGGTGTACAGCCAAGTTTTGATATCTGCGCCTTTGACCTAGCACATCTGATGCCATCAGATCTCTAATTAGCCACCTGTTATGACATGGTTGTCAAAGAGCAGTGGTTCTATTCTTTTAACTCCTAAAAATGGGGCCCCAACCCACACGGGGGGATTTGGAATTGTATAGTGAAAAATTGATTGGGTCATCTTATGCCACCAATATGAGTGAAACACATGTGACTTCAGTTGAGAAGTACACTTTGTTCTTCACATATCTTGTTGTATGTTGGCCATTTATTGTATTATTCTCTTTTGTTTGAGGAATGTATGATTGTCAAGTGTGATAGCATGGTTACAGAATGGAATGGCTTTTATTGATCTGTCTCATTTGTGTAATTATTAACTGTAAATGGTTCACCTTATGCTGCATTTGTAATGATATCTGCTTTACAGCCATGTCTTTTCTTTACGCAATTCCCAGATGAATTGTTTGGCGATGTTTTTATGCACATATTAATGGCATTTTGAAGGTATATTAGTAATTAATTGTTTGGAGATGTTATTATGTAAAAATTAATGGCATTTTGAAGTTATGGATAAAGCAGGCAAAAGATAACTTGAGATTGTGATTCTTGTCAACTCAAAGTGTTGAGAAGATTTTTTTCTTCCTTCACTAATGATCTTTTATGGGCAAAAAAAAGGTGATTGTGAAGGGCATGTTAAGAAATAGAGGAATCTAATCTTTACCACTTAAAATGGGCCATAGAACCCACACGAGGGGTGGGGGGAGGGGGTCAGGTTGTTTAAGAAACTGTGTGTTTGGAGAGGGTTGGGGGGAGGGGGGGGGGGGGGTGACAATTTCAAATTTTCAAATCTCTGTTAAACTGATGTGCAATACTAGAGAAAATAGGTAATGTAATCTTGCCTTTCCAATTCTGTTACTTTTTATTTGTGCCCAAATACCATATTTATTTTTATTTTAGCGAGCGTTATCATTTTTCTGCTGAAATTTTCATGTATTAATCAAATTTGATAATTACAAGGGGAAGTCAGTAAGTAAGTATAGTTAGATCACAACAACAATGGCTAGCAGGGCGATAGGACGGGCTACAGTTCGGGCGGTCACCTCCAAACGTCTGACACTACAAAAAGCTCCCGTAACTTTGACAACTAACGCTGTTAAAAAACTCAAACAGCTAATGGCAGACAGGTCCAGACATGCATGGAGTGTTGATTAGGGTGAAAACTTGAGGATGTAATGGCCGAGAAGAAGGCAAATTTGATGAGGAAGTAGTTCAAGATGTTGTGAAGGTTTTTAATTGATGCTAAAGCCCAGCTGACCTTGCTTGGGACAGAAATGGATTACCATGAAGACAAACTGACGTCTGAGTTAATCTTCAATAACCCAAACATCAAAGGCACCTGTGGATGTGGTGAAAGCTTCAGTGTATAACTGTGATCCCTGATTATTCTAGATATCATCATTTGTATATATATTTTTTACTGTCAGTTTATTGCCGATATTTCTTGCATAATAACCCAGTATTGCACAAGTCTGTAAACAGGCAGATAAACTGAGTTATGTTTGCTTTGCCACAGTTGTAGTGCAGTGCATCCAATATTGACATGCATTGGTCAGTTCTGTTTAGCCTTAAGCTGTTTAAAATCTACAAGGCAGCAAGGCTATCTCCCCTTTTGTCTGGTTTCTGTTCATTGACCTGTGGAAAAACCTAACAGTAGCTTATCCATTGTTGGCATAGAGCTTGGGGTCTCTGGAGTTCACAAGCCAGTCTGGTATATGCAGTGGCTCTATTCTTGTCTTCCCATAATGGAGACCCATAACCCATACAGGGAAGTTAGTTAAGTTAAAATTCCTGTGTGGGTTCCGAGGCCCTGTTATAGGGAAAACAAGAATAGAGCTACGGCCTACCCAGAAGCATGTCGTAAGAGTCGACTAATTGGGCGCTTTCTTTGAAGTCGGAGTGCATCTGCCTGAGAGGTAAGGAGCCAGCAGTCTGCACTTAAAAGAGTCAGATCTGTAAAATGGATGCACACACAACACTCAGGTTCTGGAACAGAACTGCAGTCCAGAAGTGGATGAACAACCAGAACTTTCCGCCAGAGTTTACAGCTGGTGAATGTGAAGAAAAAAAAATAGTTATGGGGTGGCAGGAAAATGTAGTTGGTGGTTTATAAAGGTGTCATTAGGGGACAGCAGCATTAAACTTTATGTCTCCTTTCGTTAGGTGGCGCTAGATGTTGCATGCGCATTCGCAACACAGAAACAACATAGCGACTGTACTCAAAGTGTACCTCAAAGAACAACATGCTGTTGTGCATTTGGGGGAAGGGGGGGGGGGTGTTTGGGCAGAAGGAAAGGCTTCTTGTTTATGCTGACAAATGTTTATCCCATAAAGCTTTGCATAGCTGGGTTAAAAAAAATGTATTAATTGCACTCACAGGTTTTTTCATGAAGTCTGTTCTGGTCATCCTTGTGTAAAAAAAATGGAGGTTAGCCATTAGGAGGGAAGGTTATGCTGACAGTGTTCTGGGATTGTCAAGAAGTGTGTTTAACCAGTTTAAAAAAAAAAAAGAGGAACAGTGGGAATTCTGATTCATACTGTAAAGTTCTTTCGATGCTTCATTATGCAGTTTAAAGAAAACATCTAGGCCTGATGACTGGAGGAGTACTGCTCCTTCATGACAATGCCAGACCACATACAGCTCAGTTAACTCAGGAGAAAATTTACTATCTAGGGTGGGAACTTCTGGAACATCCACCTTACATCCCTGACTTACCCCCTAGCTACTTTTCACTTTTTTGGTCCACTAAAAACCCACCTTGGCAGGAGACATTTCACGAATAATGCAGAAATTGAATGTGAAGGGAAAATGTGGTTTACTAAACAGAGCACGCAGTTCTATGCTCCAGGTTTGGGGCGACTGATAAAACGATGAGACTAGTGCATCAGTGTTGGTGGAAATTATGTTGAAAAATGAAGGGTCAGTATATGTTAAAAAATAAATTTGTTTTCAAGCTGTTACCATTTTTTTTTTTTTTTTTTTTTTTCAAATAACCAATTGTGGCTTACTTATTGACTTTCCCTCATATTATTGTTATATGTAAGAATTCAAAATTTCAGAATATGAAACATGTGACATGTACCCAGGGAGCACAATTTCAGCTTTCTTGCACTTGGCATGTTACCCATGTCAGAGGGAAATTTGGAGTGAGAATTTTTTTTTTTTAACCTCGCCGATTTTGAAAACCTGTAATAGAAATTATATACTGCTGTGAATTTGAATAATGAAAACACAAACAGTACATTATACAATTTATTGCTTAGTTTATTTCGCTGTGCATAATACAGAAATATAAAACATATTCAATGAATTAAAACATTGAATAGTTCAGATACACAGCACTCACAGTCGTGTGTTTCATTGTGTTAGAGTGGTAGTTGTACAGTGTCTAACATGTCATTCAATGTGCAAACAAAAAGGCAGGTTAATTTGAAACTACTGGGTTAATGGTTTTTTTTGTGTGTGAATCAAGTGCTGTAAGTGCACTGTATTTCAACTGTATTTCTTCTTCTTCACCAGCTGTAAACTCTGGCAGAAAGTTCTGGTTGTTTGTCCTCTTCTGGATTGTAGTCCCGTTCCAGAACCTGAGTGTTGCGTGTGCATCTGTTTGTCACATGTTACAAAAACTCTAGCCTGTGGTGTGGTGCGGCAACCGGGACAGTGAATAAGTGAATAAGCAACGGGAAAATCAAATCTAGTCTCTGGAAACAATCAAATGTAGTTTCTGGAAACGTGGATATACAGAAGAATAAGTTAAATTTCATGGAAACAAAAACAGTTGTTCATTTTTCAGTTAGAGATCTTCTTTATCGTTTTTCATTATAAGATCCTTTTCATCGTTTTTCATTTGAAGATTCTTTTCATCGCACATTGGACATGACTATAAGTTCTCCGATCTCCTCCTGAGTATGTCTCCAAGTGTTTATATGCTAAAAACTCCCATTCAGTTCTGTTACAAAAAAAATATAAAACTCTTCTAGAAACAATACTGGAGGGAAGCGTAAAGTGCAAGAGAGCAAAGGTAGACAATAATATAAGTGGGAGGACAACGTCAAAAAATTGACAGACATCAATCTGAGAGATTGTACAGCTAAGACAAGAGACAGCGAATGTTAGAGATATATTGCAGCCAGCTTTGACTGTGAAGATGGCACTTTATTGATTGGTTAACTGCTGACTGAACATCGACATTCAGATAGTTGTTGAAGTCAGTGCAAAGCTTATACAAGAGTAAATTAATCATACAAGGAATAGCTTATTTGTAACCCATCGTTTTTGTAATGGGAGCCTGAGTGAAACAGTTAATATCTGTCATGCCTGCTAACCCAGAAGTCTTTGAATGTACACCAAAGCAGTCACAAGACAACCCATAGGCACAAGAAAATGTTCTGTGAGATAATTGTGATGAGCATGGTACTGGCAGCATCACCCACCATGCTGATTGGTCTAAAACAAAAATATCGCATCATATACCTAATGCACACGAGAGCTTGGCAAGATGCTTTAGATTTTGTAATTTCTGCAATGGGGACTTAAATCAGCTGGCATTAAAAACTGTTTTTCTGCCATAGTTACTTTCCCTTCCCAATTGTTTGAAACTGCTATTACTGTAATTAATTACCACTTTGAGCTCACTTAAAAGTGAGAAACAGACAGAGAGGGTGTCTTTGAGTTTTTAATGCTAGTGCAGTCGCCACGGACTGTGCAGGTTAGGATTTTACTTTTGCTCTCGAGGAAAAAAAAATTCCCCACCTAAATTGTTTGAAAATAATGTTTATCTTTGAATTGTTCTACCCATTGCTATAACTGTACACAGATGACTATCGACAAGACGTTGATCTGTCTTCTAGATATGGCAGATATCTTATGCACTATCAGGTCAGATCTCTCTGTGTCTTGTCAGTGTATATTTATCTAGTACACTTATCTTTACCTTTCTGTCTGCCTGGATGGTAGATATTTATAATTGCAGATAAAGAGAGAAAAGAGTTTTCATTGGCCATTTGTGGCTTTACTAGGCGATTTTACATTCAGTAGTTGCCACTGCTCTCTGAAGATGCAAAAATTATGACAGCTAGAGAGATAAATATAAAAAATGAGGATTGTCAAATCTTCTTCTTCTTCTTCTTCACCAGCTGTAAACTCTGGCAGAAAGTTCTGGTTGTTTGTCCTCTTCTGGATTGTAGTCCCGTTCCAGAACCTGAGTGTTGCGTGTGCATCTGTTTATCACATGTTACAAAAACTCTAGCCTGTGGTGTGGTGCGGCAACCGGGACAGTGAATAAGCAACGGGAAAATTAAATCTAGTCTCTGGAAACAATCAAATGTAGTTTCTGGAAACGTGGATATACAGAAGAATAAGTTAAATTTCATGGAAACAAAAACAGTTTGTTGTTCTTTTTTTCAGTTAAAGATCCTCTTTATCGTTTTTCATTTCAAGATCCTCTTCATCGTTTTTCATTTAAAGATTTTTTTCATCGCACATCAAACATGACCATAAGTGATCCGATCTCCTCCTGAGTAGGTCTCCAAGTGTTTATATGCTAAAAACTCCCATTCAGTTCTGTTACAAAAAAAAAATAAAACACTCTTCTAGAAACAATACTGGAGGGAAATGTAAAATGCAAGAGAGCAAGGGTAGACAATAATATAAGTGGGAGGACAACATCAAGAGATTGACAGACATCAGTCTGAGAGATTGTACAGCTAAGACAAGAGACAGCGAGTGTTAGAGATCCATTGCAGCCAACTTTCACTGGGAAAATGGCACTTTATTGATTGGTTAACTGCTGACTGACTGAACGATCGACATTCAGATAATTGTTGAAGTCAGTGCAAAGCTTATACAAGAGTAAATTAATCATACAAGGAATAGCTTAGTTGTAACCCATCGTTTTTGTAATCGGAGCCTGAGTGAAACAGTTTATAGCAGTCATGCCTGCTAACCCAGAAGTCTTTGAATGTACACCAAAGCAGTCACAAGACAACCCATAGGCACAAGAAAATGTTCTGTGAGATAATTGTGATGAGCATGGTACTGGCAGCATCACCCACCATGCTGATTGGTCTAAAACAAAAATATCGCATCATATACCTAATGCACACGAGAGCTTGGCAAGATGCTTTAGATTTTGTAATTTCTGCAATGGGGACTTAAATTAGCTGGCATTAAAAACTGTATTTCTACCATAGTTACTTTCCCTTTCCAATTGTTTGAAACTGCTGTTACTGTAAATTAATTACCACTTTGAGCTCACTTAAAAGTGAGAAACAGACAGAGAGGGTGTCTTTGAGCCTGAGTTTTTAAGGCTAGTGCAGTCGCCACGGACTGTGCAGGTTAGGATTTTACTTTTGCTCACAAGGAAAAAAAAATTCCCCACCTAAATTGTTTGAAAATAATGTTTATCTTTGAATTGTTCTACCCATTGCTATAACTGTACACAGATGACTATCGACAAGACGTTGATCTGTCTTCTAGATATGGCAGATATCTTATGCACTATCAGTTCAGATATCTCTGTGTCTTGTCAGTGTATATTTATCAAGTACACTCTAACCCCAGTTGGCACATTTCTGTCTGCCTGGATGGTAGATATATATATATAAATTGAGAGAGAGAGAGAAAGAGAGAGAGAAAGTGAGACAGAGAGAGAGAGAGAGAGAGAGAGAGAGAGAGAGAGAGGGGATGATTGGTGGATTGTGGGAGCATCACTGTTAAGTTTGTAAGAATTGGGAATAAAGATTGGCACAGTAGACACACTAGACCTGCACCTAACGACTTGCCCAGAGTGTCATGATAACAACATAGCTTATAGCTCAATATTCATAACTCTCTTGCACCTAATTAATATATATATATATATAGAAGATATATATATATATATATATATATATATATATATATATATATATATATATATATATATATATATATATATATATATATATATATATATATATATATATATATATATATATATATATATATATATCTGTTCATGTCTACTAGTTCTCTCCCCCCCCCCCCCCCCCCCCCCCCAAGAAAAAAACAACTACATTGTGCCAAATATAGCCCTCACTTTGATGGTTCAGCAACTGCTAAAGTGCAAAAAATATCGTCTGATTTTTGGGGCTGCTTCGGGTAAATAATAAAATGTTTCATAAGAATTAATATCACAGCTCTTGGGACATTCACATAAGCGCTTCATCCCCATCTTTAGCAGCAAGCGTTGAGTTCCAGTTTCTGTGGTACCAATAGAAGTAAGGTTGTAAATCCGACTCACCTTTCCCTTGAGTGCTGATCGTCGACTTGATACCACTGGTCACTCCTTGCAATACCATTCTTTTTAGATCATGCTAATCCATCTGCGCTTCGGCACTGTTTACTCGTCCCCAAAGGGCCCTCTCAACAACTGCCTGTTCATTTCCTAATACACCAGCATGTCCTGGGGAAAATATCCAAAAAATGCTAACTACCTGAGACCTCTGAAGCGATGCATGCCACTCTTCACGGAGCATGCCGGCATTCACCTTTCTCAACATGCTCTGCGGTTACAATTACAACATGTATGTACAGCTGATTCTCAAGCCAGATTGAGGCTGTGGTTACTGCCTCTCTCTCCATTATCATTCTAGATGTTGTCGTGTCATATGTCAGGCTTTGTTGCACTAAGCGACATCCATTTTCTTTTGCTAAGAACCCTCATAAGCTTCATCTGCCTTTCAACACAGATTATCACACCACCTAAGCGAGAATCGTCAGAAACCAATTGTTGAACTTCTGGTTCTGCAGAGCTTGCTTTCCAGTCTTTGCATTCACCACCCAGTGTGATCAGAACCCTACATAAGTCACGTTTCACGCGGCACCCACACCACCCACTGCTTTCACACCAACCGCAAGACCCACACTATTTCGCAGCACCCGCACCACGCCGCATCACCCACAACACACTGCGCTACCCACTGAACCACTATACGGCACCCAGAAAACCCCACGGCACCTGTACTACCTGCTGAACCACTCGCTGTAGCCGCAGCACCCGCAGGACGCACAACACCCTGCGGTACATAATATCAGCAAAGACAATAAAACTCCACTGGCAAGACATCAACCTGGCTGCTTCGGGATACATAGTTAAAGTGATTTTGTGTATTTGTGTGATTTTGTTTGATTTATGTATGTGCTGATGGAGGTTCCATAGTCGCAATGTTCACCTTTCTTTTATGTTTGTTGTATTGTAAAGCTCGCTGATCTACTTTTCATTTAGTTTAATATCTTTCTGGGACATTCTTACCCACTCCTCTCCTCGCCTAGTGTTATCAAGCCTGCATACATGTCAAATTGTGTCTACAGCTTGCGCCTCCAAGACCTTCATCTTTTCAGTCTGTGACCCTTAGTTCTGTCTATGGCTTCATGCAGTAGGTGTTTCTTATCTGCAGCTGCTCTGAGATATGACTTTGTTTTTAGCACTTTGAGTGTGTCAGCAATAGTCGCCGTACAAGTATACATCGCATACATAATTACGGGTATCTCTTGTACATCCCAGAATCATCTTTATGGCTTCCTTCTGTAGGCATTCAAGTTTCATCACATGACTCTTTGATACGGAAAGCATTCAAAGTCCATAATCTATCACCGACAGGAATATTGTGAACAACATGTTTTGTTCCATGTCCTTGCTTTCAAAACCTTAAGTGCATTGAGTCCTTTTTGGCGTTTCACCGCAACTGTCTCCATGTGATTCCCGAAGGACATGCTATCTAATCATTCATCTGTTACTTTGAAAGTGCTAATTTTAGCATTGAAATCCCAACTGCACAGTGCATTTCTGTATCACACCTGCTGCTTGAAGTGCACACCAGGCTTCGAGTCTTGTTTCTGCTGGGTCCCAGTGTATACTTTATTTGCTCTTTTCAGATATAAAGGTTAGTTGCGTATCCTTTACAGGTCGTTGCAGAACCAACCCCAACAGCCCTTGGCTGTTGTATGGTTTTTCTAGGCAATTTTACGTCCAGTAGTTTGCCATTGCTTCCTGGACGATCGGCTTTCTTGATACCACTGTCGAAACCAACGCTAGGCGCATGTCCCGCAGCTGGGGTCGAACCCGGCATCCCGGCATTACGAAGCTTTCGCATCGACTTAGCCACAGAGCTTTCAGATATAGGTCTTCAAATATTTTATAATCAAACTGAAGAAGACACCCTTCTCTGGAATATTCGTGAGGCATATCGTGCCAGATTCATAATTAGACCAGTCGGCACTCGATGAGTGATTTAGTCAACTTCACGCCGACCGCCTTTACATTCCATGATTTTTCATGTACAAAGGCTGGGTCGAAAAAAAAATTCTTCCGATGCTGGTTTGACCCCAATCCTTCCACTGGACTGACTAGGATCCAGCCGCTGCTCTAACCGTGCTCCCCACATATTTTTAGCGCTCAATAATATCTTGGCGAATAGTTTCTCTAGTGTCTTGGCGGGCATTTCGATCACTTTTATACGTCTGTGTGATAGCACAAGTGAGGAATTGTTGCCCTTCTCCGTGACAGTCTTAGCCTTGTGTTCACGCAATCCAGGACACTTGCTGCTCGATGGCTTGTGTTTGCTTTCACTAATCCATCAATGTAGAGAGCAGCGACTGGCTGAGTGGTAGAGTGCTTGGCTTTCATACCGGAGGCCTAGGCTCCCCAGTAAGTGATGGAGATTTTCATGTGGGAGTGCGATACGAATCCTAACCCGCACACTTCATTGCGACTGCACTAGTTCATTTGGCTTTTCATTTTCAGAATTACAACCTCATCCTTTTTTGTGTTTCTAAGTCTCTCTTGTTTAATACATGCCTAGATAAGACTAATTTTTATGTATCACTACTTTTGTTGATTTGCACATTAATTTAACGTGTTTTCCCCCAGTTCATCATCATCATCATCATCATCATCACCATCACAATACCTAACACTGCATGTCGTTGGGTTACTTTACTTTTTGGCAGTTGACTGTCTGATCAGCTACCTCCACCTTTATTGGTCAGATTCGACGGGCGTGATGTTGACATGTTTGCGGTCCGTCGCATTCCGTAGCCAGGTCTGCCATTTCTCACCTTCCTTCCTTCAGAGCCCCGTAGAAGGATGATTTAGATGACATATCTGGAAATAGATGCAACTGCTGACGTGTTTTATCGTATGTCCACAGTATTCTCAGATTCTACTGAAAGCCGCACGGCTAAAAAAAAAAAAAGTTCGCATTTTTATTAAATTGACTCATTTGTTTCGTTGTATGCTCTTTTTAATATATTTCTGGGGGTCAAATTATTCTTTTTAAATAACTATAAAACGTAAAATTGCCTGTTCTGCAAAGTCATCTGAAAGTTATTGAGGTTCCAACAACTCCACCCTCTCTCTCTCTCTCTCTCTCTCTCTCTCTCTCTCTCTCTCTCTCTCTCTCTCTCTCTCTCTCTTCACACAGGACCGCACACGGAGCGATAAACACGCGGTGACATAAAATGCCTCTATTCTAACGAGAATCATCGGGATACAAGTCCCAGAAACCCCGTTCAACCCTTAGGATATATTAAAGCCCTGACGACTGTTAATATGGGGCTTTTTTTTTTTTTTTTAGTATCCAGAAGCCATGAGTTGTTAACCCTTAGACTCGGTATTATGGATATCGCAACCCTTCGGCCTTGATTCCATGATAAATATCGTAAATTTGGGAGAAATGTGGCTTTTCTGCCTAGCCCCGGGCGTGAACCCGGACCACAAGAAGTTCGTCACCTGGTCACCGCGCAGTCTGGTTTAGCCAACTACGCTAGAGAGCCGGGCAATGTGGGGCTTTAAAATAACAAACTGCGTCCCATGCTGGGCTGGGATCTAGCAAAGTCATGTGAAGAATACCAGCTAATTTTTAAATGAAATGCTGTTTTCAGCATTGAAGAATGACGACAGTGCACGAACTGCTGTCTGTGAGAATATTACATCGTAAGGTCCTACCTCTTCCAGGTGCAGCTCTCGTACTGAATATGTCGGCAGCCATGAGAACTGATCAGAACACAAATTAACCGTCCACCGCACAAATTGAACCCTAGTACTCGAGGAATTCGAATTTTTAAAAGTATTTACTAACCTCTAAGCTACTAATACTATACCAGTTGATTAAATACGAATATAATTATTCACCAAATACACTAGGCATATACATTATGATCGCTCTACAACCTGCGTCGTTTGGTTCATGTGTGCAGTTTTATTTGTAGCACTGGGTGGTTGTTGCTGGAGTTAGTGCTTTATGCAGCGCCTTCTTCGGGGGGTTAGCTGTTGTAAGGAGACCGAGTCACACCGGCTGAAATCAGTTGCAATGAAGTCTCGATTTTAAATCAGTTTTGTTAATCATCATCATCATCATCATCATCAGGTGCCTTGCCGACTGGCGTGGGCGATCATGCTTCTCCATAATCTGCGATCTCCTGCAGCATGTATCAGTTCGGGTGCCGACACACCTCTATGCCATGCAACAAGACTGTCAAGCATCTTTTCTCGTTGTCTTCCTCTATCCCTTTTTCCACAGATCTTTCCAGTGGTCACAACATGTTCTATTTTCCCTCTTCTCATAACATGGCCGGAAAATGATGACTGTCTCCTTCTGATGTCTGTGATAAGTTGTCTTTGGGCTCCCGCCTCTTTTAAAACCTCTTGGTTGCTCTTTTTTGCTTTCCAAGGTATTCTAAGCATTCTTCTGTAAAACCACATCTCTGAGGCCTCTGAAAATTCTTTGGCCTGCCTACCGATTGTCCAGGATTCACATCCATATGTTAAAACTGGACGTATGTAGCAAGCAAGAATTCTTTTTCTAACTCTAAATGACAAGGATATATTGCACAAGATGTTTTTCATTTTATAAAATGCAGTTTTTGCCTTCCAATTCTGTTTCTTATTTCAGTTATGCATCTTTCATCTGATGTTATCCATGTGCCCAGATACTTAAATTTCTGTACTTGTCTTAAAATAACACCACTGACTTTTATTACACATTTAGGAATAATTTGTTTCTTTGATACCACCATTACTTCTGTCTTCCAATTATTCAGACTGAGGCCCATTCTTCCACTTTCTAACACCACAATGTCTATCATTTCCTGTAATTCTTTCTGACTTGTTGCTATCAAGACTGTGTCATCAGCATAACGTAAATTGTTTATATTGTGCCCACCAACCACAATTCCGGGCATATCAATTAAAGATCTCATTATATATTCACTGTATATTGAAAACAAATCAGGTGACAGTACACATCCTTGTCGTACGCCCCTCTTTATGCTTTGAAATGTACCTAAACAGTTGTTTATTCTAATAGCTGCTGTTTGCTGCCAATACATATTCTTTATTATTTGTAGATCTTTCCCATCAATTTTTAATTTTTCCAACAGTTTGATTACTTCTTCATGCTTCACACAGTCAAATGCTTTTGTATAGTCTATGAAGCATAAGTACAAATCAGTGTTTTGTTAATACGTTTCCTTATTTTTATTATTTTCAAATTTCAAGACTGAGTGTAGTGACCCGGCCTGTATCAAGCATCGTTTAGCTAGCAGTACTCACTCACAGATTGAAGTTACAGACAGGAAACGCTGGGGGAATCGCTTTTGGTCTACTTCCCGTCTGAATCAGACAGACGGCCTTGGCGCCAGTGTATGGACAAGGTCAATCTAAATAACGCGTTTTGGTGGAAAGTTAAAGTGTGAGTAACACACACACACACACACACACAGACAGAGAGAGAGAGAGAGAGAGAGAGGGGGGGGGGCGAGGGAGGGAGCGAGAGAGAGCGCTAACATTTTAGAACGTTAAGTGTTGGTATAAATAAGACGAAGAGTGGATTGGACAGTGAAATAAACGAATAAAATGTACTTCTTGCGTTGCAGAAAATCGGCATACGTTCTATTGATATAAAATTGCAGGGCTATACATTTCCTTTGTTAAATCAGCATAAAGACCTCCAACCTCTAAAAAATTAGCTGTAAATGGTGACCGATTGAGGATTGCTGAAATTGGATGCATTCAGCCCAAAGGCGGGGATAACAAACCTAGCAGAAAACCACAAGAAAATGTGCCAAAAGTAAGCCCAGAAAAGGGAACAATGTCCCCAGTTTTCAGCGTAATGTCCTTATGGGGAATGGATTATAGAGATATCTGAGATCTGATTTACGTTTTGTGTGTGTGGTTTTTATAAACCAGCACAGGTTATAGTGACAACCATTTTTACGGTACTACAATATATGAGTCGTCTCAGACCAGCACAAATAATAGTGACAACCATTTATTCAGTACTACAGTATATGAGAGGCCCCAGACAAGCACAGGTAATAGTGACAACCATTTATTCAGTACTACAGTATATGAGAGGCCCCAGACAAGCACAGGTAATAGCGACAACTATTTATTCAGTACTACAGTATATGAGAGGCCCCAGACAAGCACAGGTAATAGCGACAACCATTTATTCAGTACTACAGTATATGAGAGGCCCCAGACAAGCACAGGTAATAGCGACAACCATTTATTCAGTACTACAGTATATGAGAGGCCCCAGACAAGCACAGGTAATAGCGACAACTATTTATTCAGCACTACAGTATATGAGAGGCCCCAGACAAGCACGGGTAACGGTGACAACCATTTTTTCAGTACTACAGTATATGAGAGGCCCCAGACAAGCACAGGTAATAGCGACAACTATTTATTCAGTACTACAGTATATGAGAGGCCCCAGACAAGCACAGGTAATAGCGACAACCATTTATTCAGTACTACAGTATATGAGAGGCCCCAGACAAGCACAGGTAATAGCGACAACCATTTATTCAGTACTACAGTATATGAGAGGCCCCAGATAAGCACAGGTAATAGCGACAACTATTTATTCAGTACTACAGTATATGAGAGGCCCCAGACAAGCACGGGTAACGGTGACAACCATTTTTACAATACTACAGTTTATGAGTGGTCTCTGACCAGCACTAGTAAAAAGTGACAATCGTTTTACTGCTTTACATTTCTCAATGATCTTAAAGGGTCACTACACAAAAATTTTTTATTTTTTTATTTACAGACTTAGAGCAGGTACTTTATAATGGCCATTTGTAGGGATACATTTTATTACATTTGTACACTTTAAGTGTTAAAAAATCATAGTTGTCATGGCAATAGCCGCCATCTTGTGAAAAAAACAATATGTACTTAGAATCCTTAAATTTTAAAAGCAAACATAGGTATTCAACAATAGATGATAGATCCATGACCTTTTGTTCTATTTAGAGGTACTGGTCTAGTTTATTTACTTTAAACATGTTTTTAAATATTTTTCGTAGAATTTTAAAATGTAGGTTTATTGAAAAAGTCAAAAAAATCTAGCATCATAAGACAATAATCAAATTTTAGAAACAAAAACTTTCTAAAATCTACTTTTAGATAGACCAGTCTCTATAATATTGTTTATGGAGTATGCATACAAAATTTGATGATTCTACTCTTCATATTAGCTTAGATTTTAGGATTTCACACACACAGCAAACTGAAATATAAAGATTTGAGAAAACTGACTTTTAAACTTTTTTTTATCTTAAAAAAGTGCACGAAGTGGTGTCATTAGTATTAACTTTTCAATGCTAAATTGTTTACAAATGACATAAATTTTTTGTGTCATCTATTGTACGAATGCCGAACTTTACAAAAACGAACACATTGAAAAAGTGATATTTTTGTCATAAATTGGGAAAAATGCCGTGTAGTGACCCCTAAGCCAGCTAATTTAACAATGACTGTCATTTTAGAGTATCTCAGTGGTCTCAGGTGAAAAGCGATAATTGTTTTACAGCTTTACATTTCTCAGTGTTCTCAAGCCAGCACATTTGATAATAACAGTCATTTCAGAGTATCTTAGTTATCTCAGACCAGCAGAGGTAAATAGTGCTACTCGTTTTACAGTGTTAAGTAACACAGTGGTTTTTATGACGTAGTGGTCAACCCTTGCGCTCTGGAGGTCACCGGTTAATTTCACGGACGCGTCGTTAGTTCACGAGTGAAATTTTAACAAAGATCCACGGGGGTCATCGCTTAAGCTACCTTGCTAGTGTTTTGTGTGACGCCCTGTAACTTGCAGTTTCGGAAATACCGAACTATTTGGGATAACCAGATGCGGTGAAGTCAGTCCCTTAACTTTTATCTTTATTTCTTTTTCTTCTTCTGCTTTTCCAGCGCCTAATAGAGCCAATGCCCTCAAATGCCGTGTAACTATTGACGTCAGCTTTAGCGTGTCTGAGCAGCAAGGTTATGAAATGAATCGCATAATGTTGTTTTGTGGATACACATATATGTGTGTGTGTATGGAGCATATGTTATTGTTGAGAGTTTATACCTGCTCAGATAAGTGTTTAGCACAACTAGAGTGAAGGTAAATTATGCAACACTTCAAACTATAGCAGAACATAAATACAGACACATTTGTCCAGAAGTAAATCGTTTTAATGTTTAAAAAAATTAACCTGTTGATATTTTGTTCATTAAAAATTGAAATGTAACTACACAGAAGGGAAAAAAACTAGGTAGAAATTTGTTTTGATAGACAGACCTTATCTAGGGTGTAAAGACAGACAGACAGACAGACAGACAGACAGACAGACAGACAGACAGACAGACAGACAGACAGACAGACAGACAGACAGAACGAACGAACGAACGAACGAACGAACGAACGAACAAACTTTATTTTTAAAGGGTTAAGAATTGGGCACGCAGGCCCGTCTAACATTCTGCCCTTCGAGGTCTCCCTCCATTCTTACATCATTTCATTCACACATCAAGTAATATTAAAAGTTAGCAATAGCATCAAAATAATCAATACAAGCACTGGAATGTGCACATTTCTAACTACAGTAAAAACGTATAAGTTGTAACAAATCTAAGAAAAATGAGCGCTATTTTTCACATATGTTTTATCTTCTATGGGGGCATATAATCGGTGCTCAGATAATATTCGAACAGTTTCCGATTGTATGTATATGGACTAGTGGTACTTTTGATTTGCTGTGGTAGATAGTTCCACAATTGAGCTGC
>CAJHNH020006801.1:0-10450 GCA_905116865.2 Candidula unifasciata | reverse complement strand
AGGGTTTAAAAGATTTTTGTCTTGAAAATGGAAGTGGCAGCACAGTTTGTTGGGGTCAAGGAATTTTTGTTACGGGTTTAGATGTTGAAGAGTAAAAAAGGAGAAATAGCGCAAAATGGGATGAGACAGCCAGGGAAAAAAAAGAAAAGGGAAAATTATTTTTTTGACATAGTGTAAAAAGCGTACATCCCAACACAAAAAAAACCCAAATGCCAAAAAAAACGCTCCCCCGGGTGCAATACCCCCAAAAAAAACCCAACACACACAAATTTTGTTTTTTTTAAAATCGCAGCCTTAAAAATTGCCACCCAGTAACAAAAGTCCCCATGGGTTCACCCCAAAGGGAGAAGAAATCTCCAAAATCTGTTCTTCAAACGTATAAAATATTTGGGGCATCTTTGGGTTACAAATTATGGCTGTCGAGTGGTAGGTGAATAGCACACCAACACAACCCCCAAAACCCCTACAAAATATATTGAATATTATATTTAAATATATTTTTATTTTTATTTTTTTTTTTATATTTTAAAATTAATATTATATATATATATATAAATTTCTGGGATTTAATTGCCCGGCTTCACCCGGAGGGTTAAAAAAAAGTTTTTTCTCCCGACCTCTCCCTTTCATTTTGGGCCCTCCACCGCCCCCTTTTGGCAGGCCTTTTAAAAAAACGGCCCTAACAAAACCCAAATATTTAATACCCCATCTTGTACTTCTTTTTTGTCTCCGCCGCTGCCGTATTTTTCAATTTCCCCCAAAACCCTCCACCCAGGCATACCCTGTAATACTAACCCCTTTTTAAAAAATTGGGAAACGAAAAATGTATTATCTCAGACACACAAGATTGTTTTCGAAGGAAAATAACAGCAAAATTTATTTTTTTTAAAATTCCCTTTTTTTAAAAAAAAATAGGAAAAAAATTTCTCGGTAAAATAAATTTCCAGCGAAATTTTTCATTTTACTGGTTGCGCAATAAATAAAAAAAATGCATAAAACCTGGGCCCCCCAAAACCTTGCGTCAAAATCGCAAAAAAAAATTTAAAACCCGTTTTGGTCCATTTGGGGGGGCCCATTTAACCTTTATTTTAAACACGCCGAAAACGGAAGGGTTTGGGATTTACAGTACACAACACACACACACACACACGCACACCACACACACACACACGAGCGAACACACACACGTGCGCGCTGCACACCCACACACACACACACTAGCGAACGCACACATAAAAGATCTGCCGCACACACACTTTTCCCCCAACCATTGAACATCAAATTTTAATTTGAAGTCGTTTTGTTTTGTAAAAGTGGAGCTTTTTGTGTGTTTGTGTGTTTTTTGAACAAATTATCATTATGAATATAACGATACAGTCTGCCATTAGAAATAGATAATGGTGAAACTATGGGGTGAGTGCAGTCATTCTAATAACAAATGCAATTTGAGAAATGTTAGAAAATAGAATAATAATAATAATAAATATTTGAATAAATCTGTTGCAAGTTAATTTAAAACACTGTTTTAGTAGTTATTTGTGTATCCATTTAGTGAATAAAATGGTATATCACTTGACAGGCCTAAGAAACAGGAAATTCAGTATAGACCTTGTTCAGGCTTACTGTTTGAGCTGTCCGTGGGTTTCGTCTAGTTGCCGGAAGTTTCATGTAGTCCCCGTGGTGAATCTGGTTCAAAACCTCTTCCCGGCTGTATATTTGGTCCTAACACTGAATCCAACGGCACATTTTGGCTGAGTCCCCTCTAAAATAGTTACTGGGGGGGGGGGGGGCAAGCGTTTACTATGTTTCACAATTTTGTGACTTGATAATGTGCTTGACAAACTTCTGTGTTTTCAAATGTATTCGTATTAAATCGACAAGCGGATATATGTAAAATGGACCTACAAGCTGTTATATTACAGCAATTTTTTAATTGTAATTCACGGGAGCACGTCCGTGTTTTGTGATGTTTGTGCCAGTGTCCTGATTCTAGGTTTATAGTTTCGGATTTTGTGAAAACTGGCTTGTTTATTACTTTTTCTACTTTAAAATGTAGAAATCTTTCTTTTTAGGGATAATTTGTTAAACCAAACAGGTAATTTAGAAGCCCATATCTGGAGAAAACACCGACAGTTTGTCAGGGGTGTCAAACTATACTTGTTTTGAAGCAAACTATTGCTTTCATATTGACTGTGCATACCATGGTGCAACCACACACTGTGGATAAATTATGTCAAGATATTTCGAGCTCTAGGTAAAGTGTAATGAAAATAATATTAATTTACTAAACTAACCCTCTCACAGCAAGGTCACTCTTTGGCTCTCTTTACTCTAATTGTTGACCAACAGTTATGACTTATGTGTTGTAGCAGTACACTAATAATATTAATTCTTAACCATTTGCCTTATGCCTTCGCGAACACTGGCTGTAACTCTTGCGTGAAACATCTAGGTATTTCATCCACTTCTTTTGCTTTTATTTGCAGTTTGTAACGGTCTGGTGTTTAATTTTTGTAAACTGGCTTTTGCTTTTGGCTTCGTTCGCGACTACTGGCTGTAAACTCTTGCGGAAACTTCTGGTAGTTCATCCACTTTCTTTTGCATATTTTGCAGTTGTACGGTCTGTGTTAATTTTTTGTAAACTGGCTTTTACTTTGCTTCCCGAACACTGGCTGTAAACTCTTGCGGAAACTTCTGGTAGTTTCATCTACTTCTTTTGCGTATTTTTGCAGTTGTTACTGTCCTGTGTTCTTTTTTGTAAACTGGCTTTTTGCTTTGCTTTGCGAACACTGGCTGTAAACTCTTGAAGAAACTTCTGGTTGTTTCATATGGCCACTTCCTATGCATTTTTTGTTACCAAAAATTCGCAATGATAAGAATTGTTTTCATCCAACAAGATGAAACTGGAACGAAATTTTTTGTGCTGTTTGTACCTTTGAGGATCCATATTTATAGTGCTAGAAGTAGTCCTGTTAAGAAAACTACTCTGGGTGAAAAAAGAGTATTGCCCATATCAATTTCATACTGATTGTGCTTGTTTACTAATTATTAAATTAACAGTATAATTATAATGTTGTTAGTAGTCTAACTATAATAATATTATTACCATCATCGTTATTATTTATGTTATTGTATGACTATGTGTATGTTTCATAGCAGTATTTTTTACGCTTATTTGATAAAGTACAAATGTCACCCCTCCCTCCCCCCCCCCCCCGCCCCCCCACCTCCCATCCGCTTCTCTGATGCAACAATGCCCCTCAGAATCAAAGAGTTAGCACTGACATTTCTTTACTTTTGCTGGAACGTTTAGTTTACATCTAAACATTACTGATGTTTATGTTCATGTTTGACTGTAGCAAAAGTATTTTTTATTTGTCTGTAAGAGCCCTTTACTGTTATATTTTAATTGGCACACTTATTTACCTTAAAAAATGACGTATAGTTCTAAAAAATATGTCGAAAATTAATGAAACTGTAGTTTAATTTGTGTATACATCTCCTCGATAAAAACTGTGGACGCAGAGGGACTCAATTCTTGCACAAGAAAGGGAATTCCTGTTTGAGCTGTTCGGCCTTATAAATCTAGAGCTGGCCGTGTTAAAAACACATGTAAGTGAATGAACTAAGTAACACTAAATACAAAAATTGAACCTAACTATCACCTTTTGCTCACATCAATATCTGGCTTTCGGAAATAGCTGCGTGAATCGCATCATGGAAGAAAATAAAAGTCTCACGTCATAACATCCCCAAAGAAATTGGTGGATGCAGTACAGCCTACCTAATTGTCTCAAAAAATATAATTTCCATGCCAGACAGCAGCTGATGGAATTATACGTTTAATCAGATTTTTCCCAAGACAGGATGCTCAATTCCCTGTCCACAAGAGAACAATTCCATATTACTTTCCATTCTAACAGACAAAGCGCTGCACTTCTGATAATACGTTTTAAAGAAGGCCTGGGCGCATGCATGTGTGTGAGTGTGTGTGTGTGTGTGTGTGTGTGTGTGTGTGTGTGTGTGTTGAATTAATTGTACACAACTGTCTGCTCACATTTATGTATGTGTGTGCGCGCCTGTGTGTGGCCGATTGTGCCATTTTCACGTCCACCAATTTATATTTATGATTCTGTATCCAGGATGGCTGGGTGAACAATTGGGAGCCGAGAAGCTCTTTGTGATCTGATAGCTTTTATTTTTCATTTATCTCTCTGCTTAGTGGGTTTTATTCTAAGGGGAGCTAAGTGTCGCAATGAGAAGGGGTGTAATATAACGAGAATGTAAATGAATTCAATGGACGTTTGTTGCATTGACAAAAAAGATTACTTCATTAATGAGTGAAGTGATGTCCAAAACTTTAGCAAGTAGACAAATTTGCTTTTGCATGCGTATGATAAAGTTTAGGAATACCCTAGATATTGTAGTAATACCATTACAAATCAGTAAGTTACAGCTTGTGTAGAGCAATAGGAAAAACGAATTTCGACTCACCCAAACAAAACCAAATCTACTATCGCTTATTTAGTCTTTTTGGCTAAGATCAAAGTTAAGCTCTGCTGCAATGTCTTGCCAGATGGATTGGGATCGGTCACAAACAAAATCACATGTGAAAAACCCAATCGACAAGAGTCATCTCAAAAAAGAGAAACTCACTAGGGGGTTTTTTTCAAGTTCAGTCATGTTGGAAAGATTCTTCTTCTGCCTTTCTATTCCCCAATGGAGCATAGGCCGTCAACCAACTCACACCAAGTCGTTCTATCCTTCGCCATTACATAGAGCTATCCACATGCCCTCCCCATCTTTCTAACTTCATTCTCCATCTCTATTCTCCATGTGTGTGTGTGTTTTTTTTTTTTTTTGTGTGGGCCTTTCTTTACTCCTATGCCCCTGTGGGCTCCAATGCAAAGACATTCTAGTTATGCTGTTCTCTTGTTTTCTCAGTGTGTGTCCTATCCAACGCGAGCGTCTTTTCATCGCCTCTTGGTCCACTGGTGCCTGTTTAGTTCTCTCCCAAAGCTCTACATTCGTTATTCCAACATACCATTTAATTCCCTCTATTCTGCGCAGGCGAGAGTTAATGAATGTCTGTAATTTATTAGTAATTGCCTTAGCTGTTCTCCGTGTTTCCGCCCCATACAAAAGTACTGATTTGACATAAGAATTTAACATTTTTTGTTTAGTATTTCTTTTAAATTCTTTTGATCTCCACAAATTCCCTAGTGCTATGAAAGCCCCTCTTGCCTTTTGTATTCTTTTTTTAATATCTCTATCAGTTCCTCCATCTTTATCTTCATTACTGCCCAAATATGTGCACGACTCCACGTCTTGTATGGAGTGCCATTAAGAGAAACCACATTACTATTTGCCTGATTTATTCTCATTATCTTTCTCAGTGCGGCGTCCGTGGCTAAGGCGTTGCGAGTCTGACCCCTGAGCCAGCATACCGCGATCGAAACCCACTGCAGGCTGCGCGGATTTTTGTCGTGGTATTGTACGTCGCAGGTCGACCCAGCCTAAAATGGGTACCAGGATGGGCTGTCCGGGAAAAGTAAAGACAGCCGGCGTAATGCTGACCACCATTACCTACCGAGTGCTGATGGTCTGTAAAAATATGGGACGCTCTGCCCATATAACCGATGCGCCGAAAGGCGTGAAAAGGGATCTTTACTTTACTTTTTTTACTTTTATCTTTCTCAGTATCTATGTCTTTCCCTTATGGATTTTCAGACCAAGCTGCTGTGATCTCGCATCAAGTATATTTAATTTATCTTGCATCTGATTCCGTGAATGGGACAAAAACGAAATATCATCAGCGAAGTCCAGATCATCAAGTTGCTTTTTTGGGGTCCATTGAATTTCATTCTTGGTGTCAGCAGTTACTGTTTTCATAATCCAGTCTATAGCCAGTAAAAATAAGAGAGGCGAAAAAGGTCATCCCTGTCGCACACCTGTTTTTATTTCAAATGTATCTGTTAGCTTTCCCTCATGAAGAACTGGACATTTCATGTCTTTATATGTTGCCTATACTATGTTAATAATTTTATGTGGGATTCCATAGTGCCCCATCAATTTCCAGAGAGATGCCCTATCAATGCTGTCAAATGCTTTTTAATAGTCTATAAATCCAATGTAAAGTAGTGGGTTCAGTTCAATACTTTGCTTTATTATAATACGTAATGTGGCTATCTGGTCAGTACAGGATCTGTTTGACAAAAAACCTGCCTGTTAATCTCTTAGCTTTTTATCCATAGCATCTTTAAATGTTTGCAAAATAATTCTACATATTATTTTTCCAGGAACTGTTCATCTCGTAGCTTTTTATCCATAGCATCTTTAAATGTTTCCAAAATAATTCTACATATTATTTTTCCAGGAACTGACAGCAAAATAATTCCTCTATAGTTTTTACCTCCTGTAGATCACCTTTTTCGGGAAGTTTAACAAGATTTCCTTTTTTTCAGTCTGCTGGTATCTCCCAGACTTTACTGAATAATCCATGTAGCAATTATGTTGATGTGTTTATGTTGGCCCTGATGGCTTTAGCTGGGATACCATCTGGACCTGCCGCCTTTCCTTCCTTGAGAAGAGTGATAGCTTTTCTAATTTCCTCTTTGGATGGTATCTCACAGTTGATATCCAGTGCTATTTCTAAAAGCTGGATAACTTAGGGAACCTCTGGAACTGGTCTATTTATAAGAATTTCAAAATATTCAACCCATCTGTCAATTTGATCTTTTGTGTTAGCAAGTACCTTTCCTTGACTTTTTTGGATTGATCCATTTGGCTGACTATATTTACCTACTCATTTTCTTGTGTTACTGTGAAGTTTTCTAAGACTTCCTTTTACTGCTGCTGTTTCCGCTTCTTGGGCTAGATCATTTAGATATTTAACTTTATATACCCTTATACGCCTGCTAGCTTCCTTGTTGGCTTCTGTGTATTTATGCTGAGCTCTAGCTTTAGCAGCTCTAGTTTTGTTTGCTATTGTTTAAGTCTGCCTTTTTACTTTTCCTCTCTTCAATCATTTTAATGGTTTCTGGTGTTATCCACGCTTTATGTTTCTTTCTTGCCAAGAACTTCTACACAAGATTAATTCCAGATTCCTTTGATCTGATCCCAGCAGACTTCTATGCTGACATCTTCAGCTAACTGCTGCAACACCTGGTACTTATTAGAGACTGTAACTGAAAACTGTTCTTTAACTTCTTTGTTTCTAAGATAACCTACATTATATTGGTTTACTTGCTTCTCTTTTTGACCTATCCATGGTTTGTTGGTTTTTGTTGCTATTGTTTTTACAGGAAGCCAACCTTAAGCCCAACCCTAAGCTTAGTCGCCTCTTACGACATGCCTGGTAGGGTGCAGTGTCACTGTTCTTTGCTTCCCGTGAGGGCCCTGGTGACACACAGGCGACAGTCTAGATTACGGACGTAATATTATTCGGGTAGTCTGGTGGTCAGGCTGGGCATAAGCTAACGTTTGCTATGTAAAACTCCATTAAATATAATTCTAGGCATACTCTAGACATTATAATTTTCAAAGCTATCGTTTCAGAAATCCCCCCCCCTCCTTTTCGGGCCACCCACGAAAAAAAAAAAAAGAATTCCGATGACTATAATTACATAATAAATATTTTTCCGAAACTGCTATTCATAAAACGAGGGCCGTGTTAGGAGCCTTAGAGACCTTAAGCCCTTACAAAATGGTGATGTCCCCCATCTATACACACACACACACACACACACACACACACACACATATATATATATATATATATATATAGTTCTGGTGGGTAAAAAATGATTTCCTTTTCCAGGATTTACATATTTGAAAATTGGACCCGCTAAAAATGGTCCAAACCGGCTACTGAGAATGTTTTTGGTGCCAATATCTCTTTTTGATGCCCTGAGCACAGGCATAATGTGCTTAACAGTTAATCCGGTCCTGCCTAAAACCATAACTGGTGAATCTATGTTTTTGAATCTGGGAGCCGCCGTGTTATTGGGAACTCTGGCGCCCAGTGGACTAAACTGTCAACACAGCTTCATCTAGAATCCTAGGGGACTGAACTGCCTACGCAGTTTTATTTTATCCTCGAGTTCCGGCCCCTGGCTCTCCCCGGGATATTTATATTCCAGTTCCCACGTGTCCCGCTAATCTATTGGTTAGACATCGACCTGGCTGCTTCGAGATACGAAAATAAGTGATATAGTGTATTCATATAGTACTGTCTAATGTGTGTATGTGCTATGAAGGCTCCATAGCCGCAATGTTCACGTTTTGTTTGTGTTTGTTATATTGTGAGGCTCGCTGATATACTTGTCATTTGATATTTTTCCTTGAAACTTTTATAGCTTCACAGCAGTTCATTAATTTCACATACCTCGTGTGTTCCGTCCGCCCAGTACTGCAGATGTCTGTGCCTGTCTTACTCGTCAACACTGTGCTCTATTGTTTACCATTACGGTTTTTATTTTTTATATATTCTTTCAATTATTATTTAATTTTTTTGTATCCATCTTTTTTAAATTTTGACTTTAACGCTCGCGTTCTCTCCTAGCCGCCCGTGTCCCCTTTCTACTACCACATTTATCCAGCACACCTCGTTCTGTCTGAACTCTATTCCTATCACCGATTTATTTACGGTCTCTTCAATATTCTTTCAATTATTATTTCAATTTTTTTAATCCATCTTTTTTTTTACATTTTGACTTTATCGCTCGCGTTCTCTCCTATCTGCCCGTGTCCCCTTACTACTACCACGTTCATCCGGCATACCTCGTTCTATCTTAAATCTATGCCTATCACCGATCTATTTACGGTCTTTTCCATTTTCAATCTGCTTCTCTCCACCTCATCTATGTCTCCGACTCACTCCGGTAAGCTGTTCTGCCAAGTGAGGCTTCTGATAGCTTTCTGCTCCATTATGTTACCATCAGATCTCAAATCCACAGCGACAGATCTAGCCTTAACCATTTACTGTAGCACTCAAACTGATTGCCATCTGAATTTTCTTCGATGCATGTCTTCTGTCAAGCACAATAAATTAAACAAACTCCGTCTTACCCCATCTACTCCCTCCTCCTTCGCACTTCCTGCAGACGCTGACAGCCTGGTGGTCTGTATACCTCCGGACCTCCCTATGTCCACGTCCGAGATATCGTTCCTCAGTAAAGGCCTCCAATTCGTACCCTTACGCCCTTCTAGCGACCGATACGCTTTCCTTCAGGACACTCACATCTTTTCTTGCAGGCACAGGTTGCAATATGATCACAAATGCACCTGTACCCACTGACTCTATCGTTTGCTTTCCGACACCTAGGTCTTCATGGACTTCTAGTCCTGAGGCATTTAGAGCTTTGGATTTATACATTGAGAGAACTCTTTTCGAGATTAATAAATAGAAATTCAAACCTCTCAGACACTCAAGAGCTTAGGCACTCACACGATTGAAACGTCGGAATGATATTGTCATTAAGCCTGCCGATAAGGGAGAGACGGTGGTAGTTTAGAGAAAAGAATTATATGTGCAGGAAGGGGACAGGCATCTCAGTGATACCTCGTTCTATTAACTCCAGTCACACAATGGCACAGCAAAAAAAAAAACAAAATAGTAAAAAGCACTCTTACTACCTTGATCAAGGACGATCTTCTGCCTACCCAGGCCTGCTCTTTATTTGTCCAGGTAAGCTGTCTGGGAAAGCCCGGCCTCTCTGTGCTTCCCAAGATACATAAACCAGACAACCCAAGAAGACCGATCGTGTGCGCCTACGCTTGTCCCACAGAAATTATATCTGAGTTCCTCGACGATATTTTACAGCTCCTGGTCGTTGGTCTTCCGTCTTATATCAAGGATACTTACCATGCTATCCCTTTCTTTCAGTCCATCTGGGTCACCTCTTCTTCCATGTACCATATCTTCACCTTAGATGTTATCTCCCTCCACACCTCTATTCCACACTCCGATGGGCTCTAGCTTTGCGGTTCTTTTTAGATCAGCCCTGCTATAACCACTGGCCCTTTGGTACGTCTGATTAAGTTAGTACTCACTCTAAACTCTTTCGAGTTTAATGACCACTACTTCAACAAGATGAGAAGCGTCACTGTGAGCACCAAGATGGGACCCCCCGTTATACCGCCTCCTTTATAGGCAACCCAGGGGGATCAGATCGAAAGGGAATTTCCGGTTTTGCCCCCTGAAATTGTGCAAGGGATACCAATGACCGCATCGTTGTCACTGATGGCCCCTATCTTAAAATGCAAAACTTCATTTTATTTTTTCTCCCAAAGTCCCATCCCCCCGCAAACCGTTGCACTTTTAGCATTTCCCCCTGTTTTCTGTGGATGTTCGGATTTTTACTGTCAAACCGTTGGGTCTTTAAAAGGGCCTCAGAAACCTTTGGTTTTTACTATAAGCCTACCGTTTTTCCCCTTTCTTTTTTTTTCT
>CAJHNH020006800.1:0-10456 GCA_905116865.2 Candidula unifasciata | reverse complement strand
CCGAAAATTTATTTAAATAAATAGACACACTAGTGCAGAGTAGTTTAAACTGGATTGTTCTTGAATTTTCATTTTTGTACAAATCTGGTGGCAGACAATTGAGATAACTTAAAAATACTACCACACATGACACATTTTGCAGAATTAATTCCTTACGCGTTTGGCCAAAATAAATTTGCAAAAAGTTGCCAATTTAGTCTCAGTCTATCATTTCACACTTGACGAGATACTCTAGATGATAATTGGACACTTTGGGAGCTTCGTGGTGGACACAAGGACACATTTTTCCAGAATTTTATGCCTTTCGCGTTTGGCCAAAATCATATTTGCAAAAAAGTTGCCAATTTAGTCTCAGTCTATCATTTCACACTTGACGAGATACTCTAGATGATAAATTGGACACTTTGGAGCTCGTTGGTGACAGAAAAATAGATAAGATAAAAGTGAAAAACAAATTTTACGAAGAATTGTTCCTAACAACTTGTTTGTGTCCTACCACTAAACAGTGAGTCCCAGACAATTATTTTACACATGAATAGACACGCTAGATGCAGAGTAGGTAAACTGAATGTCTGATTTGGCATTTTGGTACAATCTGGGGGCAACAATGAGATAACATAAAAATGACCACAAGTGACATTTTTCCAGAATTTATGCCTTTCGCGTTTGGCCAAAATCATATTTTCCAAAAAGTTGCCAATTTAGTCTCAGT
This sequence comes from Candidula unifasciata, assembly GCA_905116865.2. Taxonomy (NCBI): domain Eukaryota; kingdom Metazoa; phylum Mollusca; class Gastropoda; order Stylommatophora; family Geomitridae; genus Candidula; species Candidula unifasciata. Next base: position 9,744 of record CAJHNH020006800.1, on the reverse strand, counting down.
CTATCATTTCACACTTGACGAGATACTCTAGATGATAAATTGGACACTTTGGAGCTCATAGGTGACAGAAAAATAGATAAGATAAAAGTGAAAAACAAAATTTTACGAAGAAATGTTCCTAACAACTTGTTTGTGTCCTACCACTAAACAGTGAGTCCCAGACAATTATTTTACACATGAATAGACACGCTAGATGCAGAGTAGGTAAACTGGATGTCTGATTTGGCATTTTGGTACAATCTGGGGGCAACAATTGAGATAACATAAAAATGACCACAAGTGACATTTTTCCAGAATTTATGCCTTTCGCGTTTGGCCAAAATAATATTTGCAAAAAAGTTGCCAATTTAGTCTCAGTCTATCATTTCACACTTGACGAGATACTCTAGATGATAAATTGGACACTTTGGAGCTCATAGGTGACAGAAAAATAGATAAGATAAAAGTGAAAAATCAATTTAACAAAGAAATGTTCCTAACAACTTGTTTGTGTCCTACCACTAAACAGTGAGTCCCAGACAATTATTTTACACATGAATAGACACGCTAGATGCAGAGTAGTTAAACTGAATGTCTGATTTGGCATTTTGGTACAATCTGGGGGCAACAATTGAGATAACATAAAAATGACCACAAGTGACATTTTTCCAGAATTTATGCCTTTCGCGTTTGGCCAAAATCATATTTTTCAAAAAGTTGCCAATTTAGTCTCAGTCTATCATTTCACACTTGACGAGATACTCTAGATGAGAAATTGGACACTTTGGAGCTCATAGGTGACAGAAAAATAGATAAGATAAAAGTGAAAAACAAATTTTACGAAGAAATGTTCCTAACAACTTGTTTGTGTCCTACCACTAAACAGTGAGTCCCAGACAATTATTTTACACATGAATAGACACGCTAGATGCAGAGTAGGTAAACTGAATGTCTGATTTGTCATTTTGGTACAATCTGGGGCAACAATTGAGATAACATAAAAATGACCACAAGTGACATTTTTCCAGAATTTATGCCTTTCGCGTTTGGCCAAAATCATATTTTGCAAAAAAGTTGCCAATTTAGTCTCAGTCTATCATTTCACACTTGACGAGATACTCTAGATGATAAATTGGACACTTTGGAGCTCATAGGTGACAGAAAAATAGATAAGATAAAAGTGAAAAACAAATTTTACGAAGAAATGTTCCTAACAACTTGTTTGTGTCCTACCACTAAACAGTGAGTCCCAGACAATTATTTTACACATGAATAGACACGCTAGATGCAGAGTAGGTAAACTGAATGTCTGATTTGGCATTTTGGTACAATCTGGGGGCAACAATTGAGATAACATAAAAATGACCACAAGTGACATTTTTTCCAGAATTTATGCCTTTCGCGTTTGGCCAAAATCATATTTTCAAAAAAGTTGCCAATTTAGTCTCAGTCTATCATTTCACACTTGACGAGATACTCTAGATGAGAAATTGGACACTTTGGAGCTCATAGGTGACAGAAAAATAGATAAGATAAAAGTGAAAAAACAAATTTTACGAAGAAATGTTCCTAACAACTTGTTTGTGTCCTACCACTAAACAGTGAGTCCCAGACAATTATTTTACACATGAATAGACACGCTAGATGCAGAGTAGTTAAACTGAATGTCTGATTTGGCATTTTGGTACAATCTGGGGGCAACAATTGAGATATAACATAAAAATGACCACAAGTGACATTTTTCCAGAATTTATGCCTTTCGCGTTTGGCCAAAATCATATTTTGCAAAAAAAGTTGCCAATTTAGTCTCAGTCTATCATTTCACACTTGACGAGATACTCTAGATGATAAATTGGACACTTTGGAGCTCATAGGTGACAGAAAAATAGATAAGATAAAAGTGAAAAACAAATTTTACGAAGAAATGTTCCTAACAACTTGTTTGTGTCCTACCACTAAACAGTGAGTCCCAGACAATTATTTTACACATGAATAGACACGCTAGATGCAGAGTAGTTAAACTGAATGTCTGATTTGGCATTTTTGTACAATCTGGGGGCAACAATTGAGATAACATAAAAATGACCACAAGTGACATTTTTCAGAATTTATGCCTTTCGCGTTTGGCCAAAATCATATTTTTCAAAAAAGTTGCCAATTTAGTCTCAGTCTATCATTTCACACTTGACGAGATACTCTAGATGATAAATTGGACACTTTGGAGCTCATAGGTGACAGAAAAATAGATAAGATAAAAGTGAAAAACAAATTTTACGAAGAATTGTTCCTAACAACTTGTTTGTGTCCTACCACTAAACAGTGAGTCCCAGACAATTATTTTACACATGAATAGACACGCTAGATGCAGAGTAGTTAAACTGAATGTCTGATTTGGCATTTTGGTACAATCTGGGGGCAACAATTGAGATAACATAAAAATGACCACAAGTGACAATTTTGCAGAATTTATGCCTTTCGCGTTTGGCCAAAAATAATATTTTCAAAAAAGTTGCCAATTTAGTCTCAGTCTATCATTTCACACTTGACGAGATACTCTAGATGATAAATTGGACACTTTGGAGCTCATAGGTGACAGAAAAATAGATAAGATAAAAGTGAAAAACAAATTTTACGAAGAATTGTTCCTAACAACTTGTTTGTGTCCTACCACTAAACAGTGAGTCCCAGACAATTATTTTACACATGAATAGACACGCTAGATGCAGAGTAGTTAAACTGAATGTCTGATTTGGCATTTTGGTACAATCTGGGGGCAACAATTGAGATAACATAAAAATGACCACAAGTGACATTTTTCCAGAATTTATGCCTTTCGCGTTTGGCCAAAATCATATTTTCAAAAAAGTTGCCAATTTAGTCTCAGTCTATCATTTCACACTTGACGAGATACTCTAGATGATAAATTGGACACTTTGGAGCTCATAGGTGACAGAAAAATAGATAAGATAAAAGTGAAAAAAAAATTTTTTACGAAGAAATGTTCCTAACAACTTGTTTGTGTCCTACCACTAAACAGTAAGTCCCAGACAATTATTTTACACATGAATAGACACGCTAGATGCAGAGTAGGTAAACTGAATGTCTGATTTGGCATTTTGGTACAATCTGGGGGCAACAATTGAGATAACATAAAAATGACCACAAGTGACATTTTTCCAGAATTTATGCCTTTCGCGTTTGGCCAAAATAATATTTTTGCAAAAAAGTTGCCAATTTAGTCTCAGTCTATCATTTCACACTTGACGAGATACTCTAGATGATAAATTGGACACTTTGGAGCTCATAGGTGACAGAAAAAATAGATAAGATAAAAGTGAAAAACAAATTTTACGAAGAAATGTTCCTAACAACTTGTTTGTGTCCTACCACTAAACAGTGAGTCCCAGACAATTATTTTACACATGAATAGACACGCTAGATGCAGAGTAGTTAAAACTGAATGTCTGATTTGGCATTTTGGTACAATCTGGGGGCAACAATTGAGATAACATAAAAATGACCACAAGTGACATTTTTCCAGAATTTATGCCTTTCGCGTTTGGCCAAAATAATATTTGCAAAAAAGTTGCCAATTTAGTCTCAGTCTATCATTTCACACTTGACGAGATACTCTAGATGATAAATTGGACACTTTGGAGCTCATAGGTGACAGAAAAATAGATAAGATAAAAGTGAAAAAACAAATTTTACGAAGAAATGTTCCTAACAACTTGTTTGTGTCCTACCACTAAACAGTGAGTCCCAGACAATTATTTTACACATGAATAGACACGCTAGATGCAGAGTAGTTAAACTGAATGTCTGATTTGGCATTTTGGTACAATCTCTGGGGGCAACAATTGAGATAACATAAAAATGACCACAAGTGACATTTTTCAGAATTTATGCCTTTCGCGTTTGGCCAAAATAATATTTTCAAAAAAAGTGCCAATTTAGTCTCAGTCTATCATTTCACACTTGACGAGATACTCTAGATGATAAATTGGACACTTTGGAGCTCATAGGTGACAGAAAAATAGATAAGATAAAAGTGAAAAAACAAATTTTACGAAGAAATGTTCCTAACAACTTGTTTGTGTCCTACCACTAAACAGTGAGTCCCAGACAATTATTTTACACATGAATAGACACGCTAGATGCAGAGTAGTTAAACTGAATGTCTGATTTGGCATTTTGGTACAATCTGGGGGCAACAATTGAGATAACATAAAAATGACCACAAGTGACATTTTTCCAGAATTTATGCCTTTCGCGTTTGGCCAAAATCATATTTGCAAAAAAGTTGCCAATTTAGTCTCAGTCTATCATTTCACACTTGACGAGATACTCTAGATGATAAATTGGACACTTTGGAGCTCATAGGTGACAGAAAAAATAGATAAGATAAAGTGAAAAACAAATTTTACGAAGAAATGTTCCTAACAACTTGTTTGTGTCCTACCACTAAACAGTGAGTCCCAGACAATTATTTTACACATGAATAGACACGCTAGATGCAGAGTAGTTAAACTGAATGTCTGATTTGGCATTTTTGGTACAATCTGGGGGCAACAATTGAGATAACATAAAATGACCACAAGTGACATTTTTGCAGAATTTATGCCTTTCGCGTTTGGCCAAAATCATATTTTCAAAAAAAAGTTGCCAATTTAGTCTCAGTCTATCATTTCACACTTGACGAGATACTCTAGATGATAAATTGGACACTTTGGAGCTCATAGGTGACAGAAAAATAGATAAGATAAAAGTGAAAAACAAATTTTTACGAAGAAGAAATTGTTCCTAACAACTTGTTTGTGTCCTACCACTAAACAGTGAGTCCCAGACAATTATTTTACACATGAATAGACACGCTAGATGCAGAGTAGTTAAACTGAATGTCTGATTTGGCATTTTGGTACAATCTGGGGGCAACAATTGAGATAACATAAAAATGACCACAAGTGACATTTTTCAGAATTTATGCCTTTCGCGTTTGGCCAAAATATATTTTCAAAAAAAGTTGCCAATTTAGTCTCAGTCTATCATTTCACACTTGACGAGATACTCTAGATGATAAATTGGACACTTTGGAGCTCATTGGGTGACAGAAAAATAGATAAGATAAAAGTGAAAAACAAATTTTACGACGAAGAAATGTTCCTAACAACTTGTTTGTGTCCTACCACTAAACAGTGAGTCCCAGACAATTATTTTACACATGAATAGACACGCTAGATGCAGAGTAGGTAAACTGAATGTCTGATTTGGCATTTTGGTACAATCTGGGGGCAACAATTGAGATAACATAAAAATGACCACAAGTGACATTTTTCCAGAATTTATGCCTTTCGCGTTTGGCCAAAATAATATTTGCAAAAAAGTTGCCAATTTAGTCTCAGTCTATCATTTCACACTTGACGAGATACTCTAGATGATAAATTGGACACTTTGGAGCTCATAGGTGACAGAAAAATAGATAAGATAAAAGTGAAAAACAAATTTTACGAAGAAATGTTCCTAACAACTTGTTTGTGTCCTACCACTAAACAGTGAGTCCCAGACAATTATTTTACACATGAATAGACACGCTAGATGCAGAGTAGTTAAACTGAATGTCTGATTTGGCATTTTTGTACAATCTGGGGGCAACAATTGAGATAACATAAAAATGACCACAAGTGACATTTTTCCAGAATTTATGCCTTTCGCGTTTGGCCAAAATAATATTTTCAAAAAAGTTGCCAATTTAGTCTCAGTCTATCATTTCACACTTGACGAGATACTCTAGATGATAAATTGGACACTTTGGAGCTCATAGGTGACAGAAAAATAGATAAGATAAAAGTGAAAAACAAATTTTACGAAGAAATGTTCCTAACAACTTGTTTGTGTCCTACCACTAAACAGTGAGTCCCAGACAATTATTTTACACATGAATAGACACGCTAGATGCAGAGTAGTTAAACTGAATGTCTGATTTGGCATTTTGGTACAATCTGGGGGCAACAATTGAGATAACATAAAAATGACCACAAGTGACATTTTTCCAGAATTTATGCCTTTCGCGTTTGGCCAAAAATATATTTTCTAAAAAGTTGCCAATTTAGTCTCAGTCTATCATTTCACACTTGACGAGATACTCTAGATGATAAATTGGACACTTTGGAGCTCATAGGTGACAGAAAAATAGATAAGATAAAAGTGAAAAACAAATTTTACGAAGAATGTTCCTAACAACTTGTTTGTGTCCTACCACTAAACAGTGAGTCCCAGACAATTATTTTACACATGAATAGACACGCTAGATGCAGAGTAGGTAAACTGAATGTCTGATTTGGCATTTTGGTACAATCTGGGGGCAACAATTGAGATAACATAAAAATGACCACAAGTGACATTTTTCCAGAATTTATGCCTTTCGCGTTTGGCCAAAATCATATTTTCAAAAAAGTTGCCAATTTAGTCTCAGTCTATCATTTCACACTTGACGAGATACTCTAGATGATAAATTGGACACTTTGGAGCTCATAGGTGACAGAAAAATAGATAAGATAAAAGTGAAAAACAAATTTTACGAAGAATTGTTCCTAACAACTTGTTTGTGTCCTACCACTAAACAGTGAGTCCCAGACAATTATTTTACACATGAATAGACACGCTAGATGCAGAGTAGTAAACTGAATGTCTGATTTGGCATTTTGGTACAATCTGGGGGCAACAATTGAGATAACATAAAAATGACCACAAGTGACATTTTTCCAGAATTTATGCCTTTCGCGTTTGGCCAAAATCATATTTTCCAAAAAGTTGCCAATTTAGTCTCAGTCTATCATTTCACACTTGACGAGATACTCTAGATGATAAATTGGACACTTTGGAGCTCATAGGTGACAGAAAAATAGATAAGATAAAAGTGAAAAACAAATTTTACGAAGAATTGTTCCTAACAACTTGTTTGTGTCCTACCACTAAACAGTGAGTCCCAGACAATTATTTTACACATGAATAGACACGCTAGATGCAGAGTAGTTAAACTGGATGTCTGATTTGGCATTTTTGTACAATCTGGGGCAACAATTGAGATAACATAAAAATGACCACAAGTGACAATTTTTCAGAATTTATGCCTTTCGCGTTTGGCCAAAATAATATTTTCAAAAAGTTGCCAATTTAGTCTCAGTCTATCATTTCACACTTGACGAGATACTCTAGATGATAAATTGGACACTTTGGAGCTCATAGGTGACAGAAAAATAGATAAGATAAAAGTGAAAAAACAAATTTTACGAAGAATTGTTCCTAACAACTTGTTTGTGTCCTACCACTAAAAACAGTGAGTCCCAGACAATTATTTTACACATGAATAGACACGCTAGATGCAGAGTAGTAAACTGAATGTCTGATTTGGCATTTTGGTACAATCTGGGGGCAACAATTGAGATAACATAAAAATGACCACAAGTGACATTTTTGCAGAATTTATGCCTTACGCGTTTGGCCAAAATAATATTTTCAAAAAAAGTTGCCAATTTAGTCTCAGTCTATCATTTCACACTTGACGAGATACTCTAGATGATAAATTGGACACTTTGGAGCTCGTTGGTGACAGAAAAATAGATAAGATAAAAGTGAAAAACAAATTTTTACGAAGAAATGTTCCTAACAACTTGTTTGTGTCCTACCACTAAACAGTGAGTCCCAGACAATTATTATTTACACATGAATAGACACGCTAGATGCAGAGTAGGTAAACTGAATGTCTGATTTGGCATTTTGGTACAATCTGGGGGCAACAATTGAGATAACATAAAAATGACCACAAGTGACATTTTTCCAGAATTTATGCCTTTCGCGTTTGGCCAAAATCATATTTTCAAAAAAAGTTGCCAATTTAGTCTCAGTCTATCATTTCACACTTGACGAGATACTCTAGATGATAAATTGGACACTTTGGAGCTCATAGGTGACAGAAAAATAGATAAGATAAAAGTGAAAAACAAAATTTTACGAAGAAATTGTTCCTAACAACTTGTTTGTGTCCTACCACTAAACAGTGAGTCCCAGACAATTATTTTACACATGAATAGACACGCTAGATGCAGAGTAGGTAAACTGAATGTCTGATTTGGCATTTTTGTACAATCTGGGGCAACAATTGAGATAACATAAAAATGACCACAAGTGACATTTTTCCAGAATTTATGCCTTTCGCGTTTGGCCAAAATCATATTTTCCAAAAAGTTGCCAATTTAGTCTCAGTCTATCATTTCACACTTGACAAGATACTCTAGATGATAAATTGGACACTTTGGAGCTCGTGTGTGACAGAAAAATAGATAAGATAAAAGTGGAAAAACAAATTTTACGAATAATTGTTCCTAACAACTTGTTTGTGTCCTACCACTAAACATTGAGTCCCAGACAATTATTTTACACATGAATAGACACGCTAGATGCAGAGTAGGTAAACTGAATGTCTGATCTGGCATTTTGGTACAATCTAGGGCAACAATTGAGATAACATAAAAATGACCACAAGTGACATTTTTCCAGAATTTATGCCTTTCTCGTTTGGCCAAAATCATATTTTCCAAAAAGTTGCCAATTTAGTCTCAGTCTATCATTTCACACTTGACGAGATACTCTAGATGATAAATTGGACACTTTGGAGCTCGTTGGTGACAGAAAAATAGATAAGATAAAAGTGAAAAACAAATTTTACGAAGAATTGTTCCTAACAACTTGTTTGTGTCCTACCACTAAACAGTGAGTCCCAGACAATTATTTTACACATGAATAGACACGCTAGATGCAGAGTAGTTAAACTGGATGTCTGATTTGGCATTTTTGTACAATCTGGGGGCAACAATTGAGATAACATAAAAATGACCACAAGTGACAATTTTGCAGAATTTATGCCTTACGCGTTTGGCCAAAATAATATTTTGCAAAAAAGTTGCCAATTTAGTCTCAGTCTATCATTTCACACTTGACGAGATACTCTAGATGATAAATTGGACACTTTGGAGCTCGTTGGTGACAGAAAAATAGATAAGATAAAAGTGAAAAACAAATTTTACGAAGAAATTGTTCCTAACAACTTGTTTGTGTCCTACCACTAAACAGTGAGTCCCAGACAATTATTTTACACATGAATAGACACGCTAGATGCAGAGTAGGTAAACTGAATGTCTGATTTGGCATTTTGGTACAATCTGGGGGCAACAATTGAGATAACATAAAAATGACCACAAGTGACATTTTTCCAGAATTTATGCCTTTCGCGTTTGGCCAAAATAATATTTTTGCAAAAAAGTTGCCAATTTAGTCTCAGTCTATCATTTCACACTTGACGAGATACTCTAGATGATAAATTGGACACTTTGGAGCTCGTTGGTGACAGAAAAATAGATAAGATAAAAGTGAAAAACAAATTTTACGAAGAAATTTTCCTAACAACTTGTTTGTGTCCTACCACTAAACATTGAGTCCCAGACAATTATTTTACACATGAATAGACACGCTAGATGCAGAGTAGGTAAACTGAATGTCTGATTTGGCATTTTGGTACAATCTGGGGGCAACAATTGAGATAACATAAAAATGACCACAAGTGACATTTTTCCAGAATTTATGCCTTTCGCGTTTGGCCAAAATCATATTTTCAAAAAAGTTTGCCAATTTAGTCTCTCAGTCTATCATTTCACACTTGACGAGATACTCTAGATGAGAAATTGGACACTGTGGAGCTCATAGGTGTCA
>CAJHNH020006799.1:0-10457 GCA_905116865.2 Candidula unifasciata | reverse complement strand
AGTTTGCCAGATCACCCCATGAAAAATAGATTTCAGAACCTAGCCCCGGGAAGGTTAAAAGAAGCTCCTTTATACACCGAGCAAAAAGAATATGTAGACAAACTACTGACCTTCGAGAAATTGGTTGTCCACTTGAAAGTATTCCAGAACAAACCCGACGGAGAGAAAACTGCAAAGTAACAGAAGAAATCCAGACAGAAGTGAAAGAAATATTTGAAAAGAAAGAACAAGATAGTGTACAACGCAGAATGGCCACACTCAGTTATATTGGTGAAGAATACCCACAATAACAATGGGTCCCAGTCTATACAGATGGGTCCAAACAAAGTGCAGTTAGAAATAGTCGTGCTGGAGTGTACATAGAATTTCCAGATGGTACTAGGGTTAAGTCCACCGTACCAGAAGTGAGAACTATTCAAACATGTGACTGTCGTGTTAGACTGGGAAAGTGAGAACTATTCAAAACATGTGACTGACGTGTTAGACTGGGAAAGTGAGAACTATTCAAAACATGTGATTGTCATGTTAGACTAGGAAAGCGAGAACTATTAAAACATGTGATTGTCATGTTAGACTAGGAAAGCGAGAACTATTAAAACATGTGACTTTCGCTTTAGACTAGGAAATTGAGAACTATTAAAATATGTGACTGTCGTGTTAGACTGGGAAAATGAGACATATTGAAACATGTGACTGTCGTGTTAGACTGGGAAAGTGAGAACTATTCAAACATGTGACTGTCGTGTTAAACGAGAACTATTCAGACATGTGACTGTCGTCTTAGACTGGGAAAGTGAGAACTTTTAAAATATGCCGAATGAGAGATGAAGATAAGAGCCAGGCACCAAACGTGTGTTGTAATTCATGTGCACCAAATGTTAAAGTGTTGTTGACTGGCAAAAGGCAAGTTATGTCTTTTGCTGTCCTAATGTTTTAGAGTCCTCACTGATCATTTCAGCACCTGTGACGCTGAGAAAAGATACTAAAGAAGAAGAAATGGACTCTATAGTATAATAACATCCTCTCTGCTATTCATACTCTACCACTGTACCCAAAGTGCCATAATTAATTTAACTGCTTCTATTGATGAAGAAGTGGGCATTGGTGGACTTAAACCACCCATCTAAAGCCACCCAGAGTGTGAGCAAACCACATTTACTAATGCACAATTATTAACCCAATGTGAACTATATCATCGTGTAATAGATTTGGATTTCATGAAGAAAAAAAGCGGAGCTTTTGGGTTCCAGATCGCAACAGTGGAATCTTATGGCAGAACATATTATAATATATTTATATATCATCTGTCAGAAGCCGCTATATATATATATATATATATATATATATATATATATATATATATATGTGTGTGTGTGTGTGTGTGTGTGTGTGTGTGTGTACCTGAAAAAAATAATCCATTGGCAGTTGGAAATCGAAAAGAGTGGACTAGCCCGGGCAACATTTGGAGTTTAAAATCTATCCAAATAGTATTTCGGGATCCTCTTTGGTTCAACGGGGTTCGTGCACTGCGCTGACATTTTTAAATCCTAGGCTCGAATTACAAGTAGAACGGAGCACGTATGGGTTTACGCCCGTGTGCCATAATGTTGATCCGTCGATTAAACTAAACTAAACTAAAGCAGTATGTAACAGAACCACGTTGTGTGCTTTCTGAGGCCGATACCTCTGATTTCCTTGACTATGAGCTGATATTAAGTAAGTCTCCATTCGTTGAAATTAACAGGAAAATACGCACACATATAATCATCATCATGTAGCGAGTCCTTTGCAGAACGTTGCTTTCATCACGGTCTGTTAGAAAGAAACTCGATCTCTCGCTAGCTTTCCTGCCTCATGAGCTTTCATACTCAAGAAGTCACTTTTATCATGTGTCCATCTTTGTGTTGGTCGCCCCCTGCTCCTCCTTACAGGCACCATTTCTTCTGCTATAATGTTTTCCTATCCGTCGTGGCGCTTGACATGACCACCATATTGCAACTTTGAGACAGGATGCTGTTTATTAGCCAATTTTCCCTGATCTTCAGATCTTTCAAGATGTCAGTATTTCTTCTCTCTTTTTTGTCCAATGTATTATGAGAATCTTTCTATATGTGGCGGGTAACTTCGCTTTACACTAGCGAATGCACTATGTGCAATTCACAGAGGGAATTACAAACATTAAATCTTAATAAGGGTTAATATTACCCCCAGCCTTGCTGGTTAAATTAGAGGATTTGGGGTTTGCCCACATCTGATTCCCTACTGTTATTAAACTTGTATATTTAAATGTTCTTACGTTCACTGACAATGTTTACAGTTAAAAGGAAACTCCATAAAACTGTAGGAACATTAAAACTAACATTTATTAGGATTTTCAAATCAATATAAATTCAAATGATAACTAAATAAAAGGCTGTGGATAAAATTATGGATTGGGAAAGCAACAGATGTTCCAACTTAGCTGTAGCTTAGGTTTCTGTTGTCAGCTTCTGACTAAGCTTCGGAAACACATCAGGCAGGCCGAATCTTCGAGTCCAGTCCAGACAATCGGGTATCTGCAGCTAAGCTTAGGATCTACTTCTGGACTCCCACCTGTATTTACCATCTGGAACTAGAACAATAGAACAGTCCTTATACAAACAGTCAGGAAGGTTCTAACTGGAGACAACAATACCTCCAGTCTTTAAACTGTTACACTACACACATATATATGGAGTAGGATAGTAACAGGTGTTCACATTCTACTGGTATAGAATGGGAATGTGTACAGAACATGGTCCATAATCCTGATGGGGAAATATTTAGGAAACCAGTTTCATGAATACTCTCAAGAACAAGAGTTTACATCACACAAAAAAAAAAGGACATTCCTCAGTGTAAATTGTTCTGATGTCTGCACACTAGTACTCCTTTAAAGGGTTAACATGCTTACACACACAGACATACACAGTCATATTTCACAATATTTTCATTTTAACCACATGGGTTCACATTACAATGAATGAGAAACAGGGAGTGAGTTTACCAAGACCAGGAACTCATAACAGGTGCTTTGCACTGTTTGAAAATAAATGGGATTGACATATCTCCATCAATATACTGGGTGCTGGGATAGATGTCAAAATACAATCATAGATGACAATGGGCTTTCCATCTGTCACAGTATTAACATAAAATATACAACACTCACTCCAGTTTGGATCTAAATCCACCTGTATGATAACATCTTAGTCAGTAGAGTTTAGAAGTTGAAAAGGGTGAAATATAATTATTACAATTGTAAGGCCACCTGCTGTAGAACTGAAATATTCCTAGTAATGGGGAAATATATATACAGCAATAATAATTACAAGCATGGGCCATACATCTTTCTTCTTCTCTGACAGTGTGAATATTAAATTCAGCCTCACTGTGTTATTCACTTTCCAAGCTCTTAAACTAGTCTGAGAATTATCTGGACTAAATCTAAATTAAAGCAAGACAGTGATTTATCAAGCTAATATCACCATGAGATGAAAATCAACTTAGTAAGGATTAGGTATATGAGTATACACTTCATTCCTTTTTAATTGTCTCACCATGCTGGAAACCGGAACTGGTCGAGATTTCACATGAGGACATAATTATCAGTTAATTAATATAAGTATAATAATTAAAAATACCAATGCACGTTTCTAGTAGCAAATAAACATTAATTAAATCATCAAATAGATCATATGTTTGCATACATGTACATACTAGATCATAAACGTGGTTAGTGAGGATAAAGAAATTTATCATAGTTTTTAAGCCATGTGGGGCATCAAATTTCAGAATTCAACCTGTGAAATTAATTCAGAGGAATAAGCAGCAATACATCAAATTAAACTTATTCTTTTAACTCACCCCTGGCAGGGAATTCAAACAGAAAATTGGACCACAGGCGGACTAACAACTTTAGTCTGAACCGGTTAATTTCTGAATTGAAAAGGGAACAGGAAGTCTTTACAAAGGGAGGAAGTTACTCTTCAGTTCCCCTTGACTAATCATCTCATTCGCCTTTATTACCTTTCAACTCTTTAATTATAATTTTGCTCCAATGAAGCATTAAGAAAGGGGTAAGAAATTTCTTAATTAATCCAGTGTTATTATGCTAATTAAAAGCAATAGGAAAATGTTTAGAACTTTGGTAATAATATTATCTAAACAAAGCACTTTTTAAAAGGACAGAAACAGCTGTCCAGACCAGCTCGTCACACTATAGCATTTCAGCTCAAAAGCCTATATTCTGTTTCTAAAGGGCTGGGGGATAGTCCACAACTCACATCCATATGTAACCACAGGGAAGATGCACGCTTTCAAAGTTCTTATTGTGATCTTCTTGCTAGTGCTTAACCATAGACTTTTTAGGCTTTTTAATCGTTGCATGGCTATGGCCATCTTCCTTTTAATTTATTTCAAAGATTTTCAAAGTTTGTGACATTTTCCCTTTCTTCACCATTCATTGATATTTTTGGCTGACAGTCAGTTTTATCCGTGGATATTATTTTCGTTTTCTTTAAATTCAAGAACAGATTTTGATCTTTACTGTGCTTTTGGAAAGAATATATTACATTTTCTATCCGCTTTACGTTATGGCCTCATATCTTTATTCGTTCGAAAGGAGACCTGTGTCATCTGCTTAGCAAAGTTCAGGAATAGGGTTGTCATCAATTTTAAACGGATCATAACTGTCACAAGTCTGGTCATTTTTTACATTTCTCATTATTTTTTCTGCCCATGTATTGAATATGGTTTTTTGAGATAACGCACCCCTGCCTCACTCAAATTTGCACCTTGAACCAGTCCGATGTTTCACCAGTTGCTTTGATGGCTGCTTGCTGTTCATGATAACGATGCTCAATTAAATGCACCAAATGCGCTGGAAACCCCATTCTTCTCAAAATAGTTCACAGTTTCTGATGTTGGACACAATCGAATGCCCTGCTATATTCAATGAAATAAGTATGAAGATCAACGTTGTATTCTCTACATTTTTAAAAAACATAAAATAGTGATAGCAAATATTGCTTTGTGTGTGTGTGTGTGTGTGTGTGTGTGTGTGTGTGTGTGTGTGTGTGTGTGTGTGTGTGTGGGATCAGGGGAAGCAAACTCAGTCTATAGACGCAGTAACAAGGGGCACAATGCAGTCTCTGTCATGAAAACTAGCAATCGTGAAGAAAGTGTATGTGACAATGGAAAATCCCTTGTTATATGCATTATATGTATCTCCTCCTTGAAGTCAACCGCCAGTATTAGCTTGTAAACTATGCCTGGAATTGAAGTTACACTCTTTTTTAGAGCTATACTTACTGCAGTTTGATAGATATCATCGCAAACCATATCAATTGCAACATTCGAGCAAACCTGTCTGCCAGTTAACGATCCGATGGGAATTAATTTTTTTGTCCAATGTAATTTGTGGCAGGTACACCCAAATGTGCCTACTAATTGTAATTGGTAACTTAGAAATGATCTCACTTGGGAAAAGTGTATTTATTGTTGTCAAGGACAATAATAACGGTTAACCACTCTTTGATTCTCAGATAACTCTGTTCTGTCCGTATTCCATAGTTGTGGATTTCAAGCTGAACGATAAACATGGCCAATAACACACCTTTTTGGGGAGGGGTGGGGGAGGGTGCTTGGTTGACCATGTTCTTAGTGCACTTGTATCCATGGCGAGGCGCAGACACCGTCTGTAGGTGACAGTTTCACTTCCCGACACGGTAACTATAGCTTTTGATGTTTAAGTTGTCTAGTGTGTTCTTTTAACTGTATAATTCTTTTAATGAGTGCCGATCAATACACTTTCTGTTACTCGATTATTTCATAATATTTAACGGCTTCATAGGTTCCCCCTCTCTTTATTTATAGGAATAACTTGTTACGTGAGTCTAACTTAAAATGGAGACGAGAGGGCATGTTAACTTGTTGCATGCGTCTGGCTTATAGTGAAGACGATAGGACCTGTTAACTTGTTACATGCGTCTGGCTTATAGTGGAGACGATAGGACATGTTAATTGCTACATGCGTCTGGCTTATAGTGGAGATGATAGGACATGTTAACTTGTTACATGCGTCTGGCTTATAGTGGAGATGATAGGACATGTTAACTTGTTACATGCGTCTGGCGTATAGTGAAGACATAGGACATGTTATCTTGTAGCGTGCGTCTGGCGTATAGTGAAGACGATAGGACATGTTAACTTGTTGCGTGCGTCTGGCTTATAGTTGAGACGAGATGACATGTTACCTTGTTGCGTGCGTCTGGCGTATATTGGATACGATAGGAGAATCAACTTGTTATGTGCGTTTGGCTTATAGTGGAGACGATAGGACATGTTAACTTGCTGCGTGCGTCTGGCTTATATTGGAGACGATAGGAGATGTTAACTTGTTGCGTGCGTCTGGCTTATAGTGGAAACGATAGGACATGTAAACTTGTTGCGTGCGTCTGCCTTATAGTGGAGACGATAGTAGAAGTTAACTTGTTACGTGCGTCTGGCTTATAGTGGAGACGATAGGAGATGTCAACTTGTTATGTGCGTTTGGCTTATAGTGAAGACGATATGACATGTTAACTTGTTGCGTGCGTCTGGCTTATACTGGAGACGATAGGACATGTTAACTTGTTACGTGCGTCTAGCTTATCTTTAAGCTTTTGTTGGGTTGATCGTCTGTTGCTTTGTTTATAATCACCATCAGCGTGTTTCGTGCCGTTGAAAGTAGGCGACATAAGATAACTATGAGTGTAGGTGTGGATGACTGACATCTATAACCAAAACCTCTAGTTATTTGTACAGCATGCTGTAATTCCTTCTAACCTCACGTGTCAAGGTTCAACCCCACGGGGCCTGCACAAATAGCACTCAACACTTGGTGACATAAAGTGCAAAATTTGGATAAGAATAGTCTTGGCTTAGATCCCTGACACCTCGTAGGGTCTCCTAGACAGCCTGGCTGGGATTATACAATAACAAGAAAAAGCATTCCATTTTGGGACACGGCTAAATGAAACGATATTTCGCTAGATAATTACATTCGAATGCGAATGAAATGGAAACAGTCTCATTTATTTCGGCGTCCTATTTCTTGTTATCACTTGCAGAATATGGCCTCATGTCTTTATTCATTTGATAAAATGTGATTAGATGAATTATTCACGGATCAACTCAGATCTAGCATGTGTACTCACCTGTTGCAAAACATATAAATAACTAAGAGTCTGATGTTTCTATAAACATGATATCTTTCGATTTCCAGATCTCATAATAGCACACCAGGCAATAATTTAAATACAAAATTCATATCTAAATGTTAATACACAGGACATTCTTTGGACATTTTCACACAGTAGTTTTCTGTTCCTCAATAAACAAAGCCGGCCACTATATTACACGGGTGTCGGACATGCAAAAGGAGGATAAGTTTCCGAGTTTGGGGACGGAGGATTTCGACTGTTTAATGTCCTACATCTCATCAAACATCGTCAACCGTGGAGAAAAAAAAAATAATCAGACAAACAAAATGAGAGACGGTATCGAGTACCGTCGCGTACCAGTAGAAAAATAAAGGTCATATGTATACACTGGGTACAATCAAGCACTAAAGCAATTCAGCAAAATATAATGTATATATATATAATACAATTCGCTTTATTGTCATTATTCTTAATCTTATTATTATTATTTTTATTATTATTAATAATTTTTTTTTAAAGGGCTTAGGTTCCTTGAGCAACTTGCTAGAAAATGTTAAAGGATTTGAACCCCCCTGGTTCCCTCTAAGCCATCGCCACTGCTACCTCCCAGCATACAACACGCGATCCCCGACCTCTAATTTTCTCTTTGTGTCAGAGCCCTGCCTTGACTGCATACGTTTCTTACATGTAGTCTCGAGCACACTGTATCCCAGTTAAACATTCTTCTTCTTTTTTTCCACTATTTACCTCATCGAAGTGTCGGGGGGAGAGGTAATGTTCGTTGATGAGCTCTGTTCTATTAAGACTGATCTTCATATTTGTAAGTCTGTTCTTAATGCCATCACTCCATATTTTTCCGAGGTCTTCCACTCGCTCTATACCCGTTGTAAGGGTTTAGTGTGGCTCGCTGTGGGAGATAGTACCAGGGCATTCTTGTTAGGTGTCCAAACCACTTTATTTGTTGTTCTTTGGTGACCTGTAAGACTGGTTTATTCCTAGCATTCATCTTATTTCATGATTTCGTATTCTGTCTTTCCTTGAAACTCCTGCAGCTCTTCTAAGGAATTTCATCTCTGTTGTCACAATTTTATGTTCATTTGAGGATATGTGTGCCCACGTTTGGCATTGATAGCATAGTGTTGGCCACAAAATAGTTCTGATAAACTCCATTCTGATAAATTCCATTATATCATGTAAAAACTTGTGAAGCTAAATGTTGAAAGAAGGTGTTGGTAATAACAAGGTTGTGCACATATATCCAACAGTCTTTCGCCATTTTCATTTCTAATGCTGTTGTCTCCATAATTGCCTAGGTATCTTGTGAATGTTCTTCTGTCTCGTCCTGTCTTACCGTTAAAATCACCCATCACGATCAGTTTCTCGTTATTATCTATCTTACAAATCTCATCATCCAGGTCCTCAAAGAATTGATCTAAATCCTCCTCACTGTAATTTCCATTGCACTGAGCATACATCTGAAAAAACACCTCCGAACTATTTCCTGCTTGTAATTTCAAACTTATAATTCTTTCCGAGATGTAGTTAACTTCAAATATATTTTTTTGCAGTTTCGGGATCGATGACAAATCCTATTCCATGCTTTGCACGTTGCATTTCCTCTACTCCCGATTGTATCAAAACGTAATTTTTATGTAGTTTCTTCATTCCTCGTCCTTTCATTCTCACTTCTGATAATCCTAATACTTTAACATTATATTTCTCCATTAATTCGATCACTTGTTCTTCTTTATTGCCCCATCCACATATATTGATTGTCCCTACCCTGGTCTTAACCTTCTGGTGGCCTCTATTTTCCCTATTTCTGAAACATCTCCTATTTTCATCTTGGGCATTTCTTTTTGAACCGCTGAATCCTCCGCGGACATTGTAAATTTCTGAATTTGCTAGATCTTCAATAAGGTTGCTGCATGGCGTTCTGGTAGTTTTTAATGTTGTATCCAGCAAGATTGCTTTGCGAATGTTAATTTTTGGGTCTTTCAAATTGTTATCGCATTTGTATACGCCTGCCAAACATTTACAACAGATATTTCGGATAGTATAGATAATTTTTCGACGTATTGTTGAGCTATGTGGCTGGTTCATGTAGCAAGTATGCTATATTAAAACTATTACACTCGCAGCGGAATGGCACATTGATTGATATACGAGAAAACCGTAACGAATGTAAACAATTGTTGCGACTTCATAAAGATTTGTGTTTCCATCTTTGACAGATGACAATAGATTTTCAGAATGGTGATAATGTAAACACAGTTTATGCTTTATAATATTATATAGTACGTGCTTTTGCTTCCCTTGACAATATTTAAGTAGGTTAATGATGTAAAGTTTGGTTACCTCCCTATCACAGAAATTCTTTGACGGAGTGAGAGTCCGGTTGTGGGTTTATCTAAACCACGTAATCAACTGCCCCATTACTCTCATTCCCATAGTGAACATAACACATGCTGTATGTATCAAATAACTGTGTCGGGCATACGAGGAACTGTCTGTTTTGTGAATCACGGGCATTTGGACGATAAGCAGGGAATTAAAAAAAAAAAACTACTTAGACGAATCCAGGCAAATTAATGGATATATTTAATTTTAAAAAAAATAATAATAAAGATGTCTAGAAAGAAACTGTCACACACACATAACTGATTGCCAACATCAGAAAAAGACAATATACATTATTTGCCATGTCACGAGAAGAAGAAGAAGACTGGAGTACTTAAGGGGCTTGTAATAATTCTTCTGGGGCTAAAGGGGGACAGGGTTTTATTTCTCTGCCCTTTACCCTCATATTACTTTAAAAACAAATTTATTTAAATTTTTTTTTTTTTTTTTTTCCCCCCCCCCTTTTTTGTCCAGACAAAGCGACCCAACCTTGGGGAATAAATTCCCCAAAAAATTTTCAACTGTAGCTAAAGGGAATTTTTTCTCACGCGTGTCAGAATGTTTTCTCCTGCCAGGGCTGTAGAGAAAAAAGCGGGGCCCCTTTTTAAAAAGAGTTGAGCGAAATCAAAACATTGAGGGTACGAGAAGTTTAAAATTTTTTAAAAGTCAGTTTTAATTTGGAGAGAAAAAAAGGGTGTTTTGGGAATTAGGAAAAGTTTTTTCTTTATCCTTTGGGGGCGTAGGAAACACAAAGGCTTCACTGACCCTTTTTTCACCCGGCCAGTTAGATTTGGGAAAAATAGATTGGGGAATTAAGAATGTTTGTTTAGGGAG
>CAJHNH020006798.1:0-10458 GCA_905116865.2 Candidula unifasciata | reverse complement strand
GAGTTTTGGGTGTACAACCATTTACAGATCGGGTTTAAATCTGTATGCATCTGTTGGTTCTCACCTCTCTAGCATGGCACTGCAATTTTTGCCCCCTCCCCCGTTAGTCAATTTTTCAAAGTATACTATTTGAAGGGGGCGCGTCTTCTCTTTTTCAAAATTGGACGTAAGCACATGGGGGTTGTCACTGAGAAAGTTTTTTTAACCCACGGGGCCCGAAATGACTTTGATTCACAAAAACCTACAGGAGAAAAATCACATAAATGTTTGTAATCCACGGGGCCGTAATGCTTTGTTTTACAAAACCCACATGGAGTGTAGTCTATAATTTTTTGGTTCCCAGGGCCTAAGACTTGCTATTCAACAACCCCAGAGATTTTGGTTACCACCGGGGAAGACCCTTTTTTGGTATCAATCGATTTTTTACCGGACCCATCAGAGCCAAATTATTGAGCTTGTTATGGTGAGTGCTAATGGCATAAGGTTCAAAGACACCTTTTTGCTTTAAAAAACCAAAAAACAACAGTTTTTTAAAACATTCACATAGCGAAAAAATTAAACATCCCATTAACTGATCTCAAACCCCCTAGAAGTTTGATCTCTGTTTCAAACTTTAAGATATGTCATGTAAAACTGAAAACTTCGTGACAAATGCATCCACATCTTGCCAGATGGCAGCTTTATGCTTGCTACAGCTACGGGTTCTTATTTCTTGATGTTCTAGAAAAATTTTAAATGAAGGGTGGGGCCAAAAGGTTTGAAATGTGGCATGATTTCTAAACAAAAACAAAACCCAAACAAAGGGACAAGTGAAAAAAATACTTCTCTATGTCTTTCTTATAGTCCATGCCGGGGGGTTTTGCGGGTCTCGGGTTGGTGTCCACCTCAAGGTACAGGTTCCGGTTCAATCCCTAGTAAGGCTGGGTTTGTTCAGTGGGCTTCGATTTTAGTATTTTCCCCGGTTTGGGTTAGTGAATTGTCCCGTCGCATTGTTGGGACTAAAAAATCCCTTTGGGAGTTGGAAATCAAAAAGATCGCCCAAAGGCGGCCCGGGCAAAATTTGGAGTTAAAAAACTTTTCCCAAAGTTTTTAGGTCCCGCCAGGAACAGACCTGTGCATGTGTGATTTCTTGGACTCAGACTTGAGTTGAAGAAGAAGGGAGCATTTTAGGGGTTTAACCTGGTCCCATGATGTGATCCGTTTTTTTATACTCAATTTCATGCCGCAGGGTTTTAGTAGCCATAAAAATTGTAAAAACCTTTGTTCATGTATTTCAGTTCTAAAGGATGTTTCCCATCCCATCATGAAAAACGCCAGCATCTTCTCTCTGACCTCCCCCCCCCTTTAAATTTACCTATATCGTGATTACCCAGTTTTCTCCTTCTCATGACGGGCCCAAAAAAAAAATTTGGAGCCCCTTCTGGTGTGGGAAAACTTTGCCTTCATGATTGGTTTTTCAAGCCACTTTATTATCTTTTTATTGTCCCATTTTTCTGTACATCCAGTCGGGGTTTTAGAATTTACTGGTGTCAGTAAGGATTTGCAAACGTGGGTTTCCCAAAGGGTTTTGTTTTTCTTCTTCTTTTTCCCTTCCCCCTTTGTACCCACCCAAATGTGGGGGAGATGTTGTTCGTGATGAGCTCTTCAAGAGCACATAAGACTGATGTTCATTTCTGAAAGGGTGTTCTTAATGCCATCACTCCTTTTTCCGAGGCTTCCCTCCTTTATACCTTGTAAGTTTATGGGGTCGTGTGGCAGCTATCCCGGGGTTTTCTTGTTAGGGTCCAAACCATTTTTTTGTTGTTCTTGAGACCTGAAGACTGGCTTTCCTACACGTCTGATTCATGATTTTGTTTTCTGTTTTTTCCTTAAAACTCCTGCGCTCTTCAAGGGCATTTCATCTCTGTTGCACAATTTTCGTTTAAAGGAGGTGTAAGTGCCACGTTTGACTGTAGCATATATTTGGGCCAAAAATTTCTATAAAAATTTACTTTGTATCTGGGTTGTTTTGTTCAACAGGGAGATAGTTGGCCCTTATTGATTAGTTTTGGCAAATCCAAGGGTAGGCAGCAGCAAAAAAATTACAAAATGGATAATGCTTTTTTGGGTGCCAAGGAGGGGTGACAAAAAAACACGGGGTTTGGGAAACAGACATATCAGCAGCAAAAGGGTTTGGGCAAGAGTAGACAACTCCATTTTTGGAGTTGCCGGGGGAAGAAAACTCAGCAGATTTTGGGCGGGAAAAAAGTAAATTTAAATTTCCCACTGTTTTTGGACCAACAGCAAAACAACTCTCCCAAGGTTGGAAGCAAAGAAAACTTTAAGACCAGAATTGGGTTTTGATTTTTCCCCATGGGGTTTTCTGGGGCCATATGGGGGGGGGGGGGGGGGGGGGGTTTTAATACATCCACCCACTTTAACAAATAAGAAAAAGTTTACAATTAAGGATATGCTAAAATTTAAATGGTTCAGCTGAAAGGTGGGATCTAACAGCCTAGCTGTAAACCAAAAACACAACATCCCAAATTTTTTAAAGGGGGAAAAAAACAAAAAAAAAATTTGGGAAACATGTTCTGCTGAAAAACCAGTACGAGGGGAGACTATTCCTCATGTTTTATGTTGCTCGCCCCGGGGTTTTTTTCTTTATTTGGAAAAAATTTGTAGGTTATTTTTATTCAAATTTTTACTTTAAAAATCACCGGGATTTTTGGGTGGATTTTGGGGAAAAAAATTTATTCGGTTCTAGAAAACCCAAAATTTGTTTTGTTTTGATTTATGTTGGTTTCCAAAAGATGCAGAAACAACCAAACCCATTAGTGGGGTAAACTTTTTTATTTTATGCCCAAACCTTGCATGTCCTTCCTGTCAAATATTCCTGTTCCCTGCCGTTGTTTGGTTTAGCCTTGCAAAAAATTTATAATTTCCCCCCAGCTTTTGCAAGCCTGGAAACCGGGCCCATATCAGAAGTATGTTAACCCTTAAAGCTACGATTTTTAAAATCAGTGCATTACAATTAACGAAAATATTTAGAAACATTTTAAATGTTTATGCAAAAATTTTGTTTTTTGTAAAAAATTACCCCAATTTAAAAAAAAAAAACATTTATATACTATTTAGCATTTTAGGATTTTAAAAATACAACAATTGTTAAATATTTAAGGGAAAAAGGGGTTTTATTTGGGAATACTGTGATTGCAAGGAGCATGATTACAGCGAAAAAGTGAAAAAAAAAGGATGAATCAAAAATTTTTTAAATATTAAGGGTACAAAACCCTTGAGACATCTGAGCCCTGAAGGTGGGAGCTAGTTTTTGTCGGGTTTGTTAGGGGGACAGTTCTTCATTAACAATTTAGATCAGGGGTTCAAAAAATTGGTTGTCTCATGGAACCCTTTTTAAAAATCATTTTAAATTTGCGGGGGGCTTAAAAGACTTACCATACTCTACATCTTTTAATTGGTAGGTTTTCAAAGTACTGTTACAGAGTTGATTGACTTGAGGGGGGGGGGGGAAAAATAGTGGGGGAAAGGAAAAGTAGATAATTTTTTAAAACTTTATACAGAATGAAAATTTAAAGTTTTTTGCTCCTCCTCCTCCTTTATTTTTTTTTATTATTCCCCCCCCTCCCCCTCTTCTTCTTCTTCTTCCTCTTCCTTTTTTTTTCTTTCTCTTTTTCTTCTTTTTTCTTCCTCCCCCTTTTAAAATTCTTCTGCTTTCATAGAGGATGTAAAGCATGGCCCATTTAAAAATAGGGCCCAAAAAAATATTTGCACCTTTCAGCTGGCGACACTTTCATCTTCAGTGGCATTTGTTGCCGGGGTTTGCCTTTCTTTTTGGGCATTTTAAAAAAATTTTTACTTTACTTTCTTTTTTCTTAATCTTTTATTTTTTTTAAAGCTGTTATATTATTTTGTATCATGGGGGGGGCCATAAAGAACCTGGTTAGACCCCTTAGGTCTCGTTAAGCACTATTTGGGAACCTCTGAAATTTAACTATAAGACATTAAAATGTAGTCAGATTTGCTGACTGTTCGGGAGGGGCCCGTTTTTCCCTCAAAGTTTATGCGGCTTTATGAAACCCGGCCTGTTTGCCCCTCCCGTGATGAAAAAACCTGCCGTTTGCCCCTTTATTTTGTATGAAAACCCTGCCTGTTTGCCCCTACCGTGTATGTAAACCTGCCTGTTTGGCCCTACCGTGTATGTAAACCTGTTGTTTGCCCCTATCTTTATGTAAACCGGGCCTTTTTGCAACTCCCTTTATAGGGTAACCCTGTATGTTTAAAATTTTCTTTATGAAAACCCTGTCTGGGGGTTAGTCCCGGGGGAGTTGTGGTATTTGGCTTGTTTAACTTTTGTCTGTCATTTCATAAGGGAAAAAAAAATTTTGATTTTGAAGAAAAAATCATGTAACCCTTGTGTAACTGAAATGGTCTAGCCCCCTGGGTAAAGGAAGAACCCAGCACCCCCGGTTGCAAGAACGTACAATAAAAGAGGGGAAAACCCAAGAAGAATAGAATATGGATAGATGGAGTTTTTTTTTTTTTTACAACTTGCGAAAAACTCAACAGTATCACCCTGCAGCAAGCAACACGCGCACACAAATCTGGAAACCAATCTTTAGCCATGCCTGAAAAGGCCTAAGGGCTTTAAGGGCAAAAAAAGGGACAATAGACGGGATAAAATTTCCTCACATGGGTTCTGGGGGTACCTTTTGAAGGGGGGGGGGGGAGGGGCAGGATAGTTTTACATTCAGTCATAAAAAATCAAATAATTATAGAGGTTTACAAAATTTTATGTGGGGGGTCAAAAGTTGAAGATTTTTTGCTTTTAGCTGTAAACAACAACAAAACACCCCAACTCCCTTCTTTTTAAGGGGAAAATAAAAAATTACACAAAAAAATTGTCATAAAATTTTTATCAAATTTTTGGGAGATTTTTTACTCCCGGGGTGTTTTTCCCAAAAATTATAAAAAATTTGACCTTTACTTTTTTTGGGAGAACATTTTTAGGGAGTGCCCGCAGGAAAAGGGATTTTCAAGAGGAAAGGCTGAATAAAAAATTAGCTATGATTTTGAAAAGTCCAGATAAAGAAGGAAAAGAAAATGAAAAATATTTAAACCCATGTTTTTACCCGAAAAGCAGAAAAACATAAAAGGAAATTTTTCAATTTTTTTTTCCCCTTAGTTCCAATAAATTTGGGATAAAAAGGGTCTTTTATCGTCTCGGGGAATAATGGGTAAGGTTGCATACGTGGCTCTTTTTTGGGGGAACACACCCTATTTCCCGAGTAAAACATACAATTTTGGACATTAGTGACTTTTCCGCAATTTTACAACCCAAAGAAAGGGGAAAACTATGTGGTTATAAAAAAAAACACTAGAAGTGATTTTGTTATAAAAATCATAAAAGATAGCACTGTTCTTCTTGGCTATTGCAGCACAAAACTGGCTCGGGGGAAAAGACTTTTTTTTTAACCCATGTAAAAGGGGCCTCAATGAGAAAAAACGTTTAGTTTTGGGCCAAAGTCAAGTCAGTTTAACTAGTAAAATTTTAAATTTTAAAATACCCTAACATGCAAAAAAAGTTTTATAGATATTTGATGAAAAAATAAGCATTTTAAAAGATCAGGTCATCAAAAAAAAAAATACAGAAACGGGAAAATAGAGTCTGATATTAAAAAGAAATGTCCTTTGGGGAAAATTTAAAAAATATGGAAACCCCTAGTTTATTATGCTTTTGGTAAAGTTATCCCAGCTGTCCCTAGAAAAACTGTATCTAAAAAACCCCTATCAGTCTAAAACCCTTTTTGTACAGTCTAAAACCTGTCTGTGTTTTAATTTCCAACCTGTCTGTGTACAGTCTAAAAACCGGTTTTTTGTGTGTTGCATCCCAAGCCTGCAGGTTTTCTTCCCTGCTTGTAGCATGCCCCACCCACCAGTAGTCCAGATTTTACCTCTGGGGACGGCCCTTCCCCTGGCGCAGTTAGTCCCCCTAGCAATTCCTGTTTGAGAAAGCAGGGTTAACGGGGAAGTTTTTTCCAGCAAATTTTAAGGTCGCCATTTTGAGGGGGAAAATCGCCCATGGGGGAAAAACAGGAAGGGGTTTGGTTTCCCTGATGAGGTATCAACTTCTGCTTTTTGTTTAAAATGTTCCCTTTTTTTTTTTTTTTTTTTTTGTTGTTTTTTGGGGTTTTTAAAGGGTTTTTATGTGGCTTAAGCACAATTTTAAATAGCTTAGTATGTTCAGATTAAGCTTAATAGTAAAAAAGTTTAAGGTAAAAAGGGGTTTTGCTTGTTTGCCTGTCAAAAGGGGGTTTAAAAGGCCTTTTAAACATGTCTGTAATATATCCTTTGTTTTTTCCCAGGCTTAGAATCTTGATCAGCAGTTCATCCAATTTAAAAATTATGTTTCCCTCTCAAGAATTAGCCTAACTGGCCCAAAAACGTTTTTCCCCTGCTACTTTAGATTACAATATTACTATCCCACACCCCTTTCCCAGCATAAGATACTCCAAGGGAAGCACAAAGTAACATTCATTAAAAAGCAATTATCCAAAGTATATATTTAAAATGCCAGTCAGGGCACCACAAGAGCCCAAAAAAAAAAAAGTAATAACTAGGGAAAAAAAGGGGACTCGAGAAGGGGCCGGGAGGATTTACCAGAAGAGTTAAAATCAGGAATGAGGTCATAAGAGAAAAAGATTCGGCACAGAGCCAATTCTAAATCACATACAAAGGCACAAGGCAGACCAAAAACTAGATGGAAAGATAACAGTAGAAAAACTCTACAACAGCACAATATAGATTTACAAGTTGAAGTTTAAACAATGGATCAACATCATGGCACAAGGGTAGTAACCCATAAGTGCTCCGTCTTACTTCTAAATCAAGCCTGAGTCTGAAGAATCTCAGCGCAGTGCACAAAAATCTGGAGCACCCGAAAAACTTTTGGGAATTTTTTTCTCCAAAAAATTTCCCCGGAAACCCCCATTTGGGTATTTTTTTGTTTTTGGGTTTTCCAAAAAATAATTGGGCATTTTTCAAGTAAACAACACCCCGGGCATCCCATCTTACTACCCCTCCCCCCCCCCCCCTCCCCCCCCCAGAGACCCGGGGAAAATTAAAAAAAAAAGAAGGGGCCGAAAGGGGGAACAAAAAACCATCCCCCAAAAAACCTTTTTTTTTCATTCAAAAAAACGGCCTTTTTTCCTTGAAAAAAACCTTTGGGAAAATCCAAAAAAAAAAAAAAAAAATTGAGGCAGAAAGGCCGGGGGTTTCAAAAATAAAAAAGCCAAGGCCCCCCAAAAAAAAAGAGAAAAAAAAAATAGTCTAAAAAAGTAAAAAAAGGGGAAAAGAAAGGAGTGAGAAAAAACCAAAAAACCTTTATTTTCTTTTCCCGGGGGAAAACCCAAAAAAAAAAAAAGTAAAAAAAGAAAAAGGAAAAAAACCAAAAAAAAAAAAAAAAAGAAAATGAAGGGGAATATTAATATAGTTTTTGTTTAAACATTTACCAAATGATATTATTATACAAAATTGTTGCACATTTTACAGTATGCATTCTTGTATCCCTGTAAATCTAATCTCCACTTCTGTCTATTAAATAATTTGCTTGACTTCTGATCTCACAACTCAACTGACATAGATCAGATTACTTGACTTCTCTAGATCTAATAACTTACTTGACATAGGGCAGATTACTTTACTTTGCCTTCGTCTAAGTATACTAACTTACTGTACTTTCTTCTCAGATAGTTTACTTGCAGTTCTGACCTAATTGCTCACATGACATTAGATCATATTACTTTTACTTCATCTAGACTCTAGTAACTTACCTGACATAGGTCAGCTTATTTACTTGACTTATTTAAATCATAATTCCTTACTTTACTTCTCAGATAGTTATAGACTTAGACTTTGTAGAGATGTAAACAACTTGACTTCTTTATATTGTAATAAACTTTACTTGGACTTTCTAATAGCCTGGCTCGTAGATCCGATTACATACTAAACTCTGCAGATTGCTCATACTAAACTTCTGTAGGATCTGTTTACATACTAAACTTCTGCAGATTTGCTTCATAATAACTTCTGTAGATCTGTTGCATACTAAACTTCTGCAGAATCTTGATTAGATCTAAGCGTCTGTAGCTCATGGTTACGTACTGAGACTTCCTTAGATGCGTGACATACTAAACTTATGGTGGAATTGCTGCTACAAATTTCTGTCGGTCTGATAATCATTTATTGATACTGTGTAGTTCTTATTACCCCAAATTATTTGGGAAGATCCAGGAATTTCTTGTCATCTGTTCATTCTCTCAACTTGCGTCTGTATATCTGATAACTTTGTAGCTCGTAGTTTTGGTTTTGCTTGCTTAACAATTGTACTCGTCCTTACTGCGGCTTATAAAGGAGCTGACGATCTCAGAGTTGTGATGTTAGAGTGTTTTAACTGGGTTAAAATTTACATCTTTAGCTCTTAATCGCACAAGATAAACAGTAAGGAACCTTTACGGGAGAAAAAAATTATAGTTTAAAAAATTTGACAGACAGTATTTTCCCTTTGGGACTTATAGAAAGAAGTAGAAAGACAGGAGGAAGAGATACAATAGACAACATAACTATTGAACCACGCAGGGAACTGAACCTGTCACCTCCAAATGATGGCAGTAGAAATTGTCGTCTGTAGAAACAAATGTACAAAGATGCATGTGCCCAGAGCTTTTGATTGTTATGTTGTCTAATGCGTCCTTCTATCTTTCTAGTGAAAAAAAAAATGAACCAGATGGTCTGAAATAATGTAGCAAGGGTAAAAGTTCTGGAAAATATAACAAACAAAAATGCTTCTTAATGTTGTGGAGAAAAAGTGAAAACTCTCATGAAATTAAGAAAGACCATAGTAATAAAGAATACATTACTGGAGAAAAACCCCCACAAAAGGAGCTTCTCTAAGTAAAAAAAAAAAATGTACGAGGATTATGAGCCAGTTGTCTGTGTTGTAAAGCTTTAGTATTTTGTCTTCCAAATCTCATGTGCAGACATATTGGAACTGAACAAAGGTGGTCTTTCCAAAAAGGGAGGGCTTATAGCATACAGTGTGCTTCTCAATACTGTTATGAACACATTTACTACATAAACAAGTTTAATATGTTATATGTTGTGAAAGGATGTGATTCTATAGTTTGGAAAGGTGAGAAATAGAAACACACAGTTGTGAAAGAATGTGATTCTATAGTTTGGAAAGGTGAGAAATACAAACACACAGTTGTGAAAGGATGTGATTCTATAGTTTGGAAAGGTGAGAAATACAAACACACAGTTGTGAAAGGATGTGATTCTATAGTTTGGAAAAAGGTTTAGAAATAACAAAAAACCCGTTTTTTGAAAAAGGGTGTGATTTATAGTTTGGAAAGGTGGAAAAAACAAACACACAGTTTTGAAAGGATGTGATTCTATAGTTTTGGAAAGGGTGAGAAAAAGAAAAAAAACAGTTGTGAAAGGATGGGATTCTATAGATTGGAAAAAATGAGAAATACAAACACAAAATTGTTTAAAAAGGGTATGGACTTTAAAATCTATGTAAGAAAGGAAACATTGTTAAAATATAAATTTTCATTTTTGAATGGATGTTTAAATACAGAACCCTGGGTGAAATGAGGGGAAATATACATTATATATATTTTGAAAAAGAGTTTAAAAATTAAAACCCAGTTGTGAAAAATGTTAAATATAAAATCTATCCTGTGGAAAGAGTGAAATCTAAAAATTTTTTGTCCCTGTTTGGAAAAGGGGGAGAAAATAGGTTTTCCTGACTCCAATTTTTTGGAAATGAATTCCCGAAACACACTTTAAAATCTTTGGGGTCCAGGGGGTTTTGCCCTCACAGGGCCCCGGGGGGGAGTAAAGAAGGTAATAAAAAAGGTTTCATAATGCAAATTTATTGGGCTTAGGGAGGAACCTATGAAAGGGTTTTGCGTTTCCCCGGGATCAAAGGGGTTAAAGAAAAAAAAATGAAAATTCAGTGATTTTTTGGTTTAAAAAGTCTTGATTGTTTTTTTTGCCAGGTTGTCCAAAGTCTTTATTGTTTTTTCTTGCCCGGTTTTTCATGTCTTGATTGTTTTTTCGTGCCAGGGGTTTTAAAGTCTTTATTTTTTCTTTTTGCCAGGTTGTAAGGGCTTGATTTTTTTTTTGCCAGGTTTCAGGTTTTTGATTTTTTCTTTTTGCCAAAGGGTTTTCAGGGCTTGATTGTTTTTTTGCCAGGTTTTTCATGTTTGATTTTTTCTTCTTGCCAGGTTGTCATGTCTTTATTGTTTCTTCTTGGCCCGGTTTTCATGTCTTGATTTTTTCTTCTTGCCAGGTTTTTCAGGGCTTGATGTTTTCTTTCCAAAGGTTTTTCATGTCTTTTTGTTTTTTTTTCCAGGGGTTTTCATTTTTCTTGATTGTTTCTTCTTTTCCAGGGGT
>CAJHNH020006797.1:0-10460 GCA_905116865.2 Candidula unifasciata | reverse complement strand
GGTAGGACACAAACAAGATGTTAGGAACATTTCTTCGTTAAAATTTGTTTTTCACTTTTATCTTATCTATTTTTCTGTCACCTATGAGCTCCAAAGCGTCTAATTTATCATCTAAAGTATCTCGTCACAGTGTGAAATGATAGACTGAGACTAAATTGGCAACTTTTTGGAAAATATGATTTTCGCCAAACGCGTAAGGCATAAATTCTGCAAAATTGTCACTTGTGGTCATTTTTATGTTATCACAATTGTTGCCCTCAGATTGTACAAAAATGCCAAATCAGACATCCAGTTTTAACTACTCTACATCTAGCGTGTCTTATTCATGTGTAAAATAATTGTCTGGGACTCAATGTTTAGTGGTAGGACACAAACAAGTTGTTAGGAACAATTTTTAGTAAAATTTGTTTTTGACTTTTATCTTATCTATTTTTCTGTCACCTATGAGTTCCAAAGTGTCCAATTTCTCATCTAGAGTATCTCGTCAAGTGTGAAATGATAGACTGAGACTAAATTGGCAACTTTTTGGAAAATATGATTTTGGCCAAACGCGAAAGGCATAAATTCGGGAAAATTGTCACTTGTGGCCATTTTTATGTTTTCTCAATTGTTGCCCCCAGATTGTACAAAAATGCCAAATCAGACATTCAGTTTACCTATTCTGCATCTAGCGTGTCTATTCATGTTTAAAAAAATTGTCTGGGACTCACTGTTTAGTGGTAGGACACAAACAAGTTGTTAGGAAACAATTCTTCGTAAAATTTGTTTTTCAACTTTTATCTATCTATTTTTCTGTTACCTACGAGCTCCAAAATGTCCAATTTATCATCTAGAGTATCTCGTCAAGTGTGAAATGATAGACTGAGACTAAATTGGCAACTTTTTGAAAATATGATTTTGGCCAAACGCGGAGAGGCTTAAAATCTATAAAAAATTGTCACTTGTGGTCAGTTTTATGTTATCTCAATTGTTGCCCCCAGATTGTAAAAAAATGCCAAATCAGACATCCAGTTTAATTACCCTGCATCTAGCGTGTCTACTCATGTGTAAAATAATTGTCTGGGACTCACTGTTTAGTGGTAGGACACAAACAAGTTGTTAGAAACAATTCTTCGTAAAATTTGTTTTTCACTTTTATCCTATCTATTTTTCGGTCACCTATGAGCTCCAAAGTGTCCATTTTCTCATCTAGAGTATCTCGTCAAGTGTGAAATGATAGACTGAAACTAAATTGGCAACTTTTTTGCAAAATATGATTTTGGCCAAAACGCGCGTGAGGCATAAATTCTGGAAAATTGTCACTTGTGGTCATTTTATGTTATCTCAATTGTTGCGCCCAGATTGTACAAAAATGCCAAATCAGACATTCAGTTACCTACCCTGAATCTAGCGTGTCTATTTATGTGTAAAATAATTGTCTGGGACTCACTGTTTAGTGGTAGGACACAAACAAGTTGTTAGGAACATTTCTTCGTAAAATTTGGTTTTTTCACTTTTATCTTATCTATTTTTCTGTCACCTATGAGCTCCAAAGTGTCCAATTTATTCATCTAGAGTATCTCGTCAAGTGTGAAATTATAGACTGAGACTAAATTGGCAAATTTTTGAAAATATGATTTTGGCCAAACGCGTAAGGCTTAAATTCTATAAAAATGTCACTTGTGGCCATTTTTATGTTATCTCAATTGTTGCCCCCAGATTGTAAAAAAATGCCAAATCAGACATCCAGTTTAACTACTCTGCATCTAGCGTGTCTATTCATGTGTAAAATAATTGTCTTGGACTCACTGTTTAGTGGTAGGACACAAACAAGTTGTTAGGAACATTTCTTCGTAAAATTTGTTTTTTCACTTTTATCTCATCTATTTTTATGTCACCTATGAGCTCCAAAGTGTCCAATTTCTCATCTAGAGTATCTCGTCAAGTGTGAAATGATAGACTGAGACTAAATTGGCAACTTTTTGGAAAATATGATTTTGGATTAACGCGAAAGGCTTAAATTCTATAAAAATGTCACTTGTGGTCATTATTATGTTATCTCAATTGTTGCCCCCAGATTGTACAAAAATGCCAAATCAGACATTCAGTTTACCAACCCTGCATCTAGCGTGTCTATTCATGTGTAAAATAATTGTCTGGGACTCAATGTTTAGTGGTAGGACACAAACAAGTTGTTAGGAACAATTTTTAGTAAAATTTGTTTTTCACTTTTATCTTATCTATTTTTCTGTCACCTATGAGCTCCAAAGTGTCCAATTTCTCATCCAGAGTATCTCGTCAAGTGTGAAATGATAGACTGAGACTAAATTGGCAACTTTTTGGAAAATATGATTTTTTCCAAACGCGAAAGGCATAAATTCTGGAAAAATGTCACTTGTGGTCATTTTTATGTTATCTCAATTGTTGCTCCCAGATTGTACAAAAATGCCAAATCAGACATCCAGTTAAACTACTCTGAATCTAGCGTGTCCATTTATGTGTAAAATAATTGTCTGGGACTCACTGTTTAGTGGTAGGACACAAACAAGATGTTAGGAACATTTCTTCGTAAAATTTGTTTTTCACTTTTATCTTATCTATTTTTCTGTCACCTATGAGCTCCAAAGCGTCTAATTTATCATCTAAAGTATCTCGTCAAGTGTGAAATGATAGACTGAGACTAAATTGGCAACTTTTGGAAAATATGATTTTGCGCCAAACGCGTAAGGCATAAATTCTGGAAAATTGTCACTTGTGGTCATTTTTATGTTATCTCAATTGTTGCCCCCAGATTGTACAAAAATGCCAAATCAGACATCCAGTTTAACTACTCTACATCTAGCGTGTCTATTCATGTGTAAAATAATTGTCTGGGACTCAATGTTTAGTGGTAGGACACAAACAAGTTGTTAGGAACAATTTTTAGTAAAATTTGTTTTTGACTTTTATCTTATCTATTTTTCTGTCACCTATGAGCTCCAAAGTGTCAATTTCTCATCTAGAGTATCTCGTCAAGTGTGAAATGATAGACTGAGACTAAATTGGCAACTTTTTGGAAAATATGATTTTGGCCAAACGCGAAAGGCGTAAATTCTGAAAAAATGTCACTTGTGGCCATTTTTTATGTTATCTCAATTGTTGCCCCCCAGATTGTACAAAAATGCCAAATCAGACATTCAGTTTACATACTCTGCATCTAGCGTGTCTATTCATGTTTAAAAAAATTGTCTGGGACTCACTGTTTAGTGGTAGGACACAAATAAGTTGTTAGGAACAATTCTTTGTAAAATTTGTTTTTCACATTTATCTTATCTATTTTTCTGTTACCTACGAGCTCCAAAAATGTCCAATTTATCATCTAGAGTATCTCGTCAAGTGTGAAATGATAGACTGAAACTAAATTGGCAACTTTTTTGCAAATATTTTTTTGGCCAAACGCGTGAGGCATAAATTCTGCAAAATTGTCACTTGTGGTCATTTTTTATGTTATCTCAATTGTTGCCCCCAGATTGTAAAAAATCCAAATCAGACATCCAGTTTAATACTCTGCATCTAGCGTGTCTACTCATGTGTAAAATAATTGTCTGGGGGACTCACTGTTTAGTGGTAGGACACAAACAAGTTGTTAGGAACATTTCTTCGTAAAATTTGTTTTTCACTTTTATCCTATCTATTTTTCTGTCACCTATGAGCTCCAAAGTGTCCATTTTTCTCATCTAGAGTATCTCGTCAAGTGTGAAATGATAGACTGAGACTAAATTGGCAACTTTTTGAAAAATATGATTTTGGCCAAACGCGAAAGGCATAAAATTCTGGAAAAATGTCACTTGTGGTCATTTTAATGTTATCTCAATTGTTGCGCCCAGATTGTACAAAAATGCCAAATCAGACATCCAGTTAAAACTACTCTGAATCTAGCGTGTCCATTTATGTGTAAAATAATTGTCTGGGACTCACTGTTTTAGTGGTAGGACACAAACAAGATGTTAGGAACATTTCTTCGTAAAAATTGTTTTTTACACTTTTATCTTATCTATTTTTCTGTCACCTATGAGCTCCAAAGCGTCTAATTTCTCATCTAGAGTATCTCGTCAAGTGTGAAATGATAGACTGAGACTAAATTGGCAACTTTTTGGAAAATATGATTTTAGCCAAACGCGTAAGGCATAAATTCTGCAAAATTGTCACTTGTGGTCATTTTTATGTTATCTCAATTGTTGCCCCCAGATTGTACAAAAATGCCAAATCAGACATCCAGTTTAACTACTCTACATCTAGCGTGTCTATTCATGTGTAAAATAATTGTCTGGGACTCAATGTTTAGTGGTAGGACACAAACAAGTTGTTAGGAACAATTTTAGTAAAATTTGTTTTTGACTTTTATCTTATCTATTTTTCTGTCACCTATGAGCTCCAAAGTGTCAAATTTCTCATCTAGAGTATCTCGTCAAGTGTGAAATGATAGACTGAGACTAAATTGGCAACTTTTTGGAAAATATGATTTTGGCCAAACGCGAAAGGCGTAAATTCTGAAAAAATGTCACTTGTGGCCATTTTTATGTTATCTCAATTGTTGCCCCCAGATTGTACCAAAATGCCAAATCAGACATTCAGTTTACATACTCTGCATCTAGCGTGTCTATTCATGTTTAAAAAAATTGTCTGGGACTCACTGTTTAGTGGTAGGACACAAATAAGTTGTTAGGAACAATTCTTTGTAAAATTTGTTTTTCACATTTATCTTATCTATTTTTCTGTTACCAACGAGCTCCAAAATGTCCAATTTATCATCTAGAGTATCTCGTCAAGTGTGAAATGATAGACTGAAACTAAATTGGCAACTTTTTTGCAAATATTTTTTTGGCCAAACGCGTGAGGCATAAATTCTGCAAAATTGTCACTTGTGGTCATTTTTATGTTATCTCAATTGTTGCCCCCAGATTGTAAAAAATTCCAAATCAGACATCCAGTTTAATTACTCTGCATCTAGCGTGTCTACTCATGTGTAAAATAATTGTCTGGGACTCACTGTTTAGTGGTAGGACACAAACAAGTTGTTAGGAACATTTCTTCGTAAAATTTGTTTTTCACTTTTATCTTATCTATTTTTCTGTCACCTATGAGCTCCAAAGTGTCCAATTTCTCATCTAGAGTATCTCGTCAAGTGTGAAATGATAGACTGAGACTAAATTGGCAACTTTTTGAAAAATATGATTTTGGCCAAACGCGAAAGGCATAAATTCTGGAAAAATGTCACTTGTGGTCATTTTTATGTTATCTCAATTGTTGCCCCCAGATTGTACAAAAAATGCAAAATCAGACATCCAGTTTAACTACTCTGCATCTAGCGTGTCTATTCATGTGTAAAATAATTGTCTGGGACTCACTGTTTAGTGGTAGGACACAAACAAGTTGTTAGGAACATTTCTTCGTAAAATTTGTTTTTTTCACTTTTATCTTATCTATTTTTCTGTCACCTATGAGCTCCAAAGTGTCCAATTTCTCATCTAGAGTATCTCGTCAAGTGTGAAATGATAGACTGAGACTAAATTGGCAACTTTTTGGAAAATATGATTTTGGCCAAACGCGAAAGGCATAAATTCTGCAAAAATGTCACTTGTGGTCATTTTTATGTTATCTCAATTGTTGCCCCCAGATTGTACAAAAATGCCAAATCAGACATCCAGTTTAAACTACTCTGCATCTAGCGTGTCTATTCATGTGTAAAATAATTGTCTGGGACTCAATGTTTAGTGGTAGGACACAAACAAGTTGTTAGGAACAATTTTTAGTAAAATTTGTTTTTCACTTTTATCTTATCTATTTTTCTGTCACCTATGAGCTCCAAAGTGTCCAATTTCTCATCTAGAGTATCTCGTCAAGT
Organism: Candidula unifasciata; assembly: GCA_905116865.2. Taxonomy (NCBI): domain Eukaryota; kingdom Metazoa; phylum Mollusca; class Gastropoda; order Stylommatophora; family Geomitridae; genus Candidula; species Candidula unifasciata. Next base: position 4,597 of record CAJHNH020006797.1, on the reverse strand, counting down.
GTGAAATGATAGACTGAGACTAAATTGGCAACTTTTTGGAAAATATGATTTTGGCCAAACGCGAAAGGCATAAATTCTGAAAAAATGTCACTTGTGGTCATTTTTATGTTATCTCAATTGTTGCCCCCAGATTGTACAAAAATGCCAAATCAGACATCCAGTTTAACTACTCTGCATCTAGCGTGTCTATTTATGTGTAAAATAATTGTCTGGGACTCACTGTTTAGTGGTAGGACACAAACAAGTTGTTAGGAACATTTCTTCGTAAAATTTGTTTTTCACTTTTATCTTATCTATTTTTCTGTCACCTATGAGCTCCAAAAGTGTCCAATTTTATCATCTAGAGTATCTCGTCAAGTGTGAAATGATAGACTGAGACTAAATTGGCAACTTTTTGGAAAATATGATTTTGGCCAAACGCGTGAGGCATAAATTCTGCAAAAATGTCACTTGTGGTCATTTTTATGTTATCTCAATTGTTGCCCCCAGATTGTACAAAAATGCCAAATCAGACATCCAGTTTAACTACTCTGCATCTAGCGTGTCTATTCATGTGTAAAATAATTGTCTGGGACTCACTGTTTAGTGGTAGGACACAAACAAGTTGTTAGGAACATTTCTTAGTAAAATTTGTTTTTCACTTTTATCTTATCTATTTTTCTGTCACCTATGAGCTCCAAAGTGTCCAATTTCTCATCTAGAGTATCTCGTCAAGTGTGAAATGATAGACTGAGACTAAATTGGCAACTTTTTGGAAAATATGATTTTGGCCAAACGCGAAAGGCATAAATTCTTTATAATGTCACTTGTGGCCATTTTTATGTTATCTCAATTTTTGCCCCCAGATTGTACAAAAATGCCAAATCAGACATCCAGTTTAACTACTCTGCATCTAGCGTGTCTATTCATGTGTAAAATAATTGTCTGGGACTCACTGTTTAGTGGTAGGACACAAACAAGTTGTTAGGAACATTTCTTCGTAAAATTTGTTTTTTCACTTTTATCTTATCTATTTTTCTGTCACCAACGAGCTCCAAAGTGTCCAATTTATCATCTAAAGTACTTCGTCAAGTGTGAAATGATAGACTAAGACTAAATTGGCAACTTTTTGGAAATATGATTTTGACCAAACGCGTAAGGCATAAATTCTGCAAAATTGTCACTTGTGGTCACTTTTATATTATCTCAATTGTTGCCACAGATTGTACAAAAATACCAAATCAGACATCCAGTTTAACTACTCTGCATCTAGCGTGTCTATTCATGTGTAAAATAATTGTCTGGGACTCACTGTTTAGTGGTAGGACACAAACAAGTTGTTAGGAACATTTCTTCGTAAAATTTGTTTTTCACTTTTATCTTATCTATTTTTCTGTCACCTATGAGCTCCAAAGTGTCCAATTTCTCATCTAGAGTATCTCGTCAAGTGTGAAATGATAGACTGAGACTAAATTGGCAACTTTTTGGAAAATATGATTTTGGCCAAACGCGAAAGGCATAAATTCTGGAAAAATGTCACTTGTGGTCATTTTTATGTTATCTCAATTGTTGCGCCCAGATTGTACAAAAATGCCAAATCAGACATCCAGTTAAACTACTCTGAATCTAGCGTGTCCATTTATGTGTAAAATAATTGTCTGGGACTCACTGTTTAGTGGTAGGACACAAGACATCCAGTTTAACTACTCTACATCTAGCGTGTCTATTCATGTGTAAAATAATTGTCTGGGACTCAATGTTTAGTGGTAGGACACAAACAAGTTGTTAGGAACAATTTTTAGTAAAATTTGTTTTTGACTTTTATCTTATCTATTTTTCTGTCACCTATGAGCTCCAAAGTGTCAAATTTCTCATCTAGAGTATCTCGTCAAGTGTGAAATGATAGACTGAGACTAAATTGGCAACTTTTTGGAAAATATGATTTTGGCCAAACGCGAAAGGCGTAAATTCTGAAAAAATGTCACTTGTGGCCATTTTTATGTTATCTCAATTGTTGCCCCCAGATTGTACCAAAATGCCAAATCAGACATTCAGTTTACATACTCTGCATCTAGCGTGTCTATTCATGTTTAAAAAAATTGTCTGGGACTCACTGTTTAGTGGTAGGACACAAATAAGTTGTTAGGAACAATTCTTTGTAAAATTTGTTTTTCACATTTATCTTATCTATTTTTCTGTTACCAACGAGCTCCAAAATGTCCAATTTATCATCTAGAGTATCTCGTCAAGTGTGAAATGATAGACTGAAACTAAATTGGCAACTTTTTTGCAAATATTTTTTTGGCCAAACGCGTGAGGCATAAATTCTGCAAAATTGTCACTTGTGGTCATTTTTATGTTATCTCAATTGTTGCCCCCAGATTGTAAAAAATTCCAAATCAGACATCCAGTTTAATTACTCTGCATCTAGCGTGTCTACTCATGTGTAAAATAATTGTCTGGGACTCACTGTTTAGTGGTAGGACACAAACAAGTTGTTAGGAACATTTCTTCGTAAAATTTGTTTTTCACTTTTATCCTATCTATTTTTCTGTCACCTATGAGCTCCAAAGTGTCCATTTTCTCATCTAGAGTATCTCGTCAAGTGTGAAATGATAGACTGAGACTAAATTGGCAACTTTTTGGAAAATATGATTTTGGCCAAACGCGAAAGGCATAAACTCTGGAAAAATGTCACTTGTGGTCATTTTTATGTTATCTCAATTGTTGCGCCCAGATTGTACAAAAATGCCAAATCAGACATCCAGTTAAACTACTCTGAATCTAGCGTGTCCATTTATGTGTAAAATAATTGTCTGGGACTCACTGTTTAGTGGTAGGACACAAACAAGATGTTAGGAACATTTCTTCGTAAAATTTGTTTTTTACTTTTATCTTATCTATTTTTCTGTCACCTATGAGCTCCAAAGCGTCTAATTTATCATCTAAAGTATCTCGTCAAGTGTGAAATGATAGACTGAGACTAAATTGGCAACTTTTTGGAAAATATGATTTTGGCCAAACGCGTAAGGCATAAATTCTGCAAAATTGTCACTTGTGGTCATTTTTATGTTATCTCAATTGTTGCCCCCAGATTGTACAAAAATGCCAAATCAGACATCCAGTTTAACTACTCTACATCGAAAAAATGTCACTTGTGGCCATTTTTATGTTATCTCAATTGTTGCCCCCAGATTGTACAAAAATGCCAAATCAGACATTCAGTTTACATACTCTGCATCTAGCGTGTCTATTCATGTTTTAAAAAAATTGTCTGGGACTCACTGTTTAGTGGTAGGGACACAAATAAGTTTGTTAGGAACATTTCTTTGTAAAATTTGTTTTTCACATTTATCTTATCTATTTTTCTGTTACCAACGAGCTCCAAAGTGTCCAATTTATCATCTAGAGTATCTCGTCAAGTGTGAAATGATAGACTGAAACTAAATTGGCAACTTTTTTGCAAATATTTTTTTTGGCCAAACGCGTGAGGCATAAATTCTGCAAAATTGTCACTTGTGGTCATTTTTTATGTTATCTCAATTGTTGCCCCCAGATTGTAAAAAATTCCAAATCAGACATCCAGTTTAATTACTCTGCATCTAGCGTGTCTACTCATGTGTAAAATAATTGTCTGGGACTCACACTGTTTAGTGGTAGGACACAAACAAGTTGTTAGGAACATTTTCTTCGTAAAATTTTGTTTTTTCACTTTTATCCTTATCTATTTTTCTGTCACCTATGAGCTCCAAAGTGTCCATTTTCTCATCTAGAGTATCTCGTCAAGTGTGAAATGATAGACTGAGACTAAATTGGCAACTTTTTGGAAAATATGATTTTGGCCAAACGCGAAAGGCATAAATTCTGGAAAAAATGTCACTTGTGGTCATTTTTATGTTATCTCAATTGTTGCCCCCAGATTGTACAAAAAATGCCAAAATCAGACATCCAGTTTAAACTACTCTGCATCTAGCGTGTCCATTCATGTGTAAAATAATTGTATGGGACTCACTGTTTAGTGTAGGACACAAACAAGATGTTAGGAACATTTCTTCGTAAAATTTGTTTTTTACTTTTATCTTATCTATTTTTCTGTCACCTATGAAGCTCCAAAGCGTAAAATTGTCGGGGACTCACTTTTTTAGTGGTAGGACACAAATGGGTTGTTAGAACAATTTTTGTAAAATTTTTTTTTTCACATTTATCTTATCTTTTTTTTTTCTGTTCCCAAACGAGCCCAAAAGTCCAATTTTCATCTAGAGTATCTCGTCAAGTGTGAAATGATAGACATGAAACAAAATTTGGCAATTTTTTTGAAAAATTTTTTTTTGGCCCCAAACGTTTTGAGCAAAAATTTCTGAAAAATTTGCATTTTTGTGGTCTTTTTATTTTAAATCTCAATTGTTCCCCCCAGATTGTAAAAATTCCCAAAATCGGGACATCCATTTTAAATTTATCTGCATCTAGCGTGTCTACTCATGGTAAAAAAATTGTCGGGGAACTCACTGTTTAGTGGGGGAACAAAAAACCGTTGTTGGGAAACATTTCTTCGAAAAATTTGTTTTTCATTTTTTAATCCTATCTTTTTTTTCCTGTCACCTATGGCCCCAAAAAAGTG
>CAJHNH020006796.1:0-10462 GCA_905116865.2 Candidula unifasciata | reverse complement strand
TTAAATCATTGACTGAAACAAGTCTACTTCATAACTTTCTTTGTCTAGCTTGTAATAAATCTGACAAACGAGTCATAAATCTTGTTGGCATACATGAAGAAGTCTGCTCGGAGGCATACTGTTTTCACACAGACACTGAGTAACTTGATAAAGCTCACAAAAATGCTACATTTTATGCCTTGAACCATGTTTTTGAATATGCCTGATGGTCAACACATGTGACATCAAACACAAAGACCAGGAAATACCACTCAAAACTGCCAGTTTGAGCGTTATACTGGCCAGTTGTAAAAACCTAAACGTGTCTCACACCGATTGGCCACCTGGGTAGTAACCGATTAGCGCGTGATGTCTTCCATGGGACTCATTTAGCGATCCCCTACATTTTTATAATTAGTGTCTCTCACATTAATGTAACTACCGTCCTTCACATTATTGACACTAGTGTCCCTTACATTAGAGTACTGTGTTTCCCAAAATAATTAAGCTAATTTTCGCTACAGAAATGAAACTATTGATTCCAAAATTAATTAAACTAATGTCCCCCCCCCCCCCCCCCCCCACACACACACACAAATTAATGACACTAACGCATGTCACATTAAAAAAAATGAAGACCCCACACAATAAAACTAATGCCCTCATCCACATTAAGGGAACTAGTGCCCCCCACATTAAGGGAACTAGTGCCCCCCACATTAAGGGAACTAGTGCCCCTGACCCATAAATGTAACTAGTGCCCCTGCCCTCACCCCAACAATTAATGTAACCAGTGCCCCTGCCCTCACCCCAACAATTAATGTAACTAGTGCCCCTGCCCTCACCCCAACAATTAATGTAACTAGTGCCCCTGCCCTCATCCCAACAATCAATGTAACTAGTGCCCTCTACACCAATGTACAAGGATACCAACTGCCAGAATTTTGCCCTCCAGAGACTCCAGGGAGACTGGCTGACCAGCCGGGTGCAACAGCTGCCATAGGCCATGAACTCCCATGATGGGATAACTGCTGAATTATCAGGCTCTTACAGCAAACAGATGATTAGAACTGTGTTGTCTACCTTGTGGCCACACACCCAACATTGATAGCCTGCATCATCTGAATTTGACAGAAATATAACGGATGTTTAAAGGCAAAAACACTGACTACATTAAACCGTTTTACCCCATATAACCCAGTTGCTCTCTCTCTCTCTCTCTGCAGACTTGGTAGTTAGCATCTTTTGGATATTTTCTCCAGGCTATGTGGGTATATTGAGAAACAAGCAGGCAGATAGACTGGCTGGTTCTGCACCACTTGGTGGTGAACTGATGTATGACAAGCTGGATGTTTTGAAGGCCCTCTGGGAGCGAGTAAACAGTGCCGATGCACAAACAGATCATTATACTCTGAGGAGAATTTCGCTGCGAGGAGTTACCATGGGGATCTGGCCGATACTCAACCCTCAAGGGAAAGGTGAGATGGACATGCAATCATATAGTTACTGGTGCCATCTTAATTGGAAGTCTTCCCTTGCTGCTGAAGATGGGGACAGAGCACTTATGGGAGTGTCCCAAGTGCTAAGATGTCAATTCTTAATTCAGCATTCTCTCTGCAGAGCTCTTCTGGCAGATATGACAGTGTTGCACAAAGTGCAAACTTTGTAGCTCCAGCAATCACAAACAGGGAACTGTGAAATACTTGCACTCAAACTAAACAATTAAGTCTACAAAAACTTTAGACAGTGAGGCAAACAGTTAATTAACATAGCCAAGAAGACCCCCCACCCCCTCACCCAATTATCTACCTATATATAATTCCATTTTCCCTTAACTCTTTATGGACCAGAGACCACTTCAGTGGCTTTTGAATCCACCACGTTCAGACTGAACAACACTATAATGGCTCTTCAGAGAGACACTCTAACACTGTGTCATTTCCTGGGAAAATAAATTTATATAAATATGTTTGGAGAAACTAGAATTAGCGAAACAAAGTCTTTTTCTTTTCGAAGTTTAGCGTGGTGTTTGGGTTACTTTCTGATTTGTTTTTAATTAATTAGATGCGATAAATTTTTTTTTTTTTTGTGATTTTACCTGATCAAATGATAAGGGAAAAGGTCTAGAACTGTTCATACTTCTTTGCTGTTCTTCTTCTCTTCTTCGCGGTCACCAGCTGTAAACTCCGGTGGAAAGTTCTGGTTGTTCATCCACTTCTGGACTGCAGTCCTGTTCCAAAACCTGAGTGTTGCGTGTGCATACGTTTTACAGATCTGACTCATTTGTGTGCAGACTGCTGGTTCCTTGCCTCTCAGGCAGATGCACTCCGACTTCGAAGGAAGCTCCCAATTAGTCAACTCTTACAACATGCTTTTGGGTAGGCAGTGGTTCTATTCTTGTTTTCTCTATAATAGGGCCCCGGAATCCACACAGGGATTCTTTGTTGTTGGTTCCCAGCCAGACGGTGACAATAGTCTTGTTATTATGATTGATAATGCATTTGCCAAACCTACTGTTGATAACATAGGTTAGAATGAAGTTGAACAAAATATTTGAAGCGAATCATCCCTATTTTGATCAGCTTTGTCAGGAATTCAGTTGTGAAATTTAACATAAGATACAAAAATTGTCATAAAATACAAAGTATTTTAATTGTTTCAAATAAAGACAGCTGATGCATAATTAAATAAAGGAGGCATGTGAGTTCTTAGAAATGGATATTCTGAACAAGTTAACAGTCAGCACAGGATTTTATTTGTAAATATTCTTTATATGTGTCTAACATCCCTAAATGTTGTGTGATGTTATATAATTTTGTTTCTGTAGTACTAATACTAAAGCAGTGGCAAACTACTGGATGTACATTTGCCTAGAAAAACCACACAAGAGCCAGGGGCTGTTGGGGTTGGTTCTGCAATAATTGGTTAACAATAATTCAAACTAATTAGTTTTAATTATAGTCTCAAGTAAACATGGTAAAGGCTTGCCAGTCTCAAGTAAACATGGTAAAGGCTTGCTAGTCTCAAGTAAACATGGTAAAGGCTTGCTAGTCTCAAGTAAACATGGTAAAGGCTCACTAGGATCAAGTAAATATGGTAAAGGCTGGCCAGTCTCAAGTAAACAAGGTAAAGGCTTGCCAGTCTCAAGTAAACATGGTAAAGGCTCACTAGGATCAAGTAAACATGGTAAAGGCTGGCCAGTCTCAAGTAAACATGGTAAAGGATTGCTAGTCTCAAGTAAACATGGTAAAGGCTCACTAGGATCAAGTAAACATGGTAAAGGCTGGCCAGTCTCAAGTAAACATGGTAAAGGCTTGCCAGTCTCAAGTAAACATGGTAAAGGCTTGCCAGTCTCAAGTAAACATGGCAAAGGCTTGCCAGTCTCAAGTAAACATGGTAAAGGATTGCTAGTCTCAAGTAAACATGGTAAAGGCTCACTAGGATCAAGTAAACATGGTAAAGGCTGGCCAGTCTCAAGTAAACATGGTAAAGGCTGGCCAGTCTCAAGTAAACATGGTAAAGGCTTGCCAGTCTCAAGTAAACATGGTAAAGGCTGGCCAGTCTCAAGTAAACATGGTAAAGGCTTGCCAGTCTCAAGTAAACATGGTAAAGGCTTACTAGTCTCAAGTAAACATGGTAAAGGCTCACTAGGATCAAGTAAACATGGTAAAGGCTTGCCAGTCTCAAGTAAAAATGGTAAAGGCTCGCCAGTCTAAAGTAAACATGGTAAAGGCTTACTGGGATCAAGTAAAAATGGTAAAGGCTTTGTAGAATCAAGTATACAGTGCTGAGGAATACAGCATCCACATCTGGAGAGAATATGTCAGTCAGCTTGGAATGTGAGCAGACACAGAGGGTCTGGATGATATTTTCTACTTGTCAGAAAATAACTGGTGAAGTGTTAGTCAGGTTGCAACTAGCGCCAGCAGTATGGAAACTCTTTGCTGGCTACTGAGGAAAGAGGCAGAGCACCAATGCCAATGGGAATGTTTCGAGTGCCGTGATCATATCATCGGGATGTCAATTCAGAATTCTTGTTTCATGTTCCTGTTTGGTTCTAAGCAGTTGAGTAACTGGTTTTAATGTTTCATAACAAGTAACAACAGATTGATCAACATCATGATGGCACAAGGGTGTAACCCATAAGTGCTCCGTTCTAACTCAAGTCTGTCCAAAGAAGCTCTGTAGCACAAAAGTACAAAAGCAGTAACTTTATCTATTTGAGCTATGATAAATGAAATTCATTCATGAATTACAAAATGTTTAATTAGGAATCGACATCACAGCACTCGGAACACTAGACAGTGACAGCAGTCATAGACAGTAAGTCTGAGTAAGACACCCCCATAAGTCTAAGTGCTCCGTCCCCATTTTCTGGCAGCAAGTGAAGAAAAAATGAATTACATTGAATTAGAAGATCAGTATAACATTAACAATTGTCTGATATATTACTATTACTGGTTTCTCAGTCGAATTTATGATGCCGATCCAGTGAATGGTCGCGACTGCTGTTTCTCTTTCTGCAACTTCAGCGCAATTAGTCAACAACATTCGTTTCGTCTGTTTTACAGATTATCGTTTTTGTATTATAGCAACGTCTATCAATACGGTCGGCTCTGTGGCTAAGTCGATGCGGACGCTTGCGTTGGTTTCGATAGTGGTATCAAGAAAGCCTACCGCCCAGGAGCAATGGCAAACTACTGGACGTAAATTTGCCTAGAAAAACCTGCTGGGGTTGGTTCTGCAACGGTCTGTAAAGAATACGCCACTAACCTAACCTATCATTACGTTGAAGGCTTACAAAGTAGTAGTAGTAGTAGTAGTAATTTTTCAAACACTAAGGGTTACGATTGGGATATATAGTGTTAACTGAGTTCTCAGAGTAAATATTTTATTTTATTTTAAATGTAGATATCTTGTAATTATTTATAGCACTAAAGTGTACTTTATATTGTGAGTAAGTAAGTAAATTTTACCCCACTAGGACATCACACAGAGCGATAAACCCCCCAGTGACTCAAAGTGCCACCATGCGGATGAGGATAGCCTTCAGGCTATATTGAAAAATAGTGGCTTCAAAATAATGAAAAATTGCGTCTTACATGGGGACGACATAATTATTATTTGTATTGTTTCACATTTTGCTTGGATTTGGGATGTGATTGTGATAGGTATGATACTATCAGTAATAAGACAAGCTTATTAACATTGCGCTATTAACGTGGTGGATATATATATATTTTTTTTTAGTGTGCAATGCTTGATTATTCTCTTTGATTTCATCTATAGGGCAAACCCTTCTATATATGGATTTAAGTCCTAACAATAAATTGTTTGACCTTGCCACGCAGCTCTCTGGGGCTTACAAAGTGTAGTTGAACGTCTTTACCCGTCAGCAGTCCCTGGCACAACATACACTTAAGGGTAACAGACTGAAAAGAGCAACCCTGGCACAACATACACTTAAAGGTAACAGACTGAAAAGAGCAACCCTGGCACAACATACACTTAAGGGTAACAGACTGAAAAGAGCAACCCTGGCACAACATAGACTTAAGGGTAACAGACTGAAAAGAGCAACCCTGGCACAACATACACTTAAGGGTAACAGACTGAAAAGAGCAACCCTGGCACAACATACACTTAAGGGTAACAGACTGAAAAGAGCAACCCTGGCACAACATACACTTAAGGGTAACAGACTGAAAAGCTACAGTGAGAATTGTCATCAACAGATGTGAAGATATTAAAGTATATAAAACTATGAAATCTAATCATGTTTGCAGATTTAAATATAAGGGCACCACCGTGGTGTAGAAAGCCGGACTTGTTTCTTCAACAACAACAAAAAATGACTTTGGCTCCCAGATCGACCCAGCCTTAAATGGGTTCCAGGTAAAGCCCTGGGAAGTAAAGACTGTCGGTTTGATGATGTTGACTACTGAGTGCCGATTGGTCTAAGAAATAAAGGTCTAGCCCTATATACCCAATAACCAGAAGGAACAGAAAAGGGTCTTTACACATCTATAAGGCTATGTAATTTTAGCGAGTCATTCCTTTATTTTTATAAAACCAGACAATTGACATTTTTTTTAAAGTACCGACGGGACGGCCTGGAGACACCTAACAAAAAAAAAAAAAAAGACTTCGTGATATAGGGGTATATTATGACTGGCGCAAGCAGAAGACACACTTCGACATGTGTGCTTGCTGCTTTTTTTTTTTTCGATAAGAGGAATGGGTTAAAGTGTCCGAGTAACAGTCAGATGTGTGTAGGATTCTAGTCACACTGGGCCAAACGTGCAGGGACATTGGGCACTGCGAAACCAAAATTTAACAACTGGGATGACTCAGTGCTGAAAAGCAGAAGAAGTACTTGAATGCCCATAAAAACACACGCGCGAGCGCGCGAGCGCACACACACAAATGGACAACAAAGCATGGCGAATTAAATCACAATATCTAGTTTGAGAATGGGAAGGGGGAGGGGGGTGGTCATTGCAGCTTTCTGCTTCCTTGAGAACTAGCTTCACACACATGTCGTGACCGGAACACTTACACACATGTCGTGACTGAAACACATACACACATGTCGTGACTGAAACACATACACACATGTCGTGACTGGAACACTTACACACATGTCGTGACTGAAACACATACACACATGTCGTGACTGAAACACTTACACACATGTCGTGACTGGAACACTTACACACATGTCGTGACTGAAACACTTACACACATGTCGTGACTGAAACACATACACACATGTCGTGACTGAAACACTTACACGCATGTCGTGACTGGAACACTTACACACATGTCGTGACTGAAACACTTACACACATGTCGTGATTGGAACACTTACACACATGTCGTGACTGAAACACTTACACACATGTCCTGACTGAAACACTTACACACATGTCGTGACTGGAACACTTACACACATGTCGTGACTGGAACACTTACACACATGTCGTGACTGAAACACTTACACACATGTCGTGACTGAAACACTTACACACATGTCGTGACTGAAACACTTACACACATGTCGTGACTGAAACACATACACACATATCGTGACTGAAACACTTACATACATGTCGTGACTGGAACACTTACACACATGTCGTGACTGGAACACTTACACACATGTCGTGACTGGAACACTTACACACAGGTCGTGACTGGAACACTTACACACATGTCGTGACTGGAACACTTACACACATGTCGTGATTGAAACACTTACATACATGTCGTGACTGAAACACTTACACACATGTCGTGACTGAAACACTTACATACATGTCGTGACTGAAACACTTACACACATGTCGTGACTGAAACACTTACATACATGTCGTGACTGGAACACAAACACACATGTCGTGACTGAAACACTTACACACATGTCGTGACTGAAACACTTACACACGTGTCGTGACTGAAACACTTACATACATGTCGTGACTGAAACACTTACACACATGTCGTGACTGGAACACTTACACACATGTCGTGACTGAAACACAGACATGCTAAGAAAGGTGGAGACGTGCAAGCTCAGTCTAGAAAAATAAGCATTAATTCAGATATCCCCTGTAGTTGGATATTTTTGTCATAGCATGTGGATGTGTTGGGAAATAGACAGCCCGTCTAGTGGGTTAATCCCGCCCCACTGGGTGGTAAACGGAGGCGTGGCCAGCTAGATGTGGCTAATGTTCTTCGAGAGGAATGCGTGGGGCTGAAGCGTCAATAGATGATCGTGGACTGGAAACAAAGTTGCAAGGGGAGTCGCCAAGGGATCTGGCTAACACTCAACACTAAGAAGCAAGGCAAGACGGACATACAATGCTATTGTGACCATCGGGTTTGGTACTTTGCGCTTTTGATGGGAATGTGACACATATGGGAATGCCTGACTGCAGTGATATCGACATCAGTGCACGTAACTGTCAACCAGCTTACTGATTTATCAAAGATTTGAATGCTGGAGGCTCCATGCAGGATTCTATACAATATATTGAAACATTGACACAGGATAGAACGGAATGAAGGAAAAGACTGCTAGCCCTCTATGACATATAAACAGCGCAACTGGATGATGATGATGAAAAAGATATTACACACTGAGATTTTTATTCACGAAAACGTGAATTCTCGGATCAAGCGACAGTAAAGGAAATAAAAATATATTCAAAAGTATTGACAGTCATTCTCAGAAGTTTGGGAAAGAAATAAAGCACCATCCGATAAAGGAATTACAAGAGCCACATTTGTTATTTTACTTCCTCTGATATCTATAGCAAGCTTTACATCTATACTACTGTAACATTGTGACAAGTCATAGCCAACAATGAGCAGGCATGCGTGGAGAATTAATGTGCTGCAGTTCATGACACTATTGCTTACACACAGGTGTCGAGATAACGTTGACGAAACAAAAGTATCAAATGTACATCTTCAAATGTACATCACCAGGCTGTCAGCAAAAGACACTTTCCCTGCTCATCGGGAATATGGTGCATATCTATGTTTAAATACCAGTCGACATGCAATCGGTGATGTGGTCAACTTTTCTTCTGTCTTTACTTCCCAATGAAATTTTACACATTTCAGGCTAGGTCAACCTGTGAGGCAAAGTAAATTATGTTGAAAACAATTCTTTTAAATCTGCCTCCATGCGGATTCGAACTTAATATCTTCGGGCCGGCAGACAAGCATCTAGAATAAGGTTTGGAGTTCCAGATAGAAGGGGGGGGGGGGGGTATTTCTTGTGCTTTCAGAGCTATGTTGCTAGCCAAGGATCTACAACCATGTGTGTCTACACTTGTCTGACAGTCATATTTCCAGATCTGTCATCTCTCACTAATATCTTCCATTTTGTCATCAACTAACTAAGCTACAGCTTAGGCCTCACAGGCTGCAGGGGCCTCAACTAATTCCCATTTTTTGGTTCGTAAATGCAATCGTCTTTGAGGGGCCTTTAAGGGGATTATATAATTTATGTGGTTTTAGAGATACTTTCTTTATTCTTTCTCTTACTACAAATTAAAATATACTTTTCCATCTATACACTTAAAATGCCTGTATATTTTAGTTTTCTAAGATTATCTGTTGAATTTTTAAAATAGTGAAAACCACTTTTCATCCAAAGTAGCAATGATCACTGATTATGAGTACGAAGGTGGCTGATTAGTCCATACGAGCCTGGAAAGTTCTTGACCAATGCAGAAAACAGGTTCAAGCCGCAGTAAGTGTGGGATTAGCGAAAATGCTCTTTTCTAGTCTATATCTGGATTAAAGTAATTTGCGCAATGACTTGGATTCAAGTGAGGAAGAGTTGCGCAATTCGTCGACCTTACTCTCTCGCATGATTCCATATATATATATATATATAATATATATATATATATATATATATATAATATAATATATATATATATATATATATTAGTTAGTTAGTTAGTTAGTTAGTTGGGTTATCATCATTGCACTCCGGACATGTCCATAGGTGCTCAGATCCTCCCCTCAGTATGAATCCCAACGTCCGATGGCTAATAGTACCAGTTCTATGTTGATTAACAAATCTTCTGACGTGTCCGGTGTGCGTCTCGTTTTTTGCTGTGCCGATCTTAATTCCCAAAGTCTGCCATTCTGGCGAGTGATGTGGATTCACTGCCACCAAAGTCCTCTATCCTTCCCATTTCTCTGAGGGCATTGATAATATCTGCATGATCCATAGGCCGACCGTCGGTAGTGATAGCGGATCCAGCCAGCCTGTCAGCTCTTTCATTTCCATCGACGCCTGCGTGTCCCGGAACAAAAATAAAGGTGACTCCTCGCACAGTGGACTTCTGAATTGATTCAAGCCATTGTCTTCGCACTGAACCTGCCTGAACCCTCCGGATCATACTCATTGAATCACTGAGTATACATATGCGGGTGTATTTTTGTGTTTCAAGCCAGGCAAACGCTTGCGTCACTGCCATCACCTCCATCGTCATGCTGCTGGTTGTCATGGAGAAGGCACCGTTGGCTTCTTTGACTGTTCTGCCCGCTGAGCGTGCTGTAAATGCCCATGCGCTTCTTCTTTGGCGTATAACGGATCCGTCTGTACAGATTAGTGCATCTGCTTCGTCTGAATTTTCACCGATGAGAGCGTTGACCTCTGCATTAACAGCAACAGGATTCTCTTCTCTACATCGCCTGTTGAGTGTGACAATACAGGAAAATGTACAAATAAATGCCTGAGGCACAGGTATCCATTCTGCACCAGGTATGATGTCGGTTAGGCTGCATATTTGCCTAATAACATCTTCTGCCCGACCTAGCCATGATTTTCCCCTCTTCAGTCTGTCGCCCTTTTCACTAAAAAGTGCTTGATGCAGTGGGTGTTTCTTATCAGCACATTTTTGAGGTATGCCCCGAGCCCTCCACATCCGATCCTTTGGTTCATTGTGGGAAAGTC
>CAJHNH020006795.1:0-10469 GCA_905116865.2 Candidula unifasciata | reverse complement strand
CCCCCAGATTGTCCCAAAAATTTCCAAAATAAAGACATTCATTTTTCCTTTACTCTGATCTAGGTGTCTTTTTCATTTTAAAAAATAATTGCCCTGGGACCCCAAATGTTTGGGGTAGGCAAAAAACAAGTTGTTGGGGAACAATTTTCCCGAAAAATTTTTTTTTAACTTTTGCCCAAAACGCGAAAGGCAAAATTCTGGAAAAATGTCCACTGTGGTCATTCTTATGTTATTCAATTGTTGCCCCCAGATTGATACCAAAATGCCAATCAGACCTTCATTTTACCTACTCTGCATCTAGCGTGTCCTTTACATGTGAAAATAATTGTCTGGGACTCACTGTTTAGTGGTTAGGACACAAACAAAGTTGTTAGGAACAATTCCTTCGTAAAATTTGTTTTTCAATCATATTTATCTTATCTATTTTTTCTGTCACCAACGAGCTCCAAAGTGTCCAATTTTATCATCTAGAGTATCTCGTCAGTGTGAAATGATAGACTGAGACTAAATTGGCAACTTTTTTGGAAAATATTATTTTGGCCAAACGCGTAAGGCAAAAATTCTTACTGCAAAATTGTCACTTGTGGTCATTTTTATGTTATCTCAATTGTTGCCCCCAGATTGTACCAAAATGCCAATCAGACATCCAGTTTAACTACTCTGCATCTAGCGTGTCTATTCATGTGTAAAATAATTGTCTGGGACTCAATGTTTAGTGTAGGACACAACAAGTTGTTAGGAACATTTTCTTCGTAAAATTTGTTTTTTTTCACTTTTATCTTATCTATTTTTTCTGTCACCTATGAGCTCCAAAGTGTCCAATTTTCTCATCTAGAGTATCTCGTCAAGTGTGAAATGATAGACTGAGACTAAATTGGCAACTTTTGAAAAATATGATTTTGGCCAAACGCGAAAGGCATAAATTCTGGAAAAATGTCACTTGTGGTCATTTTTATGTTATCTCAATTGTTGCCCCCAATTGTACCAAAAAAAAAGAAGAAAAAGGAAAAAAAATGCCAAATCAGACATTCAGTTTACCTACTCTGCATCTAGCGTGTATATTCATGTGTAAAAATAATTGTCCTGACTAAAAATTGGCAACTTTTTGGAAAATATGATTTTGGCCAAACGCGAAAGGCATAAATTCTGGAAAAATGTCACTTGTGGTGATTTTTATGTTATCTCAATTGTTGCCCCCAGATTGTACCAAAATGCCAAAATCAGACATTCAGTTTACCTACTCTGCATCTAGCGTGTCTATTCATGTGTAAAATAATTGTCTGGGACTCAATGTTTAGTGGTAGGACACTAATAAGTTGTTAGGAACATTTCTTCGTAAAATTTGTTTTTTCACTTTTATCTTATCTATTTTTTTTGTCACCTATGAGCTCCAAAGTGTCCAATTTCTCATCTAGAGTATCTCGTCAAGTGTGAAATGATAGACTGAGACTAAATTGGCAACTTTTTTGCAAATATTATTTTGCCCAAACGCGTAAAGGCATAAATTCTGCAAAATTGTCACTTGTGGTCATTTTTATGTTATCTCAATTGTTGCCCCCAGATTGTACCAAAATGCAAAATCAGACATTCAGTTTACCTACTCTGCATCTAGCGTGTCTATTCATGTGTAAAATAATTGTCTGGGACTCAATGTTTAGTGGTAGGACACAAACAAGTTGTTAGGAACAATTCTTCGTAAAATTTGTTTTTCACTTTTATCTTATCTATTTTTTCTGTCACCAACGAGCTCCAAAGTGTCCAATTTATCATCTAGAGTATCTCGTCAAGTGTGAAATGATAGACTGAGACTAAATTGACAACTTTTTTGTAAAAAAGATTTTGGAAAAACGCGTAAGGCATAAATTCTGCAAAATTGTTACTTGTGGTCATTTTTATGTTATCTCAATTGTTGCCCCCAGATTGTACAAAAATGCCAAATCAGACATCCAGTTTAACTACTCTGCATCTAGCGTGTCTATTCATGTGTAAAATAATTGTCTGGGACTCACTGTTTAGTGGTAGGACACAAACAAGTTGTTAGGAACATTTCTTCGTAAAAATTTGTTTTTCACTTTTATCTTATCTATTTTTCTGTCACCAACGAGCTCCAAAGTGTCCAATTTCTCATCTAGAGTATCTCGTCAAGTGTGAAATGATAGACTGAGACTAAATTGGCAACTTTTTTGCAAATATATATTTGGCCAAACGCGTAAGGCATAAATTCTGCAAAAATTGTCACTTGTGGTCATTTTTATGTTATCTCAATTGTTGCCCCCAGATTGTACAAAAATGCCAAATCAGACATCCAGTTTAACTACTCTGCATCTAGCGTGTCTATTCATGTGTAAAATAATTGTCTGGGACTCAATGTTTAGTGGTAGGACACAAACAAGTTGTTAGGAACAATTCTTCGTAAAATTTGTTTTTTCACTTTTATCTTATCTATTTTTCTGTCACCTATGAGCTCCAAAGTGTCCAATTTCTCATCTAGAGTATCTCGTCAAGTGTGAAATGATAGACTGAGACTAAATTGGCAACTTTTTGGAAAATATGATTTTGGCCAAACGCGAAAGGCATAAATTCTGGAAAAATGTCACTTGTGGTCATTTTTATGTTATCTCAATTGTTGCCCCCAGATTGTACTAAAATGCCAAATCAGACATTCAGTTTACCTACTCTGCATCTAGCGTGTCTATTCATGTGTAAAATAATTGTCTGGGACTCAATGTTTAGTGGTAGGACACAAACAAGTTGTTAGGAACAATTCTTCGTAAAATTTGTTTTTCACTTTTATCTTATCTATTTTTCTGTCACCAACGAGCTCCAAAGTGTCCAATTTATCATCTAGAGTATCTCGTCAAGTGTGAAATGATAGACTGAGACTAAATTGGCAACTTTTTTGGAAAATATGATTTTGGCCAAACGCGAAAGGCATAAATTCTGGAAAAATGTCACTTGTGGTCATTTTTATGTTATCTCAATTGTTGCCCCCAGATTGTACCAAAATGCCAAATCAGACATTCAGTTTACTACTCTGCATCTAGCGTGTCTATTCATGTGTAAAATAATTGTCTGGGACTCAATGTTTAGTGGTAGGACACAAACAAGTTGTTAGGAACAATTCTTCGTAAAAAATTTGTTTTTCACTTTTATCTTATCTATTTTTCTGTCACCTAACGAGCTCCAAAGTGTCCAATTTCTCATCTAGAGTATCTCGTCAAGTGTGAAATGATAGACTGAGACTAAATTGGCAACTTTTTTGAAAATATGATTTTGGCCAAACGCGAAAGGCATAAATTCTGGAAAAATGTCACTTGTGGTCATTTTTATGTTATCTCAATTGTTGCCCCCAGATTGTACCAAAATGCCAAATCAGACATCCAGTTTAACTACTCTGCATCTAGCGTGTCTATTCATGTGTAAAATAATTGTCTGGGACTCACTGTTTAGTGGTAGGACACAAACAAGTTGTTAGGAACATTTCTTCGTAAAATTTGTTTTTCACTTTTATCTTATCTATTTTTCTGTCACCTATGAGCTCCAAAGTGTCCAATTTATCATCTAGAGTATCTCGTCAAGTGTGAAATGATAGACTGAGACTAAATTGGCAACTTTTTGGAAAATATGATTTTGGCCAAACGCGAAAGGCATAAATTCTGCAAAATTGGCACTTGTGGTCATTTGTATGTTATCTCAATTGTTGCCCCAGATTGTACCAAAATACCAAATCAGACATTCAGTTTACCTACTCTGCATCTAGCGTGTCTATTCATGTGTAAAATAATTGTCTGGGACTCACTGTTTAGTGGTGGGTCACAAACAAGTTGTTAGGAACATTTCTTCATAAAAGTTGTTTTTCACTTTTATCTTATCTATTTTTTTGTCACCTATGAGCTCCAAAGTGTCTAATTTCTCATCTAGAGTATCTCGTCAAGTGTGAAATGATAGACTGAGACTAAATTGGCAACTTTTTGGAAAATATGATTTTGGCCAAACGTGAAAGGCATAAATTCTGGAAAAATGTCACTTCTGGTCATCTTTATGTTATCTCAATTGTTGCCCCAAGATTGTACAAAAATGCCAATCAGACATCCAGTTTAACTACTCTTCATCTAGCGTGTCTATTCATGTGTAAAATAATTGTCTGGGACTCACTGTTTAGTGGTGGGACACAAACAAGTTGTTAGGAACATTTCTTCATAAAAGTTGTTTTTCACTTTTATCTTATCTATTTTTTTGTCACCTATGAGCTCCAAAGTGTCCAATTTCTCATCTAGAGTATCTCGTCAAGTGTGAAATGATAGACTGAGACTAAATTGGCAACTTTTTTATGGAAATATGATTTTGGCCAAAAACGCGTAAGGCATAAATTCTGCAAAAATGTCACTTGTGGTCATTTTTATGTTATCTCAATTGTTGCCCCCAGATTGTACCAAAATGCCAAATCAGACATTCAGTTTACCTACTCTGCATCTAGCGTGTCTATTCATGTGTAAAATAATTGTCTGGGGACTCAATGATTAGTGGTAGGACACAAACAAGTTGTTAGGAACAATTCTTCGTAAAATTTGTTTTTCACTTTTATCTTATCTATTTTTCTGTCACCAACGAGCTCCAAAGTGTCCAATTTATCATCTAGAGTATCTCGTCAAGTGTGAAATGATAGACTGAGACTAAATTGGCAACTTTTTGGAAAATATGATTTTGGCCAAACGCGAAAGGCATAAATTCTGCAAAATTGTCACTTGTGGTCATTTTTATGTTATCTCAATTGTTGCCCCCAGATTGTACAAAAATGCCAAATCAGACATCCAGTTTAACTACTCTGCATCTAGCGTGTCTATTCATGTGTAAAATAATTGTCTGGGACTCATGTTTTTAGTGGTAGGACACAAACAAGTTGTTAGGAACATTTCTTCGTAAAATTTGTTTTTTCACTTTTATCTTATCTATTTTTCTGTCACCATGAGCTCCAAAGTGTCCAATTTATCATCTAGAGTATCTCGTCAAGTGTGAAATGATAGACTGAGACTAAATTGGCAACTTTTTTGAAAATATGATTTTGGCCAAACGCGTAAGGCATAAATTCTGCAAAATTGTCACTTGTGGTCATTTTTATGTTATCTCAATTGTTGCCCCCAGATTGTACCAAAATGCAAAATCAGACATCCAGTTTACCTACTCTGCATCTAGCGTGTCTATTCATGTGTAAAATAATTGTCTGGGACTCAATGTTTAGTGGTAGGACACAAACAAGTTGTTAGGAACAATTCTTCGTAAAATTTGTTTTTCACTTTTATCTTATCTATTTTTCTGTCACCTATGAGCTCCAAAGTGTCCAATTTATCATCTAGAGTATCTCGTCAAGTGTGAAATGATAGACTGAGACTAAATTGGCAACTTTTTGGAAAATATGATTTTGGCCAAACGCGAAAGGCATAAATTCTGCAAAATTGTCACTTGTGGTCATTTTTATGTTATCTCAATTGTTGCCCCCAGATTGTACCAAAATTCCAAATCAGACATTCCAGTTTACCTACTCTGCATCTAGCGTGTCTATTCATGTGTAAAATAATTGTCTGGGACTCAATGTTTAGTGGTAGGACACAAACAAGTTGTTAGGAACAATTCTTCGTAAAATTTGTTTTTCACTTTTATCTTATCTATTTTTCTGTCACCTACGAGCTCCAAAGTGTCCAATTTATCATCTAGAGTATCTCGTCAAGTGTGAAATGATAGACTGAGACTAAATTGGCAACTTTTTTGAAAATATGATTTTGGCCAAACGCGAAAGGCATAAATTCTGCAAAATTGTCACTTGTGGTCATTTTTATGTTATCTCAATTGTTGCCCCCAGATTGTACCAAAATGCCAAATCAGACATTCAGTTTACCTACTCTGCATCTAGCGTGTCTATTCATGTGTAAAATAATTGTCTGGGACTCAATGTTTAGTGGTAGGACACAAACAAGTTGTTAGGAACAATTCTTCTTCGTAAAATTTGTTTTTCACTTTTATCTTATCTATTTTTTTCTGTCACCTATGAGCTCCAAAGTGTCCAATTTATCATCTAGAGTATCTCGTCAAGTGTGAAATGATAGACTGAGACTAAATTGCAACTTTTTTGAAAATATGATTTTGGCCAAACGCGAAAGGCATAAATTCTGCAAAAAATGTCACTTGTGGTCATTTTTATGTTATCTCAATTGTTGCCCCCAGATTGTACAAAAATGCCAAATCAGACATCCAGTTTAACTACTCTGCATCTAGCGTGTCTATTCATGTGTAAAATAATTGTCTGGGACTCAATGTTTAGTGGTAGGACACAAACAAGTTGTTAGGAACAATTCTTCGTAAAATTTGTTTTTCACTTTTTCTTATCTATTTTTTCTGTCACCTATGAGCTCCAAAGTGTCCAATTTATCATCTAGAGTATCTCGTCAAGTGTGAAATGATAGACTGAGACTAAATTGGCAACTTTTTTTGCAAATATGATTTTGCCAAACGCGAAAGGCATAAATTTCTGCAAAAATGTCACTTGTGGTCATTTTTATGTTATCTCAATTGTTGCCCCCAGATTGTACCAAAATGCCAAATCAGACATTCAGTTTACCTACTCTGCATCTAGCGTGTCTATTCATGTGTAAAATAATTGTCTGGGACTCAATGTTTAGTGGTAGGACACAAACAAGTTGTTAGGAACAATTCTTCGTAAAATTTGTTTTTCACTTTTATCTTATCTATTTTTCTGTCACCAACGAGCTCCAAAGTGTCCAATTTATCATCTAGAGTATCTCGTCAAGTGTGAAATGATAGACTGAGACTAAATTGGCAACTTTTTGGAAAATATGATTTTGGCCAAACGCGAAAGGCATAAATTCTGCAAAAATGTCACTTGTGGTCATTTTTATGTTATCTCAATTGTTGCCCCCAGATTGTACCAAAATGCCAAATCAGACATTCAGTTTACCTACTCTGCATCTAGCGTGTCTATTCATGTGTAAAATAATTGTCTGGGACTCACTGTTTAGTGGTAGGACACAAACAAGTTGTTAGGAACAATTTCTCGTAAAATTTGTTTTTCACTTTTATCTTATCTATTTTTTCTGTCACCTATGAGCTCCAAAGTGTCCAATTTATCATCTAGAGTATCTCGTCAAGTGTGAAATGATAGACTGAGACTAAATTGGCAACTTTTTGGAAAATAGGATTTTTGGCCAAACGCGAAAGGCATAAATTCTGGAAAAATGTCACTTGTGGTCATTTTTATGTTATCTCAATTGTTGCCCCCAGATTGTACCAAAAATGCCAAATCAGACATTCAGTTTACCTACTCTGCATCTAGCGTGTCTATTCATGTGTAAAATAATTGTCTGGGACTCAATGTTTAGTGGTAGGACACAAACAAGTTGTTAGGAACATTTCTTCGTAAAATTTGTTTTCACTTTTATCTTATCTATTTTTCTGTCACCTATGAGCTCCAAAGTGTCCAATTTCTCATCTAGAGTATCTCGTCAAGTGTGAAATGATAGACTGAGACTAAATTGGCAACTTTTTGGAAAATATTATTTTGGCCAAACGCGAAAGGCATAAATTCTGCAAAATTGTCACTTGTGGTCATTTTTATGTTATCTCAATTGTTGCCCCCAGATTGTACCAAAATGCCAAATCAGACATTCAGTTTACCTACTCTGCATCTAGCGTGTCTATTCATGTGTAAAATAATTGTCTGGGACTCAATGTTTAGTGGTAGGACACAAACAAGTTGTTAGGAACAATTCTTCGTAAAATTTGTTTTTCACTTTTATCTTATCTATTTTTCTGTCACCAACGAGCTCCAAGGTGTCCAATTTATCATCTAGAGTATCTCGTCAAGTGTGAAATGATAGACTGAGACTAAATTGGCAACTTTTTTGGAAAATATGATTTTGGCCAAACGCGTAAGGCATAAATTCTGCAAAAATGTCACTTGTGGTCATTTTTATGTTATCTCAGTTGTTGCCCCAGATTGTACCAAAAATGCCAAATCAGACATCCAGTTTAACTACTCTGTATCTAGCGTGTCTATTCATGTGTAAAATAATTGTCTGGGACTCACTGTTTAGTGGTAGGACACAAACAAGTTGTTAGGAACAATTCTTCGTAAAATTTGTTTTTCACTTTTATCTTATCTATTTTTCTGTCACCAACGAGCTCCAAAGTGTCCAATTTATCATCTAGAGTATCTCGTCAAGTGTGAAATGATAGACTGAGACTAAATTGGCAACTTTTTGGAAAATATGATTTTGGCCAAACGCGAAAGGCATAAATTCTGGAAAAAATGTCACTTGTGGTCATTTTATGTTATCTCAATTGTTGCCCCCAGATTGTACCAAAATGCCAAATCAGACATTCAGTTTACCTACTCTGCATCTAGCGTGTCTATTCATGTGTAAAATAATTGTCTGGGACTCAATGTTTAGTGGTAGGACACAAACAAGTTGTTAGGAACAATTCTTCGTAAAATTTGTTTTTCACTTTTATCTTATCTATTTTTCTGTCACCAACGAGCTCCAAAGTGTCCAATTTATCATCTAGAGTATCTCGTCAAGTGTGAAATGATAGACTGAGACTAAATTGGCAACTTTTTGGAAAATATGATTTTGGCCAAACGCGAAAGGCATAAATTCTGCAAAAATGTCACTTGTGGTCATTTTTATGTTATCTCAATTGTTGCCCCCAGATTGTACCAAAATGCCAAATCAGACATTCAGTTTACCTACTCTGCATCTAGCGTGTCTATTCATGTGTAAAATAATTGTCTGGGACTCAATGTTTAGTGGTAGGACACAAACAAGTTGTTAGGAACAATTCTTCGTAAAATTTGTTTTTCACTTTTATCTTATCTATTTTTCTGTCACCTATGAGCTCCAAAGTGTCCAATTTATCATCTAGAGTATCTCGTCAAGTGTGAAATGATAGACTGAGACTAAATTGGCAACTTTTTGGAAAATATGATTTTGGCCAAACGCGAAAGGCATGTTTTTCACTTTTATCTTATCTATTTTTCTGTCACCAACGAGCTCCAAAGTGTCCAATTTATCATCTAGAGTATCTCGTCAAGTGTGAAATGATAGACTGAGACTAAATTGTCAACTTTTTGAAAATATGATTTTGGCCAAACGCGAAAGGCATAAATTCTGGAAAAATGTCACTTGTGGTCATTTTTATGTTATCTCAATTGTTGCCCCCAGATTGTACCAAAATGCCAAATCAGACATTCAGTTTACCTACTCTGCATCTAGCGTGTCTATTCATGTGTAAAATAATTGTCTGGGACTCAATGTTTAGTGGTAGGACACAAAACAAGTTGTTAGGAAAACAATTTCTTCGTAAAAATTTGTTTTTCCACTTTTATCTTATCTATTTTTCTGTCACCAAATGACGAGCTCCGTAAAAGTGTTTCCCAAATTTATCATCTAGAGTATCTATAAAATTTTGGAAAAAAAGCATTTTGGGGATTTTTTTTGTTTTCCAATTGTTTCCCCCAAATTTACCAAATGTCAAAAAGAATTCAGTTACTACTCTGCATCAGCGTGCATTATGTGTAAAATTATTGTCTGGGACTCAAAGTTAGTGGGAGGGGAAAAAACAAGTTGCTAGGAAATTTTTCGTAAAAAATTTGATTTTTAACTTTTTTTATCATTTTTTTGTCACCCAGAGCTCCCCAAAATGTCCAAATTTTTTTATCTAGATATCCGTAAAGGGGAAAGAAGAGAGGGCTAATTGGGAACTTTTTTGGAAAATATAAATTTTTGGCCCCAAAACCCAAAGGCATAAATTCTGCAAAATTGTCATTGTGGTTTTTTATTTATCTAAAAGTTCCCCAGATTTCCAAAAGCCCAATAACATTTAGTTTACCTATTGCATCTAGCGGTTATTCAGTTAAAAATTGTCTGGGATCAATTTTTGTGGGAGGGCACAAAAAAATTTTTTAGGAACAAATTTTTCGTAAAATTTGTTTTTCACTTTTTTCTTTTCTATTTTCGTCCCCTATGAGCCCAAAATGTCCAATTTTCATCTGAGTATTCGCAAGTGTGAAATGATAGAATGAGACTAAAAGGAAATTTTTGCAAAAAATTATTTTGGCCAACGCGAGGCAAAAAAATTTTGCAAAAATTTTCACATTGGTCTTTTTAGTTATTCCCAAATTTTTGCTCCCCGTTTTACAAAAATGCAAATCAGACATCCAGTTTAATACTCGCATCTAGGTTTATCATGTGTAAAAAAATTTTTTGGGACCACTTTTTAGTGGTAGGACCAAAAAAAGTTGTTAGGAACATTTCTTCGTAAAATTTTTTTCACTTTTTCTTATCTATTTTTTTTTATCACCCAGAGCTCCAAAGGTCCCAAATTTTTCCCTCTGAGTATCTCGTCAAGTAGAAATGATAGACTGAGTTTAAATTGTCAACTTTTTTTCAAATATTTTT
>CAJHNH020006794.1:0-10470 GCA_905116865.2 Candidula unifasciata | reverse complement strand
ACTCCATGTCGTAGCAGGTCCTTCGGGGTTTCCCAAGCTTGCCTGCCATTTGCCTTGGGGCCCGGGTTGTTTTTTAAAATTTTGGTAAGGTAGAGGGGCAGGTCTGAAAGAATGTGCTCGGGGGTCGTGTCCTTTGCCCGACCCACTTTTGGGATGTAAAAACTTTTTTTTATCGTGTGGTAGTTTAGCTGCAGGTTTTTTGTTGTAGACGAAAATTTTGTATTTTGGGTTTGGGGGTTTTGTGTTTGGGGTTTTGGGGGATTTTTCCCTTTAAGTTTTTTTCTCAAAAATTTCCTTGTACCTCTCCTTGATGGGGTTTTAAAAAAGTTTTTTTTTCTCAACAACCTTTTTTTATCTCCTTGATGGGGTTTTTTATTTCTTTTAAAACGAAATAGAAAACCTTTTGTTTTACTGTTTGTTAGGGAAAATTAAAAATTGGGTTCTTTAGGGACGTTTTATTTTATGACCTTATTTTTGTGGGTTGTCTTTTATGATCCCTTCTACAGCTCTTTCTCAAACATTTCATTCCCGGGGGCTGTAAACCTTCTGTTTATTAAATTTTTATATATCACTGCATTTTTTTGCGGGTTATGAAGAAGATTACAGTTTCAAATTTAAAATGCAGTAATATTTACAGTGCGAAAAAAAGGTTTTGTTTTAAATTTACAAAAACAACAAAAGGAAATCAGGGTTCTTTAATGAAAAAGAAAAGAAATCCCCAAAATATGAAATACACGAAAGACGGAAACCGATTTTAATCGGGTTTTATAGATCCAGCTATTTAAAAAACTTAAACATCTTTTAGAGAAAAAAATTAGTCGAGAGGGGCCAAATTTAATAAGTAAGGGGGCCCAACTGTCCCCTTCTTTTGAAAC
Source organism: Candidula unifasciata (assembly GCA_905116865.2). Taxonomy (NCBI): domain Eukaryota; kingdom Metazoa; phylum Mollusca; class Gastropoda; order Stylommatophora; family Geomitridae; genus Candidula; species Candidula unifasciata. Next base: position 9,595 of record CAJHNH020006794.1, on the reverse strand, counting down.
AAAAGCAGTTACCCCCGAGACAAAGTGAATGAGTCGCCCGTGGCCCGAGGCCCTTGAGCTCCCCGCAGATCGGAAGGCCCGGGGTTTGCTCCCTTGGGGAAAGCCAGATATTTTAAAAAATTTCCTTGGCCCCAAGGTCGGACCCAGTTTTGAGGTGGGAAACCGGGAAGTAAAGGGGGCCAGCTTTGATGCTGACCAAATCCCCCATCTTGTGCGAAATAGTCAAAAAAATAAGGATTTACCCCAATATCCCAAAAGGGGGGGAAAAGGGGTTTTTTTTTATTTTTTTCCTTTAACTTCCCTTTAAGGGAAATTTTCTTATCAAAATTTTTGGCCAACACTATGCATCAGTCCCAAAACGTGGACACTTAAAACTCAAAATTTACGAGAAATTGTGAAACAGAGAGAAATCCTTAGAAGAGCTTGGGAATTTAAAGGGAAAAGACAGAATCGAAATTACAAAATCAGACCTTTCCTGGGAATTTTAAAACCAGTTTTAGGGGCCATCAAAGAACAAAAATAAGGGGATTTGGACATCTGGGCAAGAATGCCATTTCCCAAACCTCCCCAGCAAACCCCCACTGAAAAATTAAAAAGGGTATAGAGCGAGCAAAAAGGACAGAAAAAACATCAGATATAACCAAGTCATGCATAGGGGTCTGACGATTTGGACGGATATTGTTTTTTTTTTTTCAGGAAAAGGAGGGATACTTTGTTTTTGAAGTGTTTTGATTGATTTTTGGTTTTGCCCCCCAGGGTAATTTGTGTGTCTAATTGGAGTTAAAAAAGGAAGTGCGAGTAAAAATTCAACTTTCATTCGGGCCCCCGGTTTTAAAAAATTTTCATGCAGTTTTTTTCAGGTATTTATACATTCAAAATTTTATTGATCTAATAGTTTTTGATTCTTTCGTTGATTCATTCATTCGTTCTTTAGGCTTCTTTCTTCATGCTTTTCCGGCAAAAAAATCTAGCTTATTGAGTGATTAACTCAGTGTTCCAAAATTGTTCTAGTCGGGGCCCGTTTTTTTTTTCAAAAAAACATTTTCCCCCGGCGCCCTAACTTTAAGTAAACATAGGGGACTATTCAAAAGTAAGAAAAAAAACAAAAAAAATTGGGTATTTTGGTTATTTTTTTTTTAAAAACTTTAAAATTTAAAAATTTAAAAAATGGATGGGGCCGGTAAATCACGCACTTTTTCCAGATAGTAAAATCGGAAATTTTTAACGGGGGCCCCTTTGTGAAGAGACCCGGGGCCCTCCTTGTGGACCCAGCGCATTTTGGGGAATCACGGGTTTAAAACTGATCGTAAACCTTTCACATCTTTTTTCTGTTTACTTGATTAATTTTTATTCTTTTTTTCCCGGAAAATTTAATTTAGTTTCGAAAATTTAAATGGGTTTAGTTGAGCCGGGTGGGAGACTTTTGGGGCCCCTCCAGCAGAGTGGCAAGCACCCCTTCAAATTTTCACGAGTAAGAACTTTCTTGGGGGTTTTCCCCAAGGGATCCCTGTCTGTTGGGAAAATGAACATTCAGTGATCTTTTTAAAGGGCCCTTTTTGGCACGGGTAAACAGTGCGGGGTCAGAAGAAAATAAAAACAGGATATGAAGGGGAAGGGTGCAGGGGGGGCACGGGGGGATCGGGGCCGACCCCGGAGCCCCCGAGCGAGGGGGCGAGCAGACAATTAGGCTGTTTAGTGATCCCGGGCTAGATTTGCAGGTCCTCGGGAACGGGGGTGAACAGGGGGACGCGAAAAAATAGATGAGACGATCTGAGAAATGGCCGCAAAGGGGTTTGGCCCAACGCTCAATACTCAAGAAGGGGGGTGCCCGGAAAACAGTCGACAGGTAATGGTAAAATGGGAAAATTGGAAAAACCCTTCGTTTCCCCACTGAAGAGGGGAAAGGGGGGGCGTTTATGGGGGGTTTTCCCAATTTTTAGGGGTTTTCGATTCCTAATAAACCATTAAAACTTTTTTAGGGTCCCACTGATACAATTGTGGTATTTTGGGGGTTTTTTGGTTTGGGCGGCATGTGTGTGTGAGAGAGGGGCCCCTCAAAAAAAGAAGATAGAAACTGGAACAAGGTGAGAACAACAACAAGTATTTTGAAAGAGAAAGACAGGATAACAATGTACGGTCGGTTCTTTACAGACTTGCTAGGCACGGAAAGAGTGTGAGCACATGAAATGATGCTTACTATTGGAGATATAATTATTAGAGTCATGGTTGCCTATACAGTCGGCAAAGCACCTGTTTATGATTCAACAAGCCGTCGATCGGCTCCACACAACACCATTCAGATACAGTTTTTAAAAAACACAATGTCAACTCCAATAAATGCTATGCTTTCAGTTCATCATCTCATCCTCACATGTTATTCTGCCACGCGTTGCCACACCTGCTAATAGAATTATGTCATTCTCGTTCACGTATAATTAATGTACTAGGGAATTCTGAAGTATTGCTCTGGGCTTGTTAAAGTTTGTGAGTTTATGTATTACATGTATCATTTCTTTTTCTTTTTTTTTTTTTTTTTGTTTTTGTTTGTTCCTGAGTGTATTTTTTCTTTTTTTTTTTTTTTTTCATTTTTTTTTTTTTTTTTATTTTTTTAAATTACATGTTTTGTTTTTCTTTTTTTTTTTTTTTTTTTTTTTACATTAATATTTTTTTGTTTTTTTGGATTTTTTTGTTTTTTTTTTTGTTTACTTTTTTTCTTTTTTGTTTTTTTTAATACAATTTTTTGTTGTTTTTTTTTTTTTCTTTTTTTTTTTGTTTTTTTTAAATCTTTTTTATTTTTTTTTTTTTTTTTTTGCTATTTGTTTTTTTTTTAACCAAATTTATGAAGCTTTTGCAGACGTTCAGCGATTTTACGATTTTTTTTTTTTGTTTACAGTTTTTTTATTGTTTTTTTTTTTTTTTTGGTTTTGATTTTTTGTTTTTTTTTTGCTTTTTTTTTGTTGTTTTTTTTTTGAGCACGCCTTTTTTTTTTTTTTTTTTTTTTTTTTTTTTTTTTCAAGGAGTTTTTTTTTTTTTATAAGTTTCTGTTTTTTCCTTATTTTTTAGACTTGCTTTTGCATCCCATTGTGTATTTTTTTTTTTTTTATTTTTTTTTATTTTTTTTTTTTTTTTAAGTTTCTTTTTTTTTTGTTTTGTTTTATTTTTTTTGTTTTGTTTTTTTTTTTTTTTTTTTTTTTTTTTTTTTTTTTTTTTTTTTTTTTTTTTTTTTTTATTTTTTGTGATTTTTTTTTTTTCTTTTTTTTTTTTTTTTTTTTTTTTTTTTTTTTTTTTTTTTTTTTTTTATTTTTTGTTGGGTAAGTTGCGTGTGTATCGCTGTGTGAGAGAGAGAGAGAGTGTGTGTGTGTGGGTGTATGTGTGTGTGTCAGTGAGTATGTGTATCTCTGTGTGTGTGAAAGAGAGAGAGAGAGAGTATGTGTGTGTGGGTGTATGTGTGTGTTTCAGTGCGTGTGTGTATCTGTGTGTGTGTGTGTGTGTATCTCTGTGTGTGTGTATGTGAGTGTGTGTGTGTGTGTATGTGTGTGTGTGTGTGTGCAACTTGGCAGTTGATGAATCATAAATACGTGTTTATTTACTGGACGAAATATTGGGGTGTTCCACATTGTTAACTACAGGCATAACTAGGTTTAAGGGTAGAAACGTAAACCACACAACAACAACAACAAACAACAGATACATGCTGTTGTCACCCGCGCCAGTGGACAAAGCACTTAATGTTTTACACTGTTTAATGTGTTATGTTACTAATGTCATGTAATTACCAGTAACATCATAAGCCCGATTGTGACTATAATTATGACTGAGACAAGACAAACAGTTCAGTAGATTGCAACAAATAAGATGTACAGATGGTCAAGATGTGATGGGATAAGATGGTTTGATTGTCTGGGAAAATGCATTGTACTAACTGGTACAGAGTGACCCGCTGAAGACACACAATGAACGCATGGCAAGGGAAAGCACACGCAAATTATGGAACGAAAACATCAAGATCAGCCACAACGAAATGAAATTCAGTTTATGCAACACATCAGAACAATTGATAAAAAAAATGAAGAAATAACATTATAGCATCTTCTTCTTCTTCTTCTTCACTTCCTCTTTTACCGCTGTGGGTGTGGAGGGAGATATAAGGTTCTGTCTCTAGCTCTTCTGGCCGCCTCGACCATAATCACATCCTGCTGTTGTAAAGTTTCTCTGATGTTATCCTTCCATGTTGTTCTTGGTCTACCTCTTGCTCTACTACCTTCTTCTCTTTCCATGTATGCTTTGTATGGTATGGTGTCACAAGGCATTCTCTCTAAGTGGGCAAACCATTTCACTTGCTGTCTTTGTATGTAATTTAGAATTGGTTCTGTGCCGACTTTTTCTCTTATGATCTCATTGCTGATCTTATCTCTTATGGTCACTCCTACAGCCCTTCTCATACATCTCATTTTCATGGTTACTAATTTTCTTTTATGGTTTGTTGTGAGTGACCATGTCTGGCACTGGTAGCACAGAGTTGGAATAAATATGCTTTGAATAAGATGTCTCTTTGTGCTGATTGGGATTGTCTTATGCTGTAAGAGGGGGGCTAGCTGTCCCAATACTTGGTTTGCTTTACTGCATCTAATGTTAATTTCTTTATCCAATTTCCCATCTTCGGTAAATGTAGTTCCCAGATATTTAAACTCAGATGCCTGTTTAATGCCTTTGTTCTCTATTGCTATTTTTAGATCTGTCTTCTTTTTTCCTATTGACATTACTTCTGTCTTTTCAGTGTTGATTCTCTTGTTATTTGCTTTACATTCTTCATTCATGGATGATAGATGTTGTTGCAATTTCATGGCTGTATCTGCTATCAAGGCCTGGTCATCTGCAAAGAGTAATTCGTTGATCTTACTAACATTTTCATTCATGGGCTTGGCATTCTTGCATATACTGTCGATGTAGGTGATAAACAGCAGTGGTGATAATACACACCCCTGTCTTAATCCAGATGTTTCTGTGAATGGATGAGATGTTCCCTGATTTATTCTAACTACACTTCTACAATCCCTGTATAAACTTTTGCAAACTTCGATGAGGTGTTCGCTTACTCCATATCTTGCCATTACTGTCCATAATAATTGTCTGTCGACTCTGTCAAATGCCTTCTCCTGGTCTACGAAGGCCACAAAAAATTTCTTATTGTATTCAATGTTCTTTTCTATTAACTGTTTGAGTGTGAAGATTGCATCTGTGCAGCTTCTGTTTCTCCTAAATCCCATCTGTTCTTCTGTCAGCTGTGGTTCTATTACTGGTCTCAGTCTTGTTTCTATTATCTTGGCATACATTTTGCCAACATGGCTTAAAAGAGAAATGCCTCGGTATTGACCGCATTCTCGTTTGCTTCCTTTGTTCTTCCACAATGGTATAACTATTGCATGTTGCCAATCATTAGGGGCAGTTTGTTGTACCCATGCTGCATTAAATATTCGGTGAAGCCATCTGATGCTGCTTTCACCTGCTGCTTGAATTATTTCTGTTGGTAATCTATCAGCTCCTGGTGCTTTATATTTGGGAGACTGCTTAATGACTTTTTCTATTTCATCCATTAGTATGTGTGGTTCTAACACTGTTGCTCTGTGCTCTTCAGTTGTTCTGATGATCTCCTAGAGGATTAAAGAGCTCATTGAAGTATTCCCTCCATCTTTTTGCTATCTCGGGTGGATCTATCAATGGCCTTCCTGTCTTATCATTAATTATTTCAGTGGGGTTGTAGCTCTCATTTCTTTTCCGCATATTTTAAACTACTTTGAAAACTTTTCTGCTGGCTGTTTTCTTTTTTTCTGCTAATGATTCACCGAAACGTTCCCAGGATGCTTGATTTGCTTTCTTGACACTCCTGTTGGTTTTTCTCCCTTGCAGTCTATAGTTTATATAATCTTCTTCTTTCTTTGATTTTATCCACTGTTTATGTAAGTCTTTTTTCTTTTTAATTGCGTCTTTTACTTCTTCGCACCACCAAGGTGAATATTTGTTATTTCCCCTTTTGTTTCCACTCTTTCGTTTTCCACATAATTCTTCTGCAATACTAAGCATAGTGTTTTTATGATGGTTAGCATCACCAACAATATAATTATCACCATAAGCATCAAAACATCGCTGTCCTTATCTCTCGTTCAACCGTTATGTTATATTATGGCTCCCGACTACAGCTAGTGTGTAGCTTTAAAAAAAACCTAAAAATTGTATCCCACAAGGGGACGACTTATGTATTGTTGGATATAGTCGTCATCAACCGTGTCATCATTTTAATGCGCGAAAGTTGTCTAAATCAATATATTTTGCCAATTGTCTCCCACATTTAAGAATTAAATTCGAAGAGCAGCAATAAAATGTGTCAGAAAATGGGAACTGTAATAATAAATCATCTTCTCTTCTTCTTCAGCATTCCGAACCCTTGAGGTTCATTGCTGCAGATATCTCTCACCTCCATTCATCTCTCTGGTTGGCCTTCTTCTTCAGCATTCCGAACCCTTGAGGTTCATTGCTGCAGATATCTCTCACCTCCATTCATCTATCTGGTTGGCTTTCTCTTTTCAGTTGGTGACACCAAGTATTTGCAGCTTTGTCTGAACATTATCTCTCCATCGTCTTCTTGGTCTGCCTCGTGGTCTACGACCATTCATCTCCCTGGTGTATACAGTTTTTACTTCTCTGTCATCTTAAATTAATTCTTTCAATATGCCCCAACCATTTCATTATTTATCATAATAATTAAAATTCATTAATGTCATTGTATTTTTGTCATCGGTGATTGACAGCCTAAGACAAGAGTATTGAAACTGTCATCTGTCTCATCTGCCTTTCATCTCTGGTTGCAACAATGTCGAGGCGTACATGCAAGGGCTGTAATCGCTTGCACCTTCCATTGCCAGCGAAATACATTATTTTGATACTTGTTAGTGATTAGAAAGGAATATCCTCACAGCACTCTGGACAGATCCATCGGTGCTCCGATCTCCTCCTTAAAAGCTCCGCAAGTGATGACGCCTGTTCTGTGTTGTTTAATGAAACGTCTTGTCCCCTTAGTGAAATGTGCATTGCTTGCAGTTTCAGGCTTCACCCTCATGTCCATCAGTCTAGACAGGGATTTGGAGTCATGTCCTTCGGCGTGCTCCTCGGCAGAGTAAGTGCAGCGCATGGCATTGATAACATCACTTCTGTCCAGTACTGGGCCATCCATAGCAGCTGCGGTGTCAGCAAGATAGTCTGCACGCTCATTCCCTTGAATACCCGCATGACCTAGCACAAAGATGAAGGTTAGGGCAGATATTCGTGAAGTGCTTAGTGTTTCAATCCATTCTTGCCTGATAAATCCAGCTTGGATTTTTTTAAGCATATTAATTAAGTCACTAAAAATGCATACGTGTGTGAAATTTTTTTTTACCAATCCATGCTAAAGCCCTTGTTACAGCCATAGTTTCCATTTGATATTTATTATAATTGCTTACCGTATATTACAAATACGCCACTCTGTGTTTTTGTCAAATACAGCGAAAAGAACGCTCGTTGAATGACCGCGCTAAAGCTGCAGAAACTGTAACGTGTGGCAGCTGCCAGTTAGTAGTACTACAATGCTAGAGTCTCACTCATACTCTTAACAGTTAATAGACGAGGGGGATAAATGTCACGTGATATTCTTTCAAGTGTGTGCTAACGCTTACACACACGCAAATGGGTCACGCCTCTCGACTGGGTTGCGACAGTTGCAGGTATTATGATCTTCGCTCTTTGCCAAACGATCTTCGTGTAGTGACCATGAACCAAGTCGCTTTCCTCTCTAACCAAGTGCTCGTGCTGTTTGCTTCGCGCTCTGAAGGTTGTGGGTTTGTTTCATAGCTGCTCCAATGGGTTCACGAATTCGTTTTTATGGAGATCTTTGTGGTTCAATGCAGATGCTACCGAGGTCGTGTTACGTGCGACCTTCTTTGCAGGTGGTTTACTGTTGCTGCCAAAGAGACCAGGCCCAATTAATTACAACTTAGTACATACGTAGTCGATCATTTCATCTCTAACTCTTCGTTTTCTTCTTCGTTGTTGTTGTTGTTGTTGCTGCTGTCTTGTTGTTGTTATTTGGCTGTGGAGTAAGAAACAGTTTTAGTTGTTGCTCTTCTGGCCGCCTCGATAACAGATATTTGATGTGATGTAGATTCTCTCTGATATTTTCATTCCATATTGTACAGACTCGACACCCTCGGACTGTAATTTAGCACGTCCATCCCGTTTGCCGCATGAACAGACCCACGACAAGAGAAGTGAGCTCATTAGCTCATCTATATATTTAGTCTAGGTGGATCGTCAAGGTAAAAAAAAAAAAATGGCGGGGGGGGGGTATTCTTAGTCTATAGTAAGTATAGTATTGGACCCTTTTCCCCACCTTCGTATGTAGTGGGTGTATAGATCCAGACCTATATTTTATAAAGCAATCGGTGATTGGTTGGTGATGTGTTCGTCTTTTTACCGGCCGCCTTTATTTCCCAGAACTTTACCTGGTACCCATTTGAAGCTGGGCCGACTAGGAGCCAAGATAATTTTGGAAAACGTGTCTGACTCCATCGGGAACTGAACCTATTACCTTTGGATCCACAGGCGAGCACTTAGCCGCTACACCACGGGGGCTCCCTGACATGGTAAGAGAAGTGACCTACTTTGTGGTGATAGTGTTGATGATTCTGTGAAACCAGGAACAATGATCTCCTACATAGTGTTGATGATTCTGTGAAACCAGGAACAATGATCTCCTACATAGTGTTGATGATTCTGTGAAACCAGGAACAATGATCTCCTACATAGTGTTGATGATTCTGTGAAACCAGGAACAATGATCTCCTACATAGTGTTGATGATTCTGTGAAACCAGGAACAATGATCTCTTACATAGTGTTGATGATTCTGTGAAACCAGGAACAATGATCTCCTACATAGTGTTGATGATTCTGTGAAACCAGGAACAATGATCTCCTACATAGTGTTGATGATTCTGTGAAACCAGGAACAATGATCTCCTACATAGTGTTGATGATTCTGTGAAACCAGGAACAATGATCTCCTACATAGTGTTGATGATTCTGTAAAACCAGGAACAATGATCTCCTACATAGTGTTGATGATTCTGTGAAACCAGGAACAATGATCTCCTACATAGTGTTGATGATTCTGTGAAACCAGGAACAATGATCTCCTACATAGTGTTAATGATTCTGTGAAACCAGGAACAATGATCTCCTACAAAGACTTAACCACAGGTGGTGTAAGTGTGTGTCTAGTTAGCTCATCGATGTATGTGTGTGTGTGTGTCTGTGGGTATTTATCTTTGTGTGTATGTGTCCGTGTGAGCATCAGCGTGTGTGTGTGAGACTGTGTCTGCGAGTGCGTCTGTATGCGTGTATTTATGTGTTTGTGTGGGTGTGTGTGTCTTCATCTCTGCGTGTTTGTGCATGTACATGTGGGTTTCCACTTGAGTGTGCGTGTGTGTGTGTGTGTGTGTGTGTCTGTGTGTCTGCATGTGTGAATGCTGTGTGTATATCTGTCTGTTTGTGTCTGTCGCGTG
>CAJHNH020006793.1:0-10471 GCA_905116865.2 Candidula unifasciata | reverse complement strand
TACTTGCTTCCTGTGGATTTCATGAACTCAGGTGGGCCCACCCTCTGAAATTGTCTAGGAGCTCGTGGGCCAAAACAATTGTGGACGAGCGATCACTTCTACTAAAGATTTCGTGGCTAATGTTCTGGTATTTGCGACGTCTCTGGGCTTAATGGTTCTTTTCTCCATGTCAGACTACTGATTCCCTATCCTGTTGTCAACTGTGTTCTGCTCTCCCTTTTATTCTATTTTGGCCAGGCGTATTTCGTAGAAAGGTTTTGCATGCTTTTCACGTCGTGCTGCTCCATTTGGTTTAGAACCTCGCAATCAAGTTAGAAAAAATGACTATCTTTATTTTTGTGATCTTCAGAACGCGCTGCCTCGCGTTTTCTACTTACTTGGCTTCAACTCAGGCACTGATTTATGAATTTGGTGTGCACTGAACGCAAAGTTTTCACAAGTTATAAGGCAGCGATTTCGTGTATAAAACAGTTTTTTCCCTGCGCAATCCAGCAGACGAATAATAAAATAAAAGACATTTTGAGAGAGCAATGCAGATGCGACTAACGGTTGAATCTCTGAAAAACCTGGCTTTGTAGTCCAGGATAGGTAGGCAGGTAGGTAGTTGTACCCCAGCAGGACATTACACAAGCGATGAACATCCGGTGAAACAAAGTGCCACCATTCAGATGAGGATCACCCGTGAAGAGATCCCAGAAAGCCCTTTCAGCCGGTAGGCCATATCTATGGTGCAGGACAGCCTAACATATGAGACCACATTATCCAGCTTAAGAATGGAGGCGGAGGCGGTCACTGCAGCTTTCCGCTGGCTAGAGAACACGACACACACACACACACACACACACACACACACACACACATCGTGATTGCAACTTATTCAGAAAGCATGCTGAGGAAGATCAGAACAGGTATGCTTCGTGCAGAGTGGCATGCTTCGCTTCGGAGGACACGGGTGAGGAGTATTGTCCCTATATTTACCTATCTATATTTTTCCTATGTGACCATGGAAGAAAGCCAGCTGTAAAGGTTTTGATGAGGTCTGTGAGTTCCACTGTTGTGGACCAGAAAACGCCTGTGTTACACTCATAGAGGCCACCAACTGCAACAAGGCCCTCAGAAAGTGCACCTTAAAAGGATATGTTGTCGAGAAATTGTTTTGTTGTTGTAGCTGTGTGGTTTTCTTGTCAAATACACGGTTGTGATTGTGTTTATATGCCAGATATAGAATTGTTTATGTGTGAAAGGTTAATGATTGTTTATGCATGGTAGATACAGGATTGTTTTATGTGTGTCAGATATAGGATTATTTATGTGTGTCAGATATAGGATTATTTATGTGTGTCAGATATAGGATTATTTATGTGTTTCTGATATATGATTGTTTATGTGTGTCAGATATATGATTGTTTATGTGTGTCAGATATAGGATTGTTTATGTGTGTCAGATATAGGATTGTTTATGTGTGTCAGATATAGGATTGTTTATGTGTGTCAGATATCGGATTTTTTATGTGTGTCAGATATATGATTGTTTATGTGTGTCAGATATAGGATTGTTTATGTGTGTCAGATATAGGATTGTTTATGTGTGTCAGATATCGGATTTTTTATGTGTGTTAGATATAGGATTGTTTATATGTGTATCAGATATAAGACTGTTTACGTGTGTCGGATATAAGTTAACAAATACACCCATAAGTGGGAGTGTGTGTATTGTGTGGCGGCCAAACGCTCGCTTCGATGCCGAAGGTAATTGGTTCAAATCCAAATCAAGCCAGATAGAGGTGGTTAAAAAAAATGGCATTGGCTTCCCTGGTTGACCCAGTCTAAATGGGAACCAGATAACATCCTGGGAAGCAGAGGCAGCCGTTGTGATGCTGACCACATCACCCAACAGGTGATCAATAAAATATAGATCCAGCACTATATGCCCCATGCGCTTGAAGGCGGGCAAACAGGTATTTTTTTCCCACTGGTAAGACCAGGTCACTGGTTGTGGTTAGAACAAGAGCACAGACATGATCACATGTTCAGGTGATGGGGTAAGATGGGGAATCGTCATCGTAAGCACTTGATAGCATGACACAGGACCAAATATTACATAAATTAAATTAAGATATCCAAAGAACAAACATGTTTTCATTGTTGATAGTTTTGTGCGTGTAGATTTTATTGTATTATCATCAAGGGCAATCTGTAGGTTACGATTTCATATGTAGCAGTTTCATGCGGTTACGACACTTGATCTGTAATCCGTGAGGTTGTCACATGATTCTCTATGTTCAGCCTTGCCACTGGCTGGATCTGCACGCAGCTTCGTCTGCAGAGACCCAGTAGGTTAAAGTTAAACATCTAGTTACACAACAAGAATTTCCCATTTCTTTTACCTTATGTAAATGTCCAGACAATCTGGGCAGATTCACCCCCTTTCTTCTTCTATTCAAAAGTTAGGAATGGGTGGAGGGCAAAGGTGGGGGGTGGGGGCGGGAGTTAGTGATTGGACCTCTTGTACCGTCTTCTTTTTCTTAAAGTCCATGCTCTGTGGCGTTGGCAGTTGTGTCTATCCACAATCTTCTTTCTCCCGTACTTTCAATAATCTCTGACACAGCTAAACCTTTATGCCATGATGTCAAACTGTCTAGCATATGTTCTCTCGGCCTCCCTCTGCCTCTCCTTCACCCCAACTTTCCTACCGTCACTGTGTACTCCATTTTTCTCCTTTTTATCACATGATCATAGAACGTAGATTTTCTTTTTATGACGTGTGCAGTCTTTTCGTGATCCAATTTCTATGAAGACATCTCATTGCTCTTGCATCTGAACAAGCAAATTTAACAGTTGGGCTTTCCACTGGTCCAAGGCTTCACCTACCGGTGATCAGGAGAGGAGTTATCAACACCTGCGAGACTTCGATCACAACATATATGAGGTAAATTTTATTGCCCCAATAAGGACTTAGCTAGGACTCTAGAGGCAAGCGTTAAGTGTGTCCCTCAAATCTCTCCATGGAGACTAGAGCTGCCCAGGACAGACATGAGTCTGATGAAAATTATTAATAAGAACACTGAAACATTTAAAGCCAAAACAATAACAGAAGAATACATCGACCAGATCCGATCAGACAGTCTGGTTGCTTACACTGACGGATCTAAGAATGAAGCAGAAGAAGTAGGAGCAGTAATAATCCCTCAATGGAATATGCAAAGAGAATATAAAATAACAGATCATGTGGCAGTATGCACAGCAGAACTAGTTGGCATAATGAAGGCACTAGAGATGGTAATTAATAAACCTCCAACTAAATTTACCATACTGAAAGATTCATTGTCCTCATTGCAGACGTTAAAAATGTATAAAACTAGCAGTAGACCAGATATTAAAGAAACGATCCTAAATCTAACAACCCAACCCAAGAATAAAGGATGCCAAGTCACCATTGCATGGGTACCAGCCCACAGAGGTGTAATAGGCAATGAAAAAGCTCACATAGCAGCCAAAAAGGGGGCTAAATGTGATGTTTTAGTAGATGTAGGAGTATTTTCTAAAACGCCAACAACAGATTACTGCAAACAAATGTTTAAAGGTGGATAGCAATAAAGACATCCAAAAAACTTGTTAAACAGTACCTAACAAAAACAAACCAAAACTAAAAAGACTAGGTTAAGGATCAACTCAGGACAGCAGAAAGAACTGATCAGATGGTGACTCCGGACACCCTAGCGTAAGAGAGGTAGTGTAAGTATAATGAGTGCATAGATGTGAACATGGATGCATACACAAGGATGAGTGCGTGTAGTATGAGTGCATTTATGTATAGGATGGATACATAAGACAAGATGTATGTAGGAGGATGGTAAGTGATCACGTAAGGACAGGACAGTGGGAATATAGCTGTGAGAAAGGTACAGATGAACGAGTACATAGAAATGTACTGCTGTTTGCATGTATGTGTGGGTATGAGTGTGAATGTGTGTATACATATGGGAGCGTGCATATTTGTATATTTGTGTGTGTATGAATGACAGTGCACTCCAAGAACCCATACATTGTGTTGCTGCGTGGCTGTTAATTAATGAGAACAAATGGAATGAAGTGTGTACGCAGCAAGAACGTCATCAACACACACCACCCACCAGAACATGATAAGACAGTACCGGACAGGTCACATACCAGTAACGGAAAATAACTTAAAAAGTGACACGATCAGACGATATTACAGACATAGCGACACAAAATAACACCCAACACATGGAACCGTAAATGTCCTTACGTGTGGATGTGCACGTTTTGTTATGAATTAAGTACAGTCATTGGTAGACGCATATGAAAGTTTGCGTGTGTACGTAATGTCAATTAATTATGCATACACGGATAAGTATGAAAAGACGCGCAAACATGTAGTGTTGTCTGCGTGTATGAATACTCGAGTGCATGTACGCATACACTTAGTTGTGTGCGCATACACTTAGTTGTGTGCATCCATATACTCCCGGGATTCATACTCAAAACGATCCCATTCCACATCATGCATACAACATGCACATGACCGGTAGGACTCACAACAAGATATGACTGATAGCAAATAGTGAAAACGAGTGACTCGATACTGACAGGACTAGAACACATAACCACCAATACCACCCCATCACTGGGATGATAGTAAAGTGGGTAACGTGATACACATAGTCCCGGCAAAAGGCCACGCTAGAATCCAGCAAGACGGCAAAGACGGGAAATGACTGAATAGCCTCCCGCCCCCTTTCCCCTCACCCTTCCCTACCTCTTTCGGTTGCGCTATAAGTTTAACCCCCCAACCCATTCACACGGAGAGTACTTGAGTTCGCTACCCAACATGCCACAGCAATTCTCATCGCCGAACATTTGGATCTCAAAGCGCTAGCTGGATGCTCCGGGTATATGGTATTTACGTACACCAGAGCTTAGCTGTCAACCCAAACCGACATAATCCGTCACACACTAACAAATGAAGACCAGACCTGCTTAAGGCTCCACACAACCTTTCACACACATATCCATGACATGACTAACCCGTGCTTATTACAGGAAGACAACTATAAGACCACTATGGTCATAGGCGGAAAATTTTCACATTTCGGGAGGGAACTATCCAAAATCAAAAACTGTTTTCAGTACTTTTTGGCAAAAAAAAAAAAATACTTAAAATTTTAAAACTTTAAATGATGGTCAAAAAACGTTGTGTAAAAACGCTCGCTCTCCTAGGAGATACGCCTGGCCAAATCAGAGAGAAATGACACCAAGAGGAAACACCAGATAAGAAGAGGAAAAAAAAAACAGCTATCAACGGTGCAGGAGGAGCGGTCGGAACCGGATGGAAGCATCAAGCCTAGATATTGCGCAACACTAGAATTTAGTCACGAAAATGTCACAAATTAAACAGACCACAAATATAGGCGGAGACAGTTAGCAGCCTCGGCTAGCTAGCAGCAGTCTGAGAGTGGTCGACCTTTTCATTTTTTTCTCAAAAGTACTTGGACTTGGACGAGTCAGTATGTCAATTCTGGTCTTATTTCCTGCAATCTTCAACAAAGTGATGCAGGGAATGAATGCAAACAGAAAAAAATGGATTGATTGTTTCAGGGACATCTGTAAAAAAATGTGTGGGAGGCGGCAGCTGGAAGAAGTCTATCATCTTTGTTAAACTGAATATCAATTCCAGGAGCTGATGGTTAACTTTATCGGTTGGATGCCTGTAAGAAGAATCAGATCAACATGCATGACTGGAGAACTAAAGAATCATATCGACATGCGTGACTGGAGAACTGGGTGCCTGAAAGAAGAATCATATCGACATGCCTGACTGGAGAACTGGGTGCCTGAAAGAAGAATCATATCGACATGCCTGACTGGAGAACTGGGTGCCTGAAAGTAGAATCATATCGACATGCGTGACTAGAGAACTGGCTGCCTGAAAGAAAAATCATATCGACATGCGTGACTGGAGAATTGGGTGCCTGAAAATAGAATCAAATCTACATACGTGTCTTGAGGACTGGGTGCCTGAAGGAAGAGTCAGGTCGACGTGCACGACTGGAGTGTTAGGTGCCTGAGAGAAGTCTTAGCTGACATCTGCCTAGCATTGCATCAATTCAGCGCCCACTGTGTCTGCCTGTTTATTCCCCACCATGCCTGGAGAAAAAGATCCAAAGTATGCTCACTACCCGTGACCTTCCAAGTGAAGCTTGTCACGATGCTCGAAGCACCCCTGTTTTCAGCTTTTTCAGCATGTTTTAAAGTCTGTTACAATTACTTCAAGTGAGTGTTTATTGAATTATGGATTTGTACCTGTTTCATTCCTATTGTAGAGATGTTAATCGCACAGACTGAGTTTCTGCAGGAGAACAACTTTAAAGACAAATGGAAAGTAATTTAAATAATTTAAGTTAATAATACTCAAGAAAGAAACACAGAAGAACCAATAACGAAAGAAAAGAAAGGAATGAAGGGAGGAAGAAAAAAAGCAAGAAAGAAAGAAAAACATTTTAAAAAAACAAGAAAAGAAAGAAAGAAAGAAAGAAAGACAACTTAAAGGTAGAAAGAAAGAAAGAATAACGAAAGAAAAAAAGAGATTAATGTGACTCTTGTACTACTGATGGATAGTCTTACCTCTAAACTGCATGCCGTGGGAATCGAACTCTGTATGTCATATGTTACACTGTGAATAAATTACTCCAGCCTCTGAGCCACAAAGCCTCATATAATATCAGTAGGACATTCGAACAGAAAATGCGTGCACGTGAAATGCGCTGTTTCCGCAAGGTCACTTACGACACAAGACGAGACAGATTTACAAATAAAAAGTATTTGAAAGAATGTCGGGAATAAGATGATGTCTGGATTAAAAATAATGAAACGGTTCAGCCATCCTGTAAGGATGCAGCCAGACCAAACTGCATCTGAAACTTTATAAAAGCAGAACATCTTATGGAGGATGGGGGGAGGCGAGAGGAAAATCAAGAAATACATGGATAAATGGAGAAGCTGAAACCTGCAAAAACCTGGTGTCATTTAGACGGGAGAAAGATCAAGAACAAGCCTCATATAACAAATATATCAGTTCACACAATTCTTTTTTTTTTTTTTTTTGTGTAAAAATCGATTTATGTTAAAAGATTGATACGCTTCCAGTCTCATTCATCCACCCATCCATTATTCCATCCATTTATCAGAGAGAAAAAAAAAAGAAAACTCCAACCACTGTTAACCTACTGAGAAGGGTGTCGGTTCTAATTGTGGTCTGGCTTCTTTTTGCTAATTATTTTGGCTATGAAATATTAATTGCACCAAAACTAGATGCTTGAACCGGTTTTCTAGTGTAAAGTGAGGGTTTTTATGTAGGGGGCTAGATTGCACTATACACATTCCCACACATATATAGACATACATGTACAATTAGCTATATATACATAGCATATACGTCTGCACACCCACGTGGGAATGCACTTATACGTGTTTGCATACACACATGTGTATATATACACACAAGCGTGCACACCTATTTAGGACTGCATCTATACCTGTCTAGCATGCACGCACATGTATATCTATATACACACACGTATACTCAAGGGAGCTCCCTTGGTGTAGCGGCCGGTCGCTCGCCTGTGGTTGCGAATGCCATAGGTTTAGATCCCGACGAAACCCGATTTTTTTTTAAAAATCGTGACCACATCGATATTGCTGGAGAAAATGAACCAGAGACAGTTAAAAAACTGAGTGTCTTAAAAGAATCATCACAGAAAAGGTGACTAGTAATCAGTCAAGATAAGACAGAATACATGATAATCACTAGACAGGAAAAGGAAATATACTCCGGTCACATGCAAGTTGATAATATAAAACTCAAACGAACTAAAGCATATAAGTACTTATTTGCAAACTTTAACTGCTCCAACATGCCGAGAGTTGAAAAACAGACTGGAATACAATCTGGAAATAAAGTATACTATGCCCTTCAACATCTTCTTAAGTCAAAGTTTCTGTCTCGCAACACTTATATCCAAATATATGAAATGTTGATGAGACCATTCGTTTTATGTGGTTCTGAAATTTGGAGCACAACTAAAAGATATGAAGCCCTATTACAGGTTTTCGTAAACAGAGTCTTACGACGAATCTTTGGACCCATCACAGATGCAAATAGCGGTGACTAAAGAGTGAGAAGCAACAACAAAATTCATAATCTGTTTGAAGCCCCACTGATCAAAATGGTTTGAGCATATTGAAAGAATGTCAGATGACAAAGAAGAAAAACTGATACCACGAGGCAGACCAAGAAGACGATAGGGAGATAATATGCTGACAGACCTGCAAACACTTGGTGTCACGAACTGGAGAGAGAAGTCCAAAAAAGAAATATGAATGGAGGCCGCTGATATCTGCAGCAATGAACCCTAATGGCTCGAAATGCTGAAAAAGAACAATAAGTAATCTTGACCTAGCTCCC
The DNA here is from genome assembly GCA_905116865.2 of Candidula unifasciata. Lineage (NCBI taxonomy): Eukaryota > Metazoa > Mollusca > Gastropoda > Stylommatophora > Geomitridae > Candidula > Candidula unifasciata. The sequence continues at coordinate 1,986 of CAJHNH020006793.1, read as the reverse complement.
AGGTCGACCCAGGATACTAGTGTTGTTTAATATATACATTACAGTTTACCACTTTCCTTAGATACGCGACCATAAAATGATAACAATTCACACAGCCAGCAGTGGGTTTCGTTGGAATTAGGAGTCGGACTCGCAAGGCAAGGAGGAGGAGTAGAAGTTGAAGTAATATTAGCATTAGTATATGTAGTAGTACTATCAGAAGAAGAATGATAACAAAGAGAAGTTATGTGAAAAAGACGGGGAACAAAAAAGAACAATAATAATAAATAAAAGAAGAAATACAAATAAACTGAGAACATAAATACGGTTTTGAATGAGACGATGACGAGGATATTGAGGATAATGATAACGATGATGGAAACCGAATCGTTATAGATAGTTCAGTTGATATTGAACTGAAGTTGCATTAAAAAAATCAGTTTCATATTGTCCTATCTCTCAACAGGCTTCCATCTTGAGTGATATCGTAGTCCTCTATTTCCACAAGGCCAGGAAATGCTACAGAAAAGTAAAGTTTCAAGATGTCGATGTCTGTCATGACCAGGTAGAGAACTGATTCATATTGTGGTACTTAAGACTGAGCCAGTCATTTGCTACTTAACGTGGCACGAAGATAAAAAACTTGTTGAATATGAGACTGTGGTGTCTGAGACGAAAACTGTCAGCCACAACTGCATAGCTGGATGGAAAAAAACATATATAAAAGTATAATATAACACGTAAATATGAGAATGAGAAAATGGTTTTGATACGAAAAGTAGCAGCTGCTGCGACAATTTAGAAGTGAGAAATCTATCTGCGTAGTATATTGGTCGCAATTGATTCTTCTTCTTCTTCTTCGCGTTCACCAGCTGTACACTCTGGTGGAAAGTTCTGGTTGCTCGTCCACTACTGAACTGCAGTCCTGCTGCAGAACCTGCGTGTTGCGTGTGCATCAGTTTTACAGATCTCATTCTCTTGAACACAGACTGTTGGTTCCTTGCATCTCCGGCAGATGCACTCCGACTTCAAAGAAAGCTCCCTAATTAGTCGACTCTTACGACATGCTTTTGGGGAGGCAGTGGGTCTATTCTTGTTTTCCCCACAATAGGGCCCCGGAACCTACACGGGGGGGGGGGGGGGGTCGCAATTGTTTAAATGAAGAAATTGCTTCTGAGACAGAATTTGGCAGCTATTTGAGAGAAGAATATACTTAAAAAATGGTCCTTTGCACTTATGAAATATTGAGCCTAAGGAACGCAGTGACAACGGCAGAAGCAGAAACGAATCTATATAAATGATACTTTATAGCCTATACCACTGTTCTTAACCGGTCAGGTTCAGCCCACTGATGGGTGTGCAGAAGACTTGGTGAGTGTCTGAAGATGACTGATAAATCAAATAAAAGGGTAGTTTGAATACTTGTTTTCTTTCACGATATCTGTATGTAGGATATAACATCTCAGGAATGTGAATCCAACAGGTACTAATCGACAACTCTTACCGGGGATAGAATTCGTGTCTCCCACATCGAAACCCGGCGTTGTAAACGCTCGACCAGCCGCTACTCTCAGTTCTTATATATATATATATATATATATATATATATATATATATATATATATATATATATATATATATATATAACAAATCCCGCAAACCGCCCTTCAACCGCTTAAAACAACCGGCTGTTAGGTAACATGTGTTCCGGTCTGTGTCGGTTTAAAAAAGAATTAACTCATGAAGCGGTCGTTTGATTTCTGCAAGGCCAGTGTGGCGTCGTTATGAGTTGGATAATCTTAACTGCACTCCGGACACATCCATAGGTGCTCAGATTCCATTCACAATATATTGCTTAGCGTCGCACGGTTAATAGGACCAGTCCTATGCTGGCTGACAATACTTTGTGTGCGTCCAGTGTGCTTCTCATGCTTGGCTGTGAGAATCTTTACTCCTAGTTCTCGTATTCTTAGTAGTGATGTGGGCACGTTTCTTCCAACATCCTTG
>CAJHNH020006792.1:0-10474 GCA_905116865.2 Candidula unifasciata | reverse complement strand
TGGGAAAACAACACCGATACTGTTCCAGTACTTTATTCTTCCACTCGCGCTTACACAGCCGGCACATGAACTTGACAACTGTCCAGGCACACATTATAATGCAAGAATCAATTATTACCTTCAAGCAGAAATCCCAATCGATTTACACTAACATCGTAAACGAAACACAACAGCTGTCCTGACAGATACACTCAGACGACCGGCAGACATGTTACTGGCCAGCTTTCTTCGCCAAGTTGGACTGGAACAAAATTCACTCAAAAAACATCTGCTGAATTCACACATCATCCACCGCTGTCCATGCACACTGTTCCTGGGTCCAAAACGAGACTGCCCACAAACCTTTTCCTCGCTATTATATAGCCCTCTGATCTCTGATTCTAGAATATTCTGGATTCATTCTCACGAATTTCCCACTGTTGAAAGTTGTGTCTGGCCCGTGATAATTCACATTTCACACAAATCCTGTGAACAATCATGTTTCACATAAAACCTGACTTTCCGATGTCTCTCATGAAACTCAAGACATAAATCTCGTGTTATCTCAACCAGTCAAAACATTCGTCTTACATCTATTACTGACGTCATCTATCGGCATAAATTAATGAGGAGAAAATGACTCACTACAGGGCCGCACTTCTCCAATCTGGGATTCAGGACCCGGAGATTTTGTTTCCCGTCGCCTACGCCAGTCGGAAACTTAACGTGGCCGAACGCGGTTACTCGTGTATAGAACGGGAGTGTTTAGCGTTGGTTTGGGCGGTCCAAAAATTTCAGCCATATTTGTATGGTGTGAAATTCTCTGTGCAGACTGACCATCAACCTTTGGTGTTCCTGGCTTCATCTGCCCACCTGAACCCAAGGTTGATGAGATGGTCGTTGCTGCTGCAACCTTATTCGTTCACAGTAGAATATATTCCCGGTGGACAGAATGTGGGAGCAGACTTTTTGAGTCGCCACCCTTCGTCTGCTGACGTGCTGACTGAGGATGGGGACAATGTTGTGGAACCTGTACCTGGTGATGGTTAGATGTGTGTTGCTGTCGTTCGATTCGCGTGACGCTCATCTCCTTTTGGGGGAGCTCTGTCGCATGACCGCATCCACACATCTGCCACAGCAGGAAGGTCCATATAGCTGACCACCCTAAACTCGTCATCGTAACTATGTAATAGAATAGGCCAAGCATAGTTAGATAGTTCGTTTGTTGTGGGGGAGTCCTGATAGGAAAAATCCATATAAATCCCTTTGATAATGACTCTTTTAGGCTTTGAGTGTCGAACTGAATGTTAGGACACATTTTCTGCGCCTATTCTAAATAAATTGTCTGACCACTGCACTGCATTAGTGAGCGCGATTCGTACGCTAACTGCTGTTGTTTGTGTGCGTCACTTCTCTATAGTCCGGTCTTGGAGGCAGGCGTTTTTCCTTGTGTCTCGCCGATTGACCGTTATACAGACAAGATTCCGTGTTCTCTTTTTTTTATTATCATGGGTGAGTTTTTTTTAGGGACTTTTAATTGAATAGTTGTGTTCATAGTGTCTGTGATGTAGGTAAGTAAGGTCAGCAGCGGGGTAATGCGAATCTGTTTGCCTACGATTCTTGCGAAAGAAAGCAGCGAAAGGAGCTCCGGATCGGAATGCACTTTCGGCTGACATTTCTCACAGAATGCTTTGAAATGGCCTTTTAAACCTTTTCAATTCAATCAATCTACATATCTGGAGTGGGTTTGTAGTATTGATAACTTTGTATTGTTAATTATTTGCTAGTATTCGGTATCAGAACTTGGTAAGTCTCTGAATTGTTTTGAACGACAAGAAGCTTATGGGCAGACATGACGTCATGTCCGCTGTTGCTAGGTGATTTCGTAACCACAACAAGCTTCGACTGTCGTATTGTTTTCATAACATATTTCAGTAGGTCTTGGTTTGGACTTCATCGCAGATCCCTTATTTTCTACGTTAGAGGGAACGGTAAATAATGGAGATCTGTCTAACCTTTGCTACAGAACTGTATCCAGGAACTCTTCGAGTTAATGATCTGGTGCTCACTCTAGGAAACTAAATGGATTCTAAGATAGAGGTGACCAACTTTCATGGTTGGGAATAACCTCAAGTTTATCTGAGCATGAGGAGATTGTAAGGATGTTGATTGACCAGGTGCATTAGATACGGTTCGCTCATGGGTGTTGCTTTGTGTTTTTCAGGTTATGAAGATCCAACAAGTGTCAGTGTCTTGTAGACTGGTTCCTTCTGCCACTACCCATTAAGCAATTTACATGTGGTGAATTGGGGGTCCTGAACGTGTGGACGATACTTGAGTCGTCGTCTTCCGAGCTCAAGGTGATTGTCCTCGATCAACGCCAGAAACTGTTCCTGTGGGTGAAATAATGTTGGGAAGTCTGGCGACGTGAAGATTTATTCCGGCATCCAGAGAAGCAGCCTCGTTTCTGAGAAGTCCTATCGTAAAGTACGGCAGTCGGAAACTTCGCTCCAGCATCCAGAGGAGATATAAGATCTAAACAGATAAGTCAGACTAGCACTGTATGACGGCTTAAATCTAAGTGGACCTTTCCAATCCATCAGATTCCTCAGCCATGATGATACTGGACAGAAACGTAGAGTAGGAGGAAGACTCTCGCACTAACTTTGTTCTTGAAAGTATTCAATATTCTTTCAGTTAATTCTTCAAGTTATTTTACTTCAGCTTGGTTACAGGGAACTTATTACATTGATTCTCGAGTTCATCCGCCTTCTAGTTCTTAGGAAAGTTTTGTCTAATTGGAGTTCAACGTGGCATTTATAAACGTAGTCTTGTCTTATCGTGTTCACTGTTGATTATTTGTTCGACTGGATTTACATTAATCCAGTCTGGGGGCAAACAGTGGTGAGGACGTCTGGCCGAGAGGTACCCAAGTGTTCATAATAACCCTGTGGAGTCAGAGCTCGTGTCACCTCATCCCTGAGACAGGTTGAATGGAAAGTTTGAACTGAGGGTTAGGCCTCTAGACGAACGAGAGCCACCATTCAAAACACTCCTGTCTCAGAGCACCTGAGGGATTTGTGAAAATATCCTGTAAGTAAGGTGCGCGACAAAACTGCCATACGACACAAGGATCACGCCGAAATTGTCATTGCCCTTAGAGAGATAGGGCATTCTGAGGATTTTTGAAGCAACGTGTCCACATTACTGCTAAGAATACGAGAACTGGGAGTAGAGATCGGTACAGCCGAGCATGAGAAGCACACCGGATGCCTTATCAACCAGCATAGGACTGGCATTATTATTCGCGCGAAGCTGATGAATATGTTGAGGGGGGGGGGGGGGGGGGGGAATCTGAGCATCTATGAATGTGTCCTAATCCAAATCATAACTCATCGTGAGCGTAATGATTCTTTTATATCTTTTTCATTGTGGGATACACAGACATCTACTGTATACCTAAAACATTGTGGGATACACAGACGTCTACTGGTATAATTAGACCATTTGGGGATATACAGACGTCTATTTTATAACTTTAACATTGTGGGATACACATACGTCTACTGGTATAATTAGACCATTTGGGGATATACAGACGTCTATTTTATAACTTTAACATTGTGGGATACACAGACGTCTACTGTATAACTAGAATGTTGTGGGATACACAGACGTCTACTGTATACTTATAATGGTGTGGGATACACAGACGTCTACTATATACCTAGAACATTGTGGGATACACAGACGTCTACTGTATAACTAGAACATTGTGGGATACACAGACGTCTACTGTATAACTAGAACATTGTGGGATACACCGACGTCTACTGTGTACCTATACTGTTATGGAATACACAGACGTCTACTCTATAACCAGAACAATGTGGGATACACAGACGTCTACTGGTATAATTAGACTATTTAGGGATATGCATACTTCTATTTTATAACATTAATATTGTGGGACACACAGACGTCTACTGTGTAACTAGATTGTTGTGGGATACACCGACGCCTACTGTATACCTAGAATATTGTGGGATACACATTCGTCTACTAGTATAATTAGAACATTGTGGGATAAATAGACGTCTACGGGTATAATAAGAACTTTGTGGGATACATAGACGTCTACTGGTATAAGTAGAACATTGTAGGATACACACAAGTCTACTGGTATAATTAGAACATTGTGGGATACACAGACGTCTACTTTATAACTAGAACATTGTGGGATACGCAGCCGTCTACTGTATAACTAGAACATTGTGGGACACACAGACGTCAACTGGTATAACTAGAACATCGTGGGATACGCAGCCGTCTACTATATAACTAGAACCTTGTAGGATACGCAAACGTCTACGGTTTAACTAGAACATTGTGGGACACATAGATGTCTACTGTATAACTAGAACAGTGTGGGATACACAGACGTCTACTGGTATAACAAGAACGCCGTAGGATACATACGTCTACGTGTGCATATATATATGCGTGTGTGTGTGTGTGTGCGTGTATATGCATATGTTTAGTAAAATAACCTCAGGCAGGGATTATGTGCTGGTCGCAACATTTTAGTTGTGCAAATCTTTTCATAGATAGGATTGGCTGAGGGTAAATCATCCTTTTAAAAAAAGAGTTCATGAGATTACCTACAGAGCTGTATATGCAGGATGTCCTATTGCTGCTCTGGTAATGAAAGTAGTGGGGCAGTAGATTACATTTTTTAGTAAAAAATACGATTGCTAGAGCTGACTTCACAGGTCTAACAATTAATTTTTAAAGGTTCAGATAGAAAAGCACACTAAAGTAATTTGGAATCACATTTTAACGTAACGTCTACGTAAATTTACAGTAAGGAGGTAATTGAAACACAATGTCACACTGACGATTATACCAGTAATGGACACCGAGCTGAGTTTACTTTCTCTATCATATTATCGCCCGATTTTCTACCCACTTCAATATTATCACAGCGATACATTTACAATTGTAAACTGAAATAAAATATTGAGAAATAGAAATATTACCTTGTTTTCAAAATTAAAGAATTTTTTTCATTTCCTAAATGTGTGATACAATCATGACTGGGCTGTCATTGTTGGCAGGGTAAACATTGATGTTTACTTTGACCACTAGCGAAGATTGTGAGAGATTTGATTATACCAATCTTGCTACAATAGGTGTGTGCATTCTCCCTGGGAAAGGGGGAGGGGGGTGTAGACAACTACTCAGGGGCACTGACATGGGAGAGAGGGGGGGGGGAGGTTGCCCCTTTGAGTTCCTAGTTACATATTAAGGAAGTGCCGACTGAGCGCACCCCCCCCCCCCCCCCGGCCTCCTTTTCCCACGCTTAAAAAATGTGTTAGTAGAGTAGCTGGTGGGGTGCACAATCATGTGAGATTCTGTATATTTTTTTTTTTTTTAACTCTAATGCTAATCATGTTCATGTTGTTTAAAATGCAATACATGTTTATAGTACAGAACACTGTCAGAGTATTCTTATTTTCATTATTGTGTGCACTCAAAAAATATCAATGGATCTGAGCTGCCAACGACAACTACCTTCAAGGAAACAACCAACAAACCCGCCAACCAGCGATGTTGACTTTCTGTCCGGCCCTGCGTTGACTGTATACGTTCCGTTAACGTCGTAGTCTTGAATGCATTATTTGTGTCGACGAAAAATCTACAATTGCACATTATATATACGAAATCAGCAGTAATTCAATGTTGTAAACACGACAGGCAACATAAATGTCATAAAAGAACGATTGGTCTGTCAACTTTTATCATTTTACTGGACAACGATAGAAACAATATTTCCTTACTGAGATACCAATTAAAAATATAAGGTACACGTGCGTGTACATGCGAAAAAATGCACGAATATTACTTCCGGCAGTTTAAAATTAGTTTGTATGCTAGCAGCCAATCAGGTTCGATCGTCAGTTGTCTTAAATATAGTTTGTTATATTATCTTTTAAGCTACAGTTTGCACACATCAATCAAAGTTTTTTTTTTTTTTAAACTTAAATTATAAGTAGATGTTTCAACTCATACTAATGGTCTGACTTTAAGGAACCGATTCATACAGAATGTCATATTAAGTTCAATATATTCAATATATTCATAGATGGTCTGTATCATGACATAGGTAGGATTGTTTCCCTTGCTCATGTTTAACCTAAATCCTTTGAATGTGTTTATATGCGCTGATTAGCAACATCTTTCGTCACGGCTGTGTGTGTATGTGTGTGTTTATATGCATATTTTACTGTGTTTTTCAATGAATGGACATTTACTGTACAGCAGCTCACAGTCAGCAGCTCAGTTGTCGAGACATTCGGGTGTATCGCTGCGCACGTATCGCGGCTCTGTGAGCATCACCTTTTTTTTTTTTTTTTAAGGCTTGTATTTTCAAGATTTAGCATCCTATTTTAACGATTTTGTTATTGTTGTTGTTGTTGTTATGCATTGTCTCTTGTATGTGCAATCCGGGAATTCCAACTAAGGCAGACAGCTTATGTACAAGAGAGATGACAAAAGACACGTCGTCACTTGCCAAAAACAATAGAATACTTAACGGTTGCCTAAAATGTGTGAACGGCAGAGTTTGGAAAACAGAAGCTTATCAGATCTGTACTTGATGCCGCAGTTTGAGCGGAGCTTAGGCTCACTACTTTAGATTGGAGGTAAAAGAATATATTCTGCCATAGTTCAGTACCGACATTCTACAGTTTTCATTGTCATGCACACACGCATTTGGATAGTTACAAATAAAAGTGCTGTTTTTGCCTGCAACTGCGTTTTCTTCACGTACCTTTGATCAATATTCGGCACTGACATGTGTTAACTGTATTTAACGTTTCACGCCAGAACATCAGCTGCATGAACATTCGAAATGTGATTGTTACAACGTTATCGTAACGTCATCGTTGTTGCCTGATCCTTCTGTTACTTTCGGCTTTGGAGCCTCTGTTTTCCAGTGACACTGACCCTGGAGTGGGTTGTTTGAAAATATAAAGGGGAGACAATAACATAGTCATAAGTTAGACACTTGTCATAAGTTAGTTGCGTTTCCTTTACACCAGAAGCCAACATCTGTTAAATGTTTGCTGTTGGGCTTCTAGATAAGTTTAGGTTCAATAGTTTGCCATTGGTGCACAAATGGTTGACGCTCATATCATTATCACAGTCAAAGCAAACAGGTGTGTCCCAAATTACCAGTAGTTGAAGCAAGCATAAGATGTAGGAACTATGAGACTGTTTTCATACCTCTTCGCCACAACTGTCGACCGAAATATTATGGTATCTAAAGGAAAAAATTACAAACTGAAATATCGAAATGATACTAACATTTATTGCACAGACGTTTTAAAAGAATATATACGTATAGTTGCAAGCTTATTTTCATGAATAGGCATATTTCTGATTTGAAAACGTATTTCTTGGAATAATTATACCTTCTAGAAATGTTCTACAAATAATTTCGATACATTCATAACATGTCAAGCCTTTTCTACACCAAAATCAAGGCATAGACTATACGGTGATGATATATCAGAATCGGCCTCATTCCAGCCAGCTGCTTGTGAGATGCAATTTTTCGCTATTTTGTCCCACCCTGTCTCTTGCCAGGGGCCGCAATACAGCCCGACCTTAAATATGGTCCAGTTGCTAAACGCGGTTTCTGGGACCTCTCTACGGTGATCCTCATCCGTATGGTGGCACTTTGTGTCATCGGGTGTTTATCGCTTGTATGATGTCCTGGTGGGGTAAAAGTATACTACTACTAATGTCAGAATCACGTCATATGATAGTAATTAACAATTAGTGTTTTCGGCAGGCACAATAAAGTGTGCCTTGAAAAATGAAAAGGAAATTGACTATTGTACTGTTTCTTCGTCAGCATCTGCGGTTTAAGCGTGCAAACGCTTTTCGTAATGAAGGGATGCCGGGTTCGATCTCAGCTGCAACAATTTGTCTTGGGTTTGTTTCGAGAGTAGAACCGAGAGCTATATTAGGAAATCAGTGAATGCGAAGCTAGTGAAGGTAATATTTCCCTTAAACCACAACAGCCAGCAGATGCTGGGGTTGATTCTGCAACGTCCTGTTAAATATACGCATTAGCACATTTTTTAAACAGTTTCTTCTTAGGCACGCGGGTTCGCGTCCTGACGGTGCCAGATTGTTTTAAAAAATAACCTTAGCTGGCCTTGACTGGGTACCATGTGTAGTGCTGGAAAGTAAAAACAGCAGGCGTGGTGGGGGCCACACAGAGAATGAACGTGACGATTACGTCAAAGGAAGAGGTGAAAGAGAAAAAGAAATGAGGAGCACTGTGTATAAAAACTAGGAAAAATTCAAAGCAAGGGATTTTAAATGAAATTTAAATCCACCAGGGGAGACAATACTGTTTTATGTAAAGAAATTAACAGACTATTATAATTATTATTTGTCCTATTTTAAATGTAGCACTAGCGAGGCCATAATTTGTTTAAAGATAAACTGCCATAAACTGCCAATTGCAGCCTTTATTATTCCACTTTCGCGGTGTAGGCAGAGGGGTCTATTAGGCTAAGAATTCACGGTCACATGTATTCTATTCATCCTCATTGGGGATGGGATTTTTCGTTATTTTGAAACCCCGCCCTGGTTTTACTAGGGACCGCATTATAAACCGGCCACAAATTTGGTCTAATGGCTCAACGCGGTTTCCCGGACCTCTCCACGGGTGATCCTCGTCCGCATGGTGGCACTTTGTTATTTTGTTGTTATATCTATATTATTACAAATGTTAATTTTCCGATGATGTAAGCTAAAAACTCGGAAACTACTGAACCGATTGCTTTCAAATTTGCACACAACGTTGCCTTTGACTCCAAACGTGATTTTTTTGTCAGAAAATTACCCAAACCACGAACGACTTAGCTCCAGCAACGCTCAAATCATTTTTTATTTCGTTGCAGGCCCGGATTTGTTTTTAAGTGATCGGCAATATTTGACTGCTGAGCTCTTATTGAACTTTGCATTTTTATATAATGTCATTTCTACTATTTGCTTGAGTGTTTGGTACGGTAGTTGTTAACTATTCTGCTTATCATGCAGGTGACCCGCGTTCGATTCCCCGCTAGGTGATATAATTTTGTTTTAGCCATTAACTGGTCGGCTGGCACGTTGTGTTGTGGTTTATAGCTATATAGTTTTTTTCGGTTTTGGGGTTTACAGCTAGGCTGCGACAGCGGCGACGTGATGCCTGATGGTCATGTCACGGGTAATCTTCGTTCGCCCTCAAAAGGGCCGTTTGCACGTTGTGGTGTGGTTTACAGATAGGCTGTGATATCTGAACTAAACTCTTCAGGAGTCGGTAGTAAAGTTTCCTTCACTTGAGTGACCGGTGTTCAATTCCCTGCTGGGTGATAATTGTTCGTTTCCCCCTAAAAGGGAGGTTGCCACATTGTGTTGTGGTTTACAGCTAGGCTGCGATATCTGAGCCTTTTCCCCAAAGATATCTGATTTTAGTTGTCCTAATTAGCCCACCCCGCGATGTACCAGTCGCATACCACCAAAAGAAATGAATCATTAAATCGATCAGGAAACCACCAGCCTGAGCACAAGACGACTATTTTATTATGCACAAATCAGAACAAGTCATTATCCTCCGCCTTAGAACAGGGCACATTCGATTACTTAACCACATGTACACAACATTCAAGATAGGCGTATCAGCCATGTGCACATGTGGAAAGGTGCCCAAGACAGCAGAGCATGTACTCCAGGAATGCACCGATTTTGACACATTAAGGCAACCCTTTTGGCCAGAAAGAACAACAGTGGAACGTAAACGCTATGGACAACTGAATGAATAAACAGCAACGGAAATTTATACAAGAGACCAAATTGCTTATATAGACAACTTACTTCAGGCGAACGAAAGAAGAAGAAGACTCTCTCTACTATAACACACTCTCTCTGCAATAACACACGCTCTCTACTATAACACACTAGCAGACAAGGATGCATTTGTTAAGATGGTTCTTTTAGAGAAATTCAACGACTAAAAAGATCTCTCAGGATTCCGAAGTTACACAAGAACATTCTCGGGAGTGGTCTTTTTTTTGAGGATTCTTAGTTTGCTATTAAATATGGCCTTTCAGTTGCTCTAAAAAAATTTGACTTTGGCCTTAAAATTCCTGTTACCAGTAGGTGTTTTAGTATCATGTGAGAGCATCATGTGAAAGAAGTTTCAAAACTCAAACCAATCAAGATTTGTCCTATATCCACCATGAATCATATTCGACTTTCTGAATTGGGCATTTTTTCAGTTGAAAACAAAGTATAGAGAAGAACTGATGTAGATGACACGTTACGAAGGGAACAGGCCGGGGAGGATGGGGGAGGGGTTAGGTGCCTATGCACACACAAATGAGTGAACAAATCATAAATATTATGATTTTTTTCCTTCGTTTCAATGGGGGGACCG
>CAJHNH020006791.1:405000-417995 GCA_905116865.2 Candidula unifasciata | reverse complement strand
GAAAAAAACGAAAAAGGACCGATATCTGTGCATACACAGTGTTTGTTGTTGTTGTTGTTGTTGTTGTTGTTGTTGTTGGCACAGGAGCAAGGCAACTATGGGGTGACCAATTTGCATCAAACTGAAACTAAGACTACCAGATGACCGGATATTCCTTAGAGCTGCAAGACCCAATAACGACTGTTTTAGAATATTATGAACACAGTGAAACAACATAAAGTTACCTTCAACAAAAATTAACACTACAGTGAAACAACAAACAGTTATCTTCAACAAAAATTCACAACACAGTGAAACAAGAAACAGTTACCTTCAACAAAAAATCACAACACAGTGAAACAACAAATAGTTACCTTCAATAAAAATTCACAACACAGTGAAACAACAAACAGTTGCCTTCAATAAAAATGCACAACACAGTGAAACAACAAACAGTTACCTTCAATAAAAATTCACAACACGGTGAAACAACAAACAGTTACCTTAAGTTTTCTCGGACGAACTGCTGAATGCTGTTTAATGTCCAAGTATCCAGTTTTCTGAACAGGAGCTTTGGGCATCGTAGTTTGTGCTTCCTTGCATATACAATCAGGTAGCAGCACCATAGGGTCAGGTCTCTGTTTACTTAATCCAGTGAGTTGTTTTTGTGCTTTTTGTGTGTAGAATGTCAGTGTGTGGCGGTTTTAATACACTAAATAAATATGTGTGACGTCTGCACACATATACAGACAACATCACTTGTTACTGTAAAAGATAATTTTCCAGTTCAATAAAATGTTTAAAATGTTTAAAATAACAGTCTTAATACTACTAAAGACTGTGCTTTTTATCTGCTACTGCATATGTAACAACGCAGCTCTCACTAGTTGAAAAAAAATGGCGGGTTACGCGGCGTTTGCCGTTAGAACCTTCTTCAATGACACGGTAACGCCCTAATATCTTTCACAGTGCGCGTTTCGCAACGTTGCATGAAAACCAAAGAAATCGATTTTTAAAATAAATTAACCTTTAGCCACTAAAATCAAACCCAGGCTTCGAGGATCGCGCAATATTTGTACTCATTCACCACTAGTTGCTCCTTAATGTTAATGTTACCATTTTCACACATCAATTTTTTTTTTTAGCTTGTCTGCTCGTTACGCCTATTTTGCTTGCATATGTCAATACAATATGTGAACAGCAATTGATCTCTCGTATTCTCACTACACAAACAATACATTAATACTGTTTTCCTGTAGCGGATAAAAATACACAAACAGCGTTCTGTTCTGTCTTCCTGAAGTAAATCATGAATCCAAATGTGAAGAATTATCTTTCTGTTGTTGTCAGATCAAATACATCAATATTTATATTTTGAACCAGATAACAGAACTATTTTTTTTTTTTTTTAGCTGTTAGAAGTGGGTAACTGATTATATCGGTTTGTCGCGCCTTACGTCTAATCCAGGACACATAACAACATTAGAGATAAAAACATTTGTTATTTCGAAAAATAATTGTCCAGTTGACTATTAGGTTAGTTGCATATCCTTTACAGGACGTTGCAGAACCAACCCCAACAGCCCCTGGCTGTTGTGTGGTTTTTCTAGGCAAATTTACGCCCAGTAGTTTGCCATTGCTTTCTACACGGTCTGCTTTCTTGATACCACTGTCGAAACCAGCGCAAGGCCCATGGATCGCAGCTAGGATCGAACCTGGCATCTCGGTATTACGAAGCGTTCGTATCGACTTAGCCACAGAGCCGACTGTCCAGTTGACTGCTGTACAAAAAATTACTGTTCAGTTCACCAACACTGTACAAAGATAATTGCCCAGTTCACTATTACTGTACAAAATAGAATTGTTTAGTTCGCTAACACTGCACACCAAAACATATCCAGTTCACTTACATTGTGCAAAAATTATTGTCTAGTTCACTAACACTGTACACATATTATTGTCCAGTTCACTAACACTGTACGCAAATTATTGTCCAGTTCACTAACACTGTACGCAAATTATTGTCCAGTTCACTAACACTATACGCAAATTATTGTCCAGTTCACTAACACTACAAAAATTATTGTCCAGTTCACTAACACTATACGCAAATTATTGGCCAGTTCCCTAACACTGTACGCAAATTATTGTTTTGATGTTACCGAATGTTGCAAATTCTATGTTGTCGATCCAGATCAAAATTGGTATCAGGTAGTGTGGTGGGAAGTAAAGGCTGTCGCGACATGTTGTTTACCAAACAACCCACCAAGCTCTAATTGATCTATAAAGAAAACACATCTAGCAACCAGCCCCGTGCATTTGGTTTTCTCAGTAAGTCTTCCAAATACCGCCCCTTAAAGCTTCACAAGGTGAAATGGAAAGTTCAAATTGTATCTTTACTTCGTTGCTTAAGCCGCTCTCTTACAGTGCCGCCTGATGTGACCGCCTATCTGTATCGAAGCACGACAGGGCTCTGTTTGTTTGTATCCCCTGTTTTATACGCCATTGACTGGAAAAGGGTTTGTAATTTTCATTCACTTAATACAAGACGGGCAAGCCAGCTTCTATCCCTGTGGCCATCTTTTTAGATGCCCCTCCCCCTTTCCGTCTTTTGAATCTGTAGCAAGAACCCCACTCCCCTCTTGAGTATGTGACAAGACCCACACGCCCCTTTGAATATATGACAAGACCCCCACCCCCCTTACATTATGACAAGACCCCCATGCCCCTTGAGTATATGATAAGACCCCCACACCCCCTTAAATATATGACAAGACCCCCACGCCCCCTTAAATATATGACAAGACCCCCATGCCCCCCTTAAATATATGACAAGACCCCCATGCCCCCTTAAATATATGACAAGACCCCCACGCCCTCTGCAAAATACTTAAAGTAGTTTGCAATTTCTTTGTGTGAGAGATGCGCCTATAATGTGCCGGTTGCTAGCCATTTTGCATATAGAGGCATCCTCTGTCTAGCACTGTTAAAGTGATGACAGGTACTGAAAACTTTTCAGCTGACTGATTGACCTTTCACCCCACCAGGACATCACACTGAGCGATAAACACTCGGTGACACAAAGTGCCACCATTCGAATGAACCTCGTTCAACCTTTAGGTTATATTTGGGCCCCCGGCAACAACCAGGGTGTGGCTTCAAAAATAACGAAAAATTCGTCACCCATGGGGACTGAAGTTGCACTACCAACTGATAACATAGTGTCCAAATATCAATGTGATGTTTGACACCGTTTTTTCTTGACGATATCTGCTATTTTTGGGTCTGTGTTGGACAAGGAACAACATAGATCATTCTCCCCACCAACAAGGTAGGGCTATTTTGTTTTTATGACTGTTTAATATAATAGTAAAAGTAAAGATCCATTTTCACTTCTTTAGGCGCATCGGGCATATGGGGAGAGCATCCCATAATTTTACAGACCAATCGGCACTAGGTGGGTAATGTGGTCAGCATCACGCCGGCCGTCTTTACTTCCCCAGGACATTCATCCTGGTACCCACTTTAGGCTGGGTTGACCTGCGACGCTCCATACCATGATAAAAATCCGCGCAGCCAGAAGTGGGTTTCCATCGCGGTACGTTGGGATTACGAGTCGGACTCACAACGTCTTAGTCACGGACGCCGCTTATGACTGTTTCATTTCAATTTAAAAAAAAAAATTAATTTAAGATAACCATATTATTACAAGTAGACATGCACATGCAAATCTATCTGCCACAGCGAGCCACACTAAAACGTTACAGCGGGTATAGAGCGAGTGGAAGTCCTCGGAAAATATGGAGTGATCTCATTAAGAACAGCCTCACAGAAATGAACATCAGTCTTAATAGTGCTTGACAGAGCCCATCAACGAATGTTAATCTTCCCCCGACACTTCGCTAAGGTACAAAATGGCAGAGAAGAAGAAGAGGAGGAAGACATACACTCAATTTAAAAAATCGCTTGACGTTCGCTTTTTTGATGTAAGCTTGCGTCCCAATATCAGACGCCATTTTTTGTTGTGTGAAAGTCCCGCCCTGGCTGTTGTGTAATTATATGTGTGATAAACTATGAACAGACAGGTTGAAAACCACTGCCCTAGATCAGCATTTCTCACACTTTTTTCGCCGCGACACCCTTGTTGGACAAAGAAACTTCAGCTGCACACCTAGCCTTACAGCGGTTTGAATACACAGGAGAAGAAAAACAAAACATTGCAAATATAATGTTTAGTTGTGTTTAATGCGATGAATGAAACTGTTTGAATAAATTTTTCTTTATTTCCTTTATGTTTAGGGGAAGTTTAGTTAATAGTTAATTGTAGCCTCAAATCACGTGACTGTTGCGACTGTTATCTTTTTGTAATGTAATCGTACGTTGAGAATTCACTACAGCCTTGCCAACAGCAGTGCTTTCTGAATACATAGTGCTGTCGCCACGGACTGTGCAGATGAGGATTTTATTTTGCCCGTGACAGAACAAAATCCCTAGACTTAACGAGGATTCGAACCAGGGTCTTCCCGCTTGGGAGCCGAGCGCTCTAACCATTCGGCCAACCGCTCCAGCTTCCGGGATTTGCAAATGCAGATAGGGAGGGGAGATATGTTCACACAAAAAGGGCTGTGAACACCATTTCTTTAAAACAATAAACAAAACTGGTGACTCGACAAAAAGGCCCGTGTTATCTGGGAGTCCGAGATTAAGTCCCATGATCGGATAAACCCCGAGACATCACCAGCTGAGGATATCTACTGGTACAAGGGGACTGGTAATCTCTGGGCCAAGTACTGATGCGTACAAGAGTACTAGCGTCCTTTGTCATCGGAAGTAATCAACATAAGTGGGGCTGTATCGTACAGCAATGAAGACGGGCTGCAATGAATCTGCAACGCGCCTCGCCTTTCGACTTGGATGTACACTCTATTGATCCAGCTTGTATCGCTGTCTCTCCCTTGCTTGTTTGTCATAAACCACCTCAACCTTTTCCTTCCCTTTTTTCCAATATGGTTTTTAGAAGAGTAATATGTATTATAAAGATGTATCTGACCGACGCTCAACACTCAGGGGAAGGGTGAGACGGATATACAATCAGACGGTTACTGGTACCATCGGAATTGGAACTCTTCGCTTGCTGCTGTAGATGGGGACTGAGCACTTATGGAAGTATCCCAAGTGCTGTGATGTCGATTCTGAATTCAACATTCAACATTATGAAGATGTCTGAACATACAACTACTCAACAGTGAAGGGCTACCCAATTATTTTGAGCGTACTATCTTCCACGGACGGTCTTCTTCGCACGTGAAGCGTGACAACTGACAGACAACTGTGGTGATTACGTGCAATTTGGTTTACTGCTCATAGATTCTTACTTAGTCGCTCTTCTTCTACCTTGTGGTGTAAAGGTTTGCCAGAGCGATCGCCAGACTTCTCTATCAGAAGTTTTCTTCCTGGCTTTCTTCTTCTTCTTCTGCGTATGACATCAGTCATGCTACACATTGAGTCCCATCTGAGTCAAAAAATAGGATTGTGCGTTTAAGGTCGCCACCGGTTCCCCCATAGCTTCTCTCGCAATGTGGATCCCCTGGGCCAGATCCACAGTCTTTGCTGGGAGAGGTTAGGGCAGTACTGTAGTATGTGCTCAGTGGTCTGTCTTTCTGCTCCACAATCACAGGCAGCAGATTCTTTTATGCCTATCCTGTACAGATGTGCTCGAAGACCACAGTGTCCAGTCCGAAGTCTAAAAATTGATTTAGTTCTTTCCTGTTGAGTTTGTTTATGCTGTCACTCTCTGGTCTGTAATCTCTATTCTGCTTTCTGCACTCCCGCTTGAAAGACTGCTTTAGTGCTGTTTTGGTTTCTTTGTAGCTGTGTGGTGGATAAGTTTATGGAAGATTACTCCCAGCTTTTGCCAACTCATCTGCTCTCTCATTTCCTTGAATACCACAGTGGGCTGGTATCCACTGCAAGACCCGTTCTGCTTCCTTGGAGAGTAAGCCAATGTTGGTCCCTAGATCTGCAATTAGTTTGTCTTGTTTTTTGCTTGATAGTGCTTAGAGAACAGACAACGAGTCACTAAGTATAACAATTGTGTGCCCTCTGTGTTCTTGAGTGATGAGATGTTGGACTGCAGAAAGGAGGGCAGTTGCCTCAGCTCTGAAGTTAGTGCAGATGTCACCTGCTGGTAGAGAGAGAGAGTTTCTGCTCTACTGCTAGGGGGTTTAATGTATATTCCACAAACCTCCCCCCCCCTTTCTGACTGCATCTACAGCAGAGCCGTCGGTGAAAACCTGAGTCCAAGTGGTGTTTGGATACTTCTCATCAAGCATAGCAAGAGCCATGGTTCTCTGTTGTGTCTCCGTCTGGGCATCTTTTGAAGTGATTCCTGGTACCTTTAGAATCTGGCTTGCTTGTCCATGGTTCTGGCCTAAGTTTTTCGCACAGAGCTACATCTCTTTCAAGCAGATCTTGGTGCTGTCTGTACAGTTCCCTAGCAATGTGGTTGGGGCTCTAACGCTTCAGTCTGTTTTTTGTTCTCTCTTGAAATTTAAAATGCAGTGGGTGACTTTGAAGTCTTTTCAATTTCTTATACTGTAAAAGAGTTTTATATTGTCTTCTGAGTTCGAGTTGTTCAGTATCTGCTATCCTCTCTATCTCTCTGATGGGGGTGGATCTCATGGCTCCGAGAACAATCCTTAATCCCATATTCTGAACCTTGTCCAGTTTTCCCATTATTGTCTTGGCTGCTGCAGCCCATGCAGTGGAGGCATATTCCATGACTGGCCTGACTGCTCCAGTAAATACTTGTTTTAGGATTCTGGAGTTAGCTCCCCATGTGGTACCCGCTAATTTTTGCATCACTGCAAGCTTCTTGAATGCTTTCCCCTGTACTGCTTCTACGTGTGACTTCCAAGTTAGTCGCGAATCAAGTGTAACGCCAAGAAAGGTAGGAGTGTCAGTCTGTGGAACAAGCTGGTTTTTTATCCGAATTTCGATTTTTTCTTTTTTGGGGGAGAGAAAGAAAAGTGATGCTGTGCTTTTTGAATTATTTAGCCTTAGACCCCACTTTTCGGTCCAGGCTTCTACATTTTCCACAGTTTTCTGTAACAGATATGAGGCTGTGGTAGTGTATTCGGAGGCTGTCCAAACTGCAAAGTCATCAGCATGTAGGGTATTATTAACGTGCTGGTGGCAGGTTGCTGTGATATCATTTATGTAAACCAGGAACAGAGTTGGTGCTATCGCACTGCCCTGGGGAACTCCTTCTCTTAGTTTTGCCAGTTTGCCGACGTGTCCATCAATTCTGAATCTGGCTCTGCGTTGGAAAAGAAAGTCTTTGATCCACTTTGATCCACAAACAAAAACACACACATATTATGCACAACTCCTGCCTGTAGCAGTTTTAGTTGTAGGCCCTCTTTCCAAACTGTATCGAAAGCACGAGAGAGGTCAAAAAAGACAGCAAGAACTTTTTTTTTCCTGGAAGGCATTCTCTATTTCCTGTGCCAGATATGTCAACTGGTCCTCTGTGTTTCTGTGCTGTCTGTATCCTGTCTGTGTGGTGGTGATTAACGAGATTGTCTCCAAGAACCATATTAGTCTTTTATTTACTAATTTCTCCATCAATTTTCCTACACAACTAAGAAGGCTGATGGGTCTGTAGCTTTTTGGGTCTCTTCTGTCTCCACCCTTTCTAAGGATAGGCTGGATGAGAGCTTCCTTCCAGGCTGACGGTACCACACCTTTTTGCCAGCTCTGGTTGTAAATGTAGAGAAGAAACTTCTTGGCAGCAGGTCCAAGATGAGAGAGAAATTCGTTTGTAATGCCGTGAGCCCCTGGGGCTTTCTTCATTTTCAACTCTCCAATTCCAACTTCCAGCTCTTGCATTGTAAACTTTTCTGACTTGCAGGCCTCTTTTGTTTTTGTGCTAGAGTCTGCTAGAAGAATCTTGGTCTGGTTTCGTACTTCTTTTATTCTTTGCATGGGAATATGAACCTCAGTTTCCTTCTGGTGTGTTTCAGCTAGCACATCTGCTGCTGCCTTGCCAGTAACAGCTCCATCGTCTGTTAGTAGTACAACTCTGGATTTTTTCTGTCTTGTCTCCATTCAGGCTTTTTGTGAGATTCCACAGACGTGAAGTGTCCTTCTCGAGGTTAAATGACGCTGTCTTTTTGTGTCAGCTTTCCCTCATCTGATTATTTATCTCTTTGACGAAGGCTGCTTTTGCTCTGTTATGACGTATTATATTTTTATCTGTCGGATCCTTCTCCATATTTTCTCTCCTGGTACAAAGTTTGGAATGCAGAGTGTCCAGTTCAGGCGACCAGTAAGGTTTACAGTTTTTCCTGCTGCCTCGTTGTATGTTACCCTTGGCTGCATTTAGAATAGTTGTGTTGAGGATCTTCAGTTTGGCATTTATTTCCAGTCTTCTGAAGAAGACTCTTTTCAACATGTCGTCCAACTGGGAAGTGAAAAGACTCTAGTTAGCCTTCTTGTAGTTCCAGCTGGGAGGGTTCTTTTCCTTAGTAACTTCTCTACTTTTGTTAGTAGACAGGATTGCGGGCCTGTGATCACTGCCACCCAGCTGCTGACATACATCCCGGCTGGTAACTTTCTCCACATCTTCAGTTGCTATAGCCAAGTCTGGGGTGCTAGTTTTCCTCCAAGCTCGAGAGTAGAATGTGTCTGGGTCGTCACGATGTTTTATCAGAACTAGAGTGTTGCTGATTATCCAGTTTTCTACCTCTTCTCCTTTCATATTGAGGTCTGTGTAGCCCCAGCTAGGTGAGTGGCTATTTAGATCTCCGACAGCAATCCAGTTTTCTGTGTTTAGTTGGATGGGTCCCAGATTAATATCTCTGTTTGGTGGTGAGTAGATGTTGCATACTGTCACATCTCCCCTTGCACCCTTGATAGTGACTGTGATAAACTCTGTATCCTCACACTGAGATCTCTGGGTTTCCCAAGCTGTGATCGTGTTCTTGACAGCAGTCAAGACTCTTCCTTTTGCACGATTTAACCGGTCGTGTCGGAAGATTTTGTATCCCCTGATAGAGAATCTATGTGCACTTGTGAGGTGAGTCTCTTGGATGCAGCATATGTCAATATCGTGCTGCTTCAAGAAATGTTGTAGTTCAGTTTTCTTCAGCCTCACTCCCTCAGCATTCCAGTGCATAACTGTCAGTCTGTGTCCAGTTGCATTACTCTGTTCTTCCCTGGTCGCTCCAGAAGATTATGAGGTTGTTGCTCTAGTAGCTTGGGGTGGGCCCCTTCGAAGCAGGGGGCCCGGCGCCATCCCATTCCTGGCTTTGTTCCATTCCAGTCCCCTGTCAGTTAGGGACTGTCGGATGTTGTCTTCCCAGCGGACCCTGGGTCGTCATAGATTTATATTTTAAATCTGTTTTTATTCAAACTTCAGTAGAAAGCATTCAGAAGTCGCAGTTAACCTCCATCATCTGGATCTACACAACCGGGCACGCTAGAGTCAATGGTAATGAAAGAGCTGACCAGCTGGCAAGTGATGCAAATAGGAAGACGCATGAACAGAGCTGATATCATCGGCGCTGTATGGAATATTTTGGGGATAATGGGGAAACTCTGACGCTAACATGAGTGCGTGACCTAAACATTAAACTTGGTGAAGCACGAATATGCCGTCTTCGAGGTAAAGAGAAGATTCATTATAACCAACTCCTCATGGGAACAACATATAGATATACCTTGGAGTGGCTGCTGCATCGGAGGACTGAGCACACACGGAGATGCCCAGTATGCAAAGACGTTGATTGCGGTAACATCAATTGCCAGTTTTTCCGAGATGGTTTTTTTTTAGAAGAATTCTGTGTCTTTTAATGATGTCTAAATATATTACTGGTCAACAGTTGAGGGCTACTCTGTTGTTATGGGTGCAGTATATTCCACTGACCACGACCAGCTCCAGCTGACGGGCCGTGCTGCTGACGTCACCGGGTCGGGCTAACAATGCGTCAGCGCAGCGGTTCTCAAAAATGAAATAAACTATTTTCGACAGGGGCGAGGGAAGACAACTTAAATTTTAACTTTTCAGTATCTACATGCCTTTTTTTTAAAAATTAATTTCAGAATTGTTTAGCCGACTTTTTTAAAATTTGCTGCCGCGACACCCCTGGCATACACCCACAGCACCCCGTTTGAGAAACGCTGCGTTAACGCATCGATAGCCCGACGCGGTGAAGTCAGCAGCACGGTCCGTCAGCTGGAGACGGTCGTGCACTGACAGTCCTCTTTGTATGTAATGCATCAAAATTCACTGACACCCTTAGTGATTACGTGTAATCTCGTTTGCTGATCATAGATTCACATTTTGAATCTGTTTTATTCAAAGTTGCGAACAACCAAACAGGTAAAGCAGTCATGATAATTGACTTTCACGTGTAAATGGCGACTGTTCTTGAACAGAGTTCACTCTTAATTTGTTCACAAATTAGCAGATATAGCGTTCTTTCCATACTTGCTAAACCCACGCCACCGAGAAGCGTTGACACCTTACAAAGAATGAGGGCTAGAACATAGGTTGAAAATGATTTATCTATCCGTACGTGAAGTTGTTAAACATTTCAAGGTATCGCACTCACTTGGCAAGATTCCAGGCCACAGGAAGTGAGGAGGGTCGCTACTGGCCAGGTTGTCCTAGATGCACACATAGCCATAATAGCCGGTACCTTTTGTCAACCTTGCCCCATCGAACAGTGATTGGTAAGCTGAGACAGACTGTTTACGTTATTGTCAGCTAAGCACAAATCGCAGACGTTTATCCGAATTTGGACTGGCTACTCAACGTTCTGCACGCAGAATCTCTTTTCCTCCTTCTTATCGCAAAGTCCGTGTTGCTTGGTGTCGCGAGCACATCCGATGTACACGGCAATACCGATAAATATCACTGATGAATTTCGCTTTACTTGTCATCCAATGATGGCAGGGTCCGAGTTTAGAGACGAAGTAGAAAGCGATTCGCTGATGACACAATCTGAAAGGTGGATTGTTATGGTAGGGGTCTGTCACGGTCTGGCGAGGCTTCTACATCCAGGCGGGACCCACATCTACATTATCGAAGGCAACTTGACAACTCTTCTTTCTTCTTTGCGTTCGTTTTCGTATGCTCAGATCAGACCATCATGTGGGTTGACTCTGTGAACTCGCCGGTTAGCAGCAGTTCCTTGATGGTTCCCTATAGCTTGCTCTGCAAACTTTGCTCTTGAGGCCAGGTGTCTTTTCGAATTTGTAAGTAGAGTGGGCAGGTCTGCAGAATATGCTTGGGTGTTTGTGGTCCTGTTTGACAGGCACACTGTGGGGACTGTACAATCTTTATTTTATGAGTGTAGTACAGATATACAAAAACGAAAATTTTGAGACCAATTGTTCAGCCTGTTCTGGAGGCCATAGTTGGTAATGTTATCCTCCAAGATGATAACGCGCGATCCCATGAGGCTCGTGTGGCGACTGACTTTACTCAGCGACATGGGAGCATTAGCATGGCGTGGCCAGCTCATTCACCTGACTTGTCTCTGACTGATCGCCTCTGGGATGTCTTTAGCTGAAGTCTGAAGAACGGATGTTGCACACCTGACTTGTCTCTGACTGATCGCCTCTGGGATGTCTTTAGCTGAAGTCTGAAGAACGGATGTTGCACATCTGATTGCACAACTGCTTCAGGAATGACAACGGTTCTTCAGGACACTCTCTGGACCCTTATGGACTCAATGTCTACGCTGTGTTGAATGCCATGCTGCAAACTGTGGTCATACCCGATTTTGAATGTTTGATGTTTAATGTTGAATTAAGAATCGACATCATAGCACTGGGAAGACCACCATAAACAATCCGTCCCCATCTTCAGCAGCAAACGAAAAGTTCCAATTACGATGGCACCAGTAACTGTCTGATTGTATATCCGTCTCGCCCTTTCCTTGAGTGTTAACCATAGGCCAGATCCCCTGGTAACTCCTCGCAGTGCCATTCTCATCAGACCTTAATGATGTATTTGCGCTTGCGCACCATTCAATCGCTCCGATTTTGAAATAAATGTCTTGTTGTCCAGTATCTATTGCGTGACTGTTGAAAAGGTGGGTGGCACACTTCACGCCTATCTTTGCGTTTGAATGTATTTTTCCATTCATTTACGTGACATGTCAATTTGATATTGCTTATGTTTGTATTACATTTCTTTTGTGGTTTCAACCAAGGTTTTCCTAAGCGGCTGTTGACTTATTACTTTTTGTATATTTCAACTGTACCTTAATTTATTTTTTAATTTCTTTCGGAGATTTTCTTGTCATTTCTTCCCCTCGCAAACCATGTTTGCATGAGTTACATTTTTGTTTGCCTTTATATTATTCAGGGTTATGCACAACCAGCGAGGATGAGTTTACATAACATTTGAACATTCTAATTTTAATGTGTTGTTTCTCTCTAGATACCAAAAACTTTCGCGTGCTGTTGAAACTAGATTTAGATATATAAATTAGCATTATGCACATATAATGCAACAAAACAAATATCATTTAAAATTATCATTGCAGTTTATTAGCAGAAAGCCGTTTATATAATATGCACCGTTCAATTGATATACAGAATACATGGAATTGTAAACATACAACATATTTTTGTGCAAACAAACAACACCAACTAACCACATTTCTGAAACATAGAAAGATAACCTCTGTTTACCAAGGCAATTATGTTGTGAAAATATTTTTGTCCAGCCTTAATTAGGCTACCAGTGCTAAATATTTCCAATTACTATATAAAATTACAGGAAAGTCACAACGGCAGGTACGACTTTAGGAGAGCTTCCCACACTTCATTGAGGTCGCTGGCTGAATGGCTGAAGAGGAGGAGTAAGAAGAAGCAGCAGTAGAAGCAGAAGAGGGGGAGGAAGAAGAAGAAGAAGAAAAAGAAGAAGAAGAAGAAGAAGATGATGATGATGATGAGATGAGATGATGATGAGAAGAAGAAGAAGAAGAAGAAGAAGAAGA
>CAJHNH020006791.1:345000-402500 GCA_905116865.2 Candidula unifasciata | reverse complement strand
ATCACCGTGGAGAGGTCCCAGAAACCACGTTCCGCCATTAGACCATATTTATGGCTTGGCTATATTGCGGCCCCTGGCAAGAACCAGGGTGGGGCTTCAAATAACAAAAAAATTTCATTTTAAAAAGGGCGGCAAGATTAATGAAAATAATCCTGTTCAGGTATTCTTGCGTGCTATTTAAACAATGTTAAATTACCTTACACAAATTTGCCCACCAGGACATCCAACAAGCGATAAACACCTGGTGACACAAAGTACCACCATGAGGATGAGGATCACCTAGCCAGAGGTCCCAGAAACCCCGTTCAACCGTTAGGTTAGGTTATATTAGGCCCCCGGCTACAGCCAGGGTGGGGTTTAATAAATTCTTTTCAGTAGTAATGAGATGCTTTCTTGTGTCCTTTTTTTTTCAAGCTTAAAAATTGATTTAATTTAATTAAAATTTATTTTTGAGCAGTTAAATGCTATCGCGTAACTTTTTTCTTCTTCTAAATTTCAGTGTGTCCAAACCATTGTTAGTGCCATGCCCCACAGAAGCCTTTCTTAAATTCGCATGCTCCCTGTATAAATAAAACAGTGGACAATTTCAGTTTCGAATTGCCCCGTTAACAATCCAGTTTCCTTTTCTCCATCAACCATCAAATTTCCCTCTTTCCCATTTACAATTCAATTGCTCCCCTCCCCCATAACAATTAAATTTCCCTCTTTCCCCCTTAACAATTCAATTGCTTCCCTCCCCATAACAATTAAATTTCCTCTTTTCCCCTTAACAATTCAATTGCTCCCCTCCCCCCATACAATCAAAATTCCTCTTCCTCCTAACAATGCAATTGCTCCCCTCCCCATAACGATCAAATTTTCCTCTTTTACCTTAACAATTCAATTGCTCCCCTCCCCCCATTACAATCAAAATTTCCTCTTTCCTCCTAACAATGCAATTGCTCCCCTCCCCATAACGATCAAATTTCTCTCTTTCCCCTTAACAATTCAATTGCTCCCCTCCCCCATAACAATTAAATTTCCCTCTTTCCCCTTAACAATTCAATTGCTCCCCTCCCCCCATTACAATCAAAATTTCCTCTTTCCTCCTAACAATGCAATTGCTCCCCTCCCCATAACGATCAAATTTTCCTCTTTTCCCTTAACAATTCAATTGCTCCCCTCCTCCATAACAATCAAATTTCCCTCTTACCCCCTTAACAATCATATCGTCCCCCTCTCCCGTTTTAAAGTATTTATTACATAGATTTTAAAACAAAAACGTGTATGTGTGTGTATGTATATGTATGGGGATTAAAACCTATTCTCAACCATGTTTTCAGACCGTATCCAACAAAAGTCCAAATGCCTGTCCACTCAAACCCCAACAGATCAGATTTCCCGAACAAAGATGGGGATTGAAGTATTGATGTCCAGTAGTTGTTTTGAGTTGAAGATAATGATGATGTCTCCGTGGCCCGTCTTGTCGGGCTCCACTACAAGTGTTGTAGCGAACTTTCCTTTGGGGAGCACATTTCTGTCGATGAAAGCACGAAAAACACGGTATTTGAATCAACATTCTGTCACAAAGCGCCGAACGTGGATATTAACAGCAAAGCTTACACGAACTGGACTAGTGGATAATGACAAATTTAAATTATAATTTCATGTTCGCTCTTTGCTGCAAAGGCGGTATACGTCTAAATGGGTAGAAAACATTCGAAAATCGAACCTAACCTCCTTCACCTGGATCTACACAGCTGGTCATGCTGGCGTGAAGGGAAATGAGCGAGCGAACCAAGTGGCAATCAATGCGCCAACGCATGTGGGAAGACAGCATGGACAAAGCAGATATCGCCAACGCTGTACGGACAAGGCTAGTGGATAATGACGAATCTCTGACACTAGCACGATTGCGTGACATGGGAGTAAAAAATGGTGAAGCACATCTATGCCGCATTTCAAGCTAAGATAGGAGGGCATTATAACCATCCTCTCGTGGAAACAATTAGTAGATGTACATTGGAGTGGCTGCTGCATCGATGACTGAACACACCTGAGAATGCCAAATGTGCAGTGACGTCGATTGAGACATACGTTAAAAACGCCACTGACTAGTTAAACACAATAACGGGTCATTTGTCGTCTGCCGGCCGAGGAACCTTGCCATTTCGCAAAATTTTAGATTGTTGGTACCTGACTGGACGACCTACTTTGGATGATGTATTTATTTTGGTGTATTTAGTGCAGTATCTGCCACAGCGAGCCACACTTAAAAGTTACAACAAGAATAGAATGGGTGGAAGACCTCGAAAAATATGGAGTGATGGCATTAAGAACAGCCTTACAGAAATAAACATCAGTCTTAAAAGTGCTTGTGACAGACCTCATCAACGAACATAACATCTCCCCCCGACACTTCGACAAGGTACAAGGTGGAAGAGAAGAAGAAGAAGATTTGTCTTGGGCATAAGAAAATCAGTCTCGATAACGAATGGCTTGACCGTGTAAAATGTCTGCGACAAATTCAAAAAACAACAAGAAGAGACATTGTCACAAATGATGGTTTCAGGAAACAAGTTGGGACTGAACTAGTGTTGAGTGTTGTGTTGTGTTGAGCTTTGTGCTAAAAACTGACATCAAAGCAGTGGGGACATCCCCATAGACGCCCCATCTTTGTCTCCAACAGCCAAAGAAGAGTTTCAATTCTGATTATGCTAGATGAAGTTCGCTTATATGTCCGGTCTTGCATTTCCTGTGTGTAGAGTGTCGACCAGATTCCCTGTCTATACCCAGATATACCAATCTCTCTAGGCCATACTGGTCGATTGCTGCCTCTGCATAATTCACTTGATCCCAAAGGACATTGCACACAGCTGGCATGTCATACATCACGTAACCATACACTGGTGCAGAAGCAGCCGGTCTATCTGCCTGTTCATTTCCGAACAATCCTTAATCCCCCCCAAAAGAAAACCAAAAAAACGCTAACCCCACGGGACCTCTAAAGCTAAGCTTGCCACTTTGCATAGAGCATTCATGCCCCCCCCCCTCACTCCCACCCTCAACTAGTTCCGAATTACATTTAGCGACAACAAATTAAATAGATAGGTAGATAGGCTGCATGCAGACGTGGCACCTAGGCTGCATGTAGTCTTGGGACCTAGGCTGCACTCTCTCGTGGGACGTGGGTGGGTTGGGGTTTAGGGCCAGTTCTAGATGTTTTGGGGTCGTTAAAAGCATCAGAAATCCGGAAAACCCAGTCTAACCACCCTCTAAAATGTTGGACTTTCCTGTGACGTCATCTGAAGCTAGGATATTAAAAAGAACCAAATAAAAGAAAGGGCATGGTCTCTGGTCGACGCTCAACACTCAAGTGAAAATCGAGACGGATGTACAAACAGACAGTTATTGATACCATCGGAATTGAAACTCTTCGCTTGCTGCTAAAGATGGAGACGGAGCGTTTATGGGTGTTTCCTGAGGGTTAAGATATTGACTCGTAATTCAAAATTCAAAATTCAAAAGAAAGAAAGAAGAAAGCATACTTACTCTTGTTTGAATATGCGGCGGGCGGCAATTCCGTCCACTGTGACACTGCATAGGGTCAAGGTTACATTGAGTGGATTGGTAAATGACACGTCCAGCTTGAACTTCTCATTCTCGGCAATCTCCTCTGGCGCCTGCAAAAGAACAAGTGCTGGGTAAATTTTACGCTGGTCTGCTTATTTACACAACGCTACACGGAAGCTCGCTTCTGATTGGACGACCTACTGACCACCTCACCTCTAATAAGGTCGGCCTCGAGCGATTCGACTTTCATACAAGGTCACGGGAACATTCCGCATTCGCACTGATACCGCGTGTTGTATATTTCACCATGCGAAAGCTTTTAACACTTTAAAATATTTAGATAATTGGGTCTAACACACAACCCCTACAGAGAGTGACAAAACCTATGTCACAGACCGTCTCTTTCTCGGAAATAAAAACGTAAATGCCAGACAACAACAGACTGCGACGCCCATAACCTCGACCATGGTAGACTAGTCCAACAAACTTATCAATGGAGTTGACCTACAACCGGTGGTGCGTAAATGGGGAGACCATCGTAAAAATAACCCAAGTGGTGCTGTTCACTGTAACCGTGACGTTAACTTTTGATTCATAGCTTCTTAGACTCTTCTGGCTCACAGGGGTGTGCGATTCTATTCGGCGGAACATTTGTCTGTGTCGAGCGAACTGCGACTCGACATATTGAAAGGTTGCCTGACTGCCTGCGACAATTTACCCCCGCCCTCGTCACCCGCAACATCGCACATTGCCGGTGGTGTCCCCTGAAATAATCTAGAATTAGTTCACACCCTTATGTAGTCCAATGCTTTATGAATCAATCGGCGCGCAGTGCGTACCCTAATTCAAACGTCACGGTTACCGTGAACAGCACCGAACAAGTCACATTTGCACAAGGGTTTCCGAATACCAATGGACATTTTTTAAGATCATCCTTACTGCACGTCAGGCGTACCCATACGTGCACAGATCATCTCCTGGGCTTGTTTCGCACCGTGTGGTGATTTTATGAGCAGAATCCGGTGCGTCAAGGCAGGCTCCGTAAGCAGACATTGGATTGAGACATTGAGAAAACTCCACTTTTAGTCCCAGGTGATACAAGTGTGACTGACAATGAAAAATCTGACAGACTGGCCGATTTTGATTTAGTTGCTGATGGCTGCCGATCTATGGATCGCGCCGACATTGTTACTGCCCTTAGAGAGATAGGACGATCAGTGCATTTTGGGAATAGCAGGTTCACATCGCTGGCGTTGAATAGGACACACCGGAGAACAATATAACTAGAATGTCGTAGCACTGGAACCCCCAGGGACATAGGAATAAAGAAAGCCCAAAAACACACGGAGAAGGGAGCTGGAGAATACAGTTCGAAAGATAGAGAGAACACGTGGAGAGCTGCATACGATAGCAAAAGATAGAACGGCTTGGAGTGAGTTGGTTGAGGGCCCATGCTCCATTGGGACTAGAAAGGCAAAAGAAGAAGAAGAAGAAAAAGAAGAAGAATAGTAAAATAAAGGACCCTTTTCAATGATTTCAGACGTATTAGGTATGTATGACTTTGGCTGTCAACCTTGTGTCATCGAACAATGATTGGAAAGATGTCAGCTGAAACAAACTGTTTACGTTAGCTTGAGGTTTGAGGTTGGAACAACGGATCAACATCATTGCACACGGGTAGTAACCAATAAGTGCTCTGTTTTTTCTTCTAACTCAAAAAATAATCCAGAAGAAGCCTAGCACAGTGCACAGGCTCTTGAAATACTTTGGGTAGATTTTTAACTCTAAATTGTTGCCCGGGCAGCGCGGTTAGGCTACTCTTTTCTGTGTCCAACTGCCGAGGAATTTTTTTTAAAGTGCTCAGCGATGCACACGGGCGACCGATCTCACTACCCAGAGACCAGGGGGGATTACTAGAAGTCCAAGTCTACTTGAAAAGATCCCAGCCCTTACCGGGGATTGGACTTGGAACCTCTAGCACTCGAGGCTGACACCATGCCTCGAGACCACGCAGTCCTCGACTGTTTACGTTAATGAAAAAGAAGAAAAAGAAGAAGCAGAAGAAAAAGAAGAAAAAAAAAAAAGAAGAAGAAGAAGAAGAAGAAGAAGAAGAAGAAGAAGAAGAAGAAGAAGAAGAAGAAGAAGAAAAGAAGAAGAAGAAGAAGAAGAAGAAGAAGAAGAAGAAGAAGAAGAAGAAGAAGAAGAAGAGATAGAAGAGGAAGAAGAATAAGAAGGTAAATCAAACTAAGATTACCTTGGCAATGAGGTGAGGCTTACGAAGCATGAAGTCCTCTTTCTTGGCGAATGTCTGCCTGGTCTGCTTCACCTGAGCCAGGATAGACACATCCAACATGCATTCATCTTTCAGATGTCCATCGTACTCATCCGGCTTGACCTCTACTTTCTGTAACTTCTCTGTTACAGACAAAAAATACAATACTCTAATGATTTGGTAAATAAAGGTGCTTTTTTTAGGTAGTAAAACATAAGTAATTTTTACTTCAGACGGAAAACTGGACAGAGAAATTAGCTCCAGATGTGCCAAAGCTAATCAAGTAATGGGTCAACTATCTCCCCTGTTGACACACAAGCAGATACCTCAGAGTACTAAAGTGAATCTTATCAGAACTATTTTTTTGGCCAATACTATGCTATCAGTGCCAAACGTGGACACTTACATCCTCCAATGAACGTAAAATTGTGACAACAGAGATGAAATGCCTTAGAAGAGCTGCAGGAGTTTCAAGGAAAGACAGAATACAAAATCATGAAATCAGACGAATGCTAGGAATAAAGCCAGTCTTACAGGTCATCAAAGAACAACAAATGAAATGGTTTGGACACCTAACAAGAATGCCCTGGTACTATATGCCCCAGCGAGCCACACTAAAACGTTACAACGGGTATAAAGCGAGTGGAAGACCTCGGAAAAGATGGAGTGATGGCATTAAGAACAGCCTTACAGAAATGAACATCAGTCTTAATAGTGCTCTTGACAGAGCTCATCAACGAACATTACATCTCCCCCCGACACTTCGATGAGGTACAAGGTGGAAGAGAAGAAGAAGAAGAAGAAGAAGAAGAAGAAGAAGAAGAAGAAGAAGAAGAAGAAGAAGAAGAAGAAGAAGAAGAAGAAGAAGAAGAAGAAGAAGAAGAAGAAGAAGAAACATAAGTGCTCTGTTATTTCTTCTAACTCAAGTCCGAGTCTGAAGAAGCTCAGCACAGTGCACAGGCTCTGCAGCACCGGCGAGGATGCTGAAATACTTTTGGTAGATTTTTAACTCAAACATTTTTCCGGCAGCACCGTTAAGCTACTCTTTTCGATTTCCAACTACCAATGGATTGTTTACGCGCGCAACAATGCACATGGGCGTCTGACCTCACTACCCAGAGACCAGGACAAATACCAAAAGTCCAAGTCCACGTGAAAATATTAAAGCCCTTACCGGGGAATGAAGCCGTAACCTCTAGCACTCGAGGCGGACACCATGCCTCGAGACCACCTAGCCCCTGCCCACTTAATCTACATTACTGCCAGTATCGTCATTAAGTGCCCTGCCAGCTGGACAGAGATCTCGGCCTTTGGTGTTTTGAATCAATTCCACAGATGATATTCCACCATGCTTCTGTCTTAAGCCATCAGCCATCTTTCTTTTGGTCTGCCTCTGCCTCTTCTACCAGTGATCTTTCCAGTCGTAGTCATATATTTCAGTGCTCGTTACATGACCAAAGAACTTTATTTGTTTCCTTCTTTTTGTTCTATATAATGTTCTACTTTCATTAGACATTTCTTGGCAATCATTGTTAGTTATTCTGGCAGTCCAAGGTATTCGCAACATTCTTTTTGAGAACCACATCTCGGTTTGCTTCCAAACTCTTCTTAATTTCTTTACTGCCACTATAGTTACGAAGAGCGGCTGGCTAAACGGTTAGAACGGTGGGCTCTCAAGAGACCCGGGTTTGAATCCTCGGTAAGGCTGGGCATTTCCTTTTGCTGTCGGGGGCAAGATACAATCCTCACGTACTCAGTCCTGGGGACAGCACTAGACATGCAGCCGTGAATCCTCAGGTTCAAAGACCACTAGCTTACACCGCAAAAGTGGCATAATGAAGGCAGCAATTGGCAGCTGTAAAAACATATCTTTTCACGCCTTTAGGCGCATCGGGTATATGGGAGGAGCACCCATATTTTTACAGACCAATCGGCACTAGCCGAGTAATATCGTCAGCATTACGCTGGCCGTGTTCACTTCCACAGGACATATATCCTTGTACTCATTTAAAGTTAGGTCGACCTGCGACGCCCCATGCCATGGTAAAAATCTACACAGCCAGCAGTGGATTTCGATCGCGGTACTTTGGAATTACGAGTCAGACTCGCAACGCAACGCCCCTAATTGGTTGTTGGCAGTAACAGTTTAGTTGCGTATCGTTTATAGGACGTTGCAGAACCAACCTCAGTAGCCTCTGGCTGTTTGTGTGGTTTCTCTAGGCAAATTTACGTCCAGTAGTTTGTCTTTGCCCCTGGACGGTCGGCACCCTAATACCACTGTCGAAACCAACGCAAGGCGCTGTGACCGAACACGGCCCCCCGGCATTACGAAGCGTTCGCATCGACTTAGCCACAGAGCCGACAGTTGGCAGTATAGTTGAATAAAAAAAGAGTCAAAACTAACAGGTAGCAGTTTTAAGCTAACACCGACCTTCGCCAGCTTGCAGTTTTAGAGAGAGACAGGCTCCGACTTCAGCTGGTCGGCCATGACACCGTTGTAGTACATAGCGCTGACGGAGATCCTGCCTTTGACAGATCGCTTCTGCTGACTGTTGTTCTTCACCCTCAGACCGACCAAGAAGGTGTCGCCCACCCAGGTGTGACTAGAATCCTGCTCTACACTGAACTGGACATCCTGCGTGAGATGATAGACAATGAACAATGAGAAAATAGACAATGAACAATGAGATAATAGACAATGAACAATGAGATAATAGACAATGAACAATGAGATTATAGACAATGAACAATGAGATTATAGACAAAGAACTATGAGATAATAGACAATGAACAATGAGATAATAGACAATGAGATATTAGACAATGAACCATGAGATAATAGAAATAAACAATGAGATAATACACAATGAACAATGAGATAATAGACAATGAACAATGAGATAATAGACACTGAACAATGAGATAATAGACAATGAACAATGAGATAATAGACAATGAACAATGAGATAATAGACAATGAACAATGAGATAATAGACAATGAACAATGAGATAATAGACAATGAACAATGAGATAATAGACAATGAGAAAATAGACAATGAATTATGAGAAAATAGACAATGAACAATGAGATAATAGACAATGAGATAATAGACAATGAACCACGAGATAATAGAAATAAAGAATGAGATAATAGACAATAAACCATAAGATAATAGACAATAAACAATGAAATAATAGACAATGAACAATGAAATAAAAGACAATGAACAATGAAATAAAAGACAATGAACAATGAGATAATAGACAATGAGATAATAGACAATGAGATAATAGACAATGAGATAATAGACAATGAACAATGAGATAATAGACAATGAGATAATAGACAATGAACAATGAGATAATAGACAATGAGATAATAGACAATGAACCATGAGATAATAGAAATAAACAATGAGATAATAGACAAAAAACCATGAGATAATAGACAAAAAACCATGATATAATAGACAATAAATAATGAAATAATAGGCAATGAACAATGAAAAAATAAACAATGAACAATGAGATAATAGACAATGAACAATGAGATAATTGATATTGAACAATGAGATAATAGACAATGAACAATGAGATAATAGACAATGAACAATGAGATAATAGACAAAAAACAATGAGATAATTGACAAAAAACAATGAGATAATTGACAATAAACAATGAGATAATTGATAATAAACAATTAGATAATAGATAATAAACAATGAGATAATAGATAATAAACAATGAGATAATAGACAATAAACAATGAGATAATAGACAATAAACAATGAGATAATAGACAAAAAAATCATGAGATAATAGACAACGAACAATGAGATAATAGACAATAAACAATGAGATAATAGACAAAAAATCATAAGATAATAGACAATGAACAATGAGATAATAGATAATAAACAATGAGATAATAGATAATAAACAATGAGATAATAGACAATGAACAATGAGATAATAGACAATGAACAATGAGATAATAGACAATGAACAATGAGATAAAAGACAATGAACGATGAGATGATAGACAATGAACGATGAGATGATAGACAATGAACGATGAGATGATAGACAATGAACGATGAGATGATAGACAATGAACGATGAGATGATAGACAATGAACGATGAGATGATAGACAATGAACGATGAGATGATAGACAATGAACGATGAGATGATAGACAATGAACGATGAGATGATAGACAATGAACGATGAGATGATAGACAATGAACGATGAGATGATAGACAATGAACGATGAGATGATAGACAATGAACGATGAGATGATAGACAATGAACGATGAGATGATAGACAATGAACGATGAGATGATAGACAATGAACGATGAGATGATAGACAATGAACGATGAGATGATAGACAATGAACGATGAGATGATAGACAATGAACGATGAGATGATAGACAATGAACGATGAGATGATAGACAATGAACGATGAGATGATAGACAATGAACGATGAGATGATAGACAATGAACGATGAGATGATAGACAATGAACGATGAGATGATAGACAATGAACGATGAGATGATAGACAATGAACGATGAGATGATAGACAATGAACGATGAGATGATAGACAATGAACGATGAGATAATAGACAATGAACATCGGGCATGGTACCTCCTTAAAATATCATTTTCGGTTTGGAACCTGTAAGATGGTTGCAGGTAGGGTACGCTCAAGCTTTTAGGATTTAAATGGGGCCCGAGAAAGTCCTGGGAAGGGGTAGTGGATGGGGGTAAATAGTGGGGGAGGGATTGTAGGGGAGGCAGGTAGTGGGAGATAGGGTAGCTGTGGAGGTGATAGTGGAGGAGGGGGGGAGGCTGGTAGTGGGAGATAGGGTAGCTGTGGAGGTGATAGTGGAGGAGGGGGAGGCTGGTAGTGGAGGAGGGGGAGGCTGGTAGTGGGAGATAGGGTAGCTGTGGAGGTGATAGTGGAGGAGGGGGAGGCTGGTAGTGGGAGATAGTGTAGCTGTGGAGGTGATAGTGGAGGAGGGGGGGAGGCTGGTAGTGGGAGATAGGGTAGCTGTGGAGGTGATAGTGGAGGAGGGGGAGGCTGGTAGTGGGAAATAGGGTAGTTGTGGAGGTGATAGTGGAGGAGGGGGGAGGCTGGTAGTGGGAGATAGGGTAGCTGTGGAGGTGATAGTGGAGGAGCGGGGTAGTAGGGAAGGGGGTAGTGGAGACAGTCAAAGGACGTAAACCTTGTTTAATTCCGCAATAATAATAATAATTATTATTATTTTAGGACCATTTCCCTCGCGCTTGGGTGTTTTTAGTAACATAGGGCTTGACTTTATTTTATAACCAATTGGCGCTGGGTGAGTAATGCGATAGTTGTATAAACTATAGTTGTAACTAATGTTACAGTTATTGTGATCGTTGAATCAACTGATGCGATAGATAAATCTCCTAGTGTGATAGTTATGTAAACTAATGTGATAATTATATATCAGACAATGTGATCGTTGAATCAACTTATGTGATAGATATATCTCCTAGTGTGATAATTATGTAATGTGATAATTATATATCAGACAATGTGGTCGTTGAATCAACTGATGCGATAGATATATCACCTAGTGTGATAGTTTTTGCAACTAATCTTTTGAAGTGAAGGAGTCTTTGCCACGCCCTCATGTGTATAGTTATATATCAAACAATTTGATAGCTATATCAACTAATGTGATAGTTATTTAAACTAATGTGATAATTATATACCAACTAATTTAGTAATTATAATAACTAATGTGATAGCTATATAAACTGATGTGAAGGACTCTTTGCCGCGCCCTCATGTGTAAAGGGCATACAGAGCTGGAACAATATTTTATGAAAATCAATCAGCACTCGGTGTGTGGTCAACATCACGCGGGCCGCCTTTACTTCCCAGGACTGAATCTTATAGAAATTTAAGGCTGGGTCGACCTGGGAGCCAAAGTCTTTTTCGAAGAAAAATCCGGCTAAGCTAGGATTGGAACCCGCGACTTCCGATCCACAGGCTAGCTTCTAGACGCTACACCACGAGGGTTCTCATCTAATTTAATATTAGTTATACAAATTAATCTAAAGGCTATATCAACTACACTTAAGCAGTACTAAACTAGGTAACTTTTGTAAAAAAAAAAAAAAATAAAAAAAAACCACTACAAAGACATGAAAGTATAATTCGTTAGGTTTCCAGTAAAATACAGTAACGAATGACCATGCGAACGTTGCGGCTAAAGAGCTTTCATCAGCATACAACAACAGAGACAGGTAACATTGTAACAACTAAACTTACGGTAGCTGTAGGCGTGTACACATTACGTCTGGTGGAACCGACCAGGTTAGCCTTGGCCACTGCTGCCCTTTCTTCCACAGTGTCTGCAGGAGAACGAGTGTTCAAAGGGCTTTCAAAGTGCGTTTAAAGTGTGTTAACATGCGCATTGCGGTGCGTTTACAATGTTTTTAATGTGCGCTTACAGTGCGTTGACAGTTGTTAATTTATGATTACAGCGCAGGTAAAGTGTTTAAAGTGATTGATTGACGTTGAACCTTACCAGGACATCACACCGCGCGATAAACACCCGGTGGCAGAAAGTGCTACCACACGGAAAAGGATCACCCGGGGACAGGCCCCAGAAACCCCGTTCAACCCAAACAGCCAGAATAGGCTTTCAAACAACAAAAGAATTGCCTCTGATACTGGGACGCGTACATAGATACAAGTGTTTAAAGTGTCCTTATAATGCATTTAATGTAATTTTTAAAGAATAAGTACACTGCTTTTTAATGTGTGTTTACAATGCGTGTAAAGTATGATTACATTTCGTTTAAATCAGTAGTTTTGACCCGGCTCTCTAGCTTAGTTGGCTAAACCGGATTGCGCACAGACGGAGTGACGAACTCCTTGTGGTCCGGGTTCACGCCCGGGGGTAGGCAGGAAAGCCACATTTTCTCCCAGATTTACGGTATTTACAATGGAATCAAGGCCGAAAGGTTGCGATATCCATTATACCGAGCCTAAGGGTTAACAACTCATGGCTTCTGGATACTAAAACAAACAAACAAACAAACAATCAGTAGTTTTCAACACTGCTGATGCAGCAACCTTTAATACAGTACCTCATGTTGCAGCGACCCCCAGTCATATAATTATTGTCGTTGCTACTTCATAACTTCAGTGAATATGTGTTTTCCGATGGTCATAAGCAACCCTTGTGAATGCGTCGTTCGACTTACAAAAGGGTCGCCACCTACAAGTTAAGAACCGCTGGATTAAAAGGTCCCATGTTATTACAATGCAGCTAAAGTTTTAAAAGTGTGCTCATAGTGCTTTTAATGTGTGGGTTTAATTACACTGCTTTTTAAAGATTGTTTACGTTTAAAGTGTTTAGAGTGTGATTACAGTGACATTACAGCAGCGGATCTCAACCTGTGGGTGGCGACCTTTTGTGAGTTAAACGAACCTTTCACGTGGGTCGCATAAGACCATCGGAAAAAAAAATATTCATTGGAGTTACGAAGTAGCAAGGAAAATTGTATGGTTAGGGTGTCGTTACAATATGAGGAACTGTATCAAAATGTCGCGGCATTAAGACTGTTGAGAGCCACTGGATCACAGTGTGTTTAACATGTGATTGCAGTGCGTTTAAAATATTTTGAGTTTGTTTAAAATGAGTTTAAGTGAGTTTAAAATGAGTTTAAGTGAGTTTAAGTGTGTTTAAAGTGTTGCGGTCATATTCCATGGACACACAATGAATCAAATACAAAGGTTGTATAGAGAAAAGAAAGGAAAAGAGTCGTACACATTTTTTCGCCACATAGCAACCATACTGGAGAGCAAAACTGCATCGCCAGTGAGATAAAAATACACAGCGATACAACTGGGAAGAAGAGAGGAGGGAGGGAGGGGGGATTACGTTGAGAAACTAACTTCTCCTTCTTCTTCTTTCGTTCGCTTGAAATAAGTTGTCTATGTCAGCAGTTTTGTCTCTTGTATAAATTTCACTGTCGTTGTTAGTCCATAGAGTTTACGTTCCACTGTTGTTCTTTCTGGCAAAAAGGTTTACCTTAATGTGTCAAAATCGGTGCAGTCCTGGAGTACATGCTCTGCTGTCTGGGGCACATTTCCACAGGTGCACATAGCTGATACACCTATCTTGAATTTTGTGTACATGTGGTTGCGTAATCGGTTGTGCCCTTTTCTGAGGCGGAGGATAATGACTTGTTCTGATCTGTCCATAATAAAATAGTCGTCTTGTGCTGGGGCTGGTGGTTTCCTGATCGATTTAATTATTCTTTTCTTTTGGTGGTATGTGACTTGTACATCCGGCTGCTCTTTTGTCGCACCTTTCCCTGCCAGTTGATCAGCTTTCTCATTTCCAGGCACTCCATAATAGGACGGTATCCACTGCATTACGACTCTTTGCTGAAGACTGAGTTGTGTCAGCAGTGTTTGCAATTTTGGTAGTTTCCTAGACTGGAGTGCTTCAAGTACTGATTTGCATCTGTGAGCCAAGAAACTAACTAAAAGAGGTCTCTGAGAGAGGTCTCAAACATAAATCTAGCACCAGGCAAAACATAACTTTTACTTTTTTTGGTTTTCTTTAAATTCAACACTGCTGATTATTTACCGTTCCGAAGAGACTAAAACTGTCACTACTATCTGTTTCACCACTTGGGAGGGGGGGGGGACTGTGCTATAGAGGGGAAAAAGGGGAGGGGAGGAAGGCGGCTTGAGCCTGCGGATTTAGGATTGCCTAGCTGGTGCTGTCGCCAAGGACTGTGCTGCAGATTAGGATGTTTAATTTTGCCCCAGACATAAAAACTTTCCCACTCATCTTACCGCGGGTCGAACCCGGGTCTTCCACATGAGAGCCGTAACTGCTCTCTGAAGAGACAGGTACCTGAAATGAGGCTTCACTTCTGGATTTCATCATTGCTGATCTTATCTCTTATTATTATATAAAGACTCCTTCGTAGAAATCATTTCATTTGTTGTCATTCTTCTTTTCCCTTTAACATGTACAATGATAGAACAGGGGACAAGAAAAAAGAAAACTCTGTTGGATTTTTATCGTGGTATGGGACGCCGCAGGTCGACCCAGCCTCAAATGGGTACCAGGATGGACTGTCCTGGGAAAGTAAAGACAGCCGGCGTAATGCACCACAGCGCTCTTCCCATATGCCCGATACGCCTAAAGGCGTGAAAGGGATCTTTACTTTACTTTACTTATAGCCAACACCTGCAATGAATTCATTTAGACGGGTACCTGAAAGTATAACATCAAAATCCCTGACTCAGCAGGTAATGGTCAATGGAACTAGTACTTACAATGGATCGGCACTTGCACACATCATCATCATGAAATGCCATGCCAGCAGGCGTAGCCGTTTATGTGACACCACAGATGTCGGTCTCCGGTGTTCTGGGTCAATTCTACTAATGATATTCCTCCATGCCACTGTCTTAAGCTATTCACTATCATTTTTCTTGGTCTGCCTGTTCCTCTTCGACCAGTGATTTTTCCAGTGCTCCATTTCTCATTACATGACCAAAGAATTTTGTTTCTCTCCTTCTCATTGTCGGTTCTGTGGCTAAGTCACTGCGAACGCTTCGTAATGCCGGAATGCAGTGTTCGATCCCAGCTGCGGGCCATGCGCTTTGCTTTGGTTTCGACAGTGGTATAAAAAAAGCCGACCGTCCTGAAGCAATGGCAAACTACTGGACGTAAATTTGCCTAGAAAAACCACACAACATCCAGGGGCTGTGAGGGTTAGTTCTGCAACGTCCTGTAAAGGATACGCAACTAACCTTAACCTTCTCATTGTTGATAAGAAATGAAGCTTCAAAACACAAACTACAAGTGGCATATCTATAAAAAGTATTCTAAATTAAATCCGCAGCTCAAAGCGTGGCGCCATACACTTAATTCAGTAGCTTGGCGACGGAACTATATACATTTTGTCCACTCATGAGGGAAAATGCAACAGCCAACCCTAGTCAGACGCAAATAGCCTGCTAAAATTAACTGTAGTCCTTCCTATTCACCATACTGGACATGAAGTAAATAAAGAAAATGACTTCACGGCATTTAAGACAATGTAAATTTACAGAGGGGAGTCCCCGTGGCGCAGCGGCTAGACGCTCGCCGCGGATCGGAAGATCGTATGTTTGCTCCCTGGAAAAGCCGGACTTTTTTTCAAAAATGACCTTGGATCCCAGGTCGACCCAGCCTTGAGTGAGTACCGGGTGCAGTCCCGGGAAGTAGAAGCGGCCGGCGTGATGCTGAACACATCACCCATCTTGTGCCGAATGATCTATAAAAATACAGGGGAAGCCCTATATGCCCTATAGCTAAAGGTGTGGAAAAAAGTCTTTATTATTTTTTTCGGTACATTTACAAAGAATGAATGACGACAAACAGTACCACCAATTGGGCGCTGAGCCGAAATAATTATCTCCACAAATCTTCACGACACAAGTGGATGATGGTGATGCCGCTGATGATGATGGTAACGATGCTACTGCTGCTGCTGATGATGATGATGATGATGATGATGATGATTATGACGATAACAATGTTAATTCCTTGTACCAACCTTCTGCATATTTGTATTTGAGTGTAAGATCCTCTCTCTCGTAAGAGTTTGGCGCCTTTGTACTGATATGCTGGCCTATTCTGTAATAAAAAAGACGGTACATTAGGTAGTTCTGTTGTGTTGTTGAGTTAGTTTCTGTTAGTAAAACTAATTCCGACTCAGAATTACATTCATTAGGTAATACGGATGCTACCTCCTCCGTGTACATTGCCTCTGCTCTCTTGAACGAAGTTTTTCGCCAGGGACACAGATGAGTATCATTTATTTTGCACATTAGAGTCCTATTTAGTCACTTTATAGTTAGAGCATATTTGTGTATGTGCACTGTGTTGTTCTTTATGTGCTGATGAAGGCTTATCGCCGCTACGTCCTTTGAATGTTTATTGTGATCAATTTTGTAAAGCTATCATTAACTATTTGTTTTTTCTTACCCACTTTTTCTCTTTTCTAAAAGTTTCTACCCCTTTAAAAACTTTGTAAATGGAGAAGTGTTTTCACGTAAGAAGATAGCAGTCTCCAGTGATACTTTTGGTCCATTCAGCGTGAATTCCCCCTCCTGCATCCTATACAGTTTCCAATGTTGAGCCACCAGTAAATACACCTATTTATTTGCTTTAGGGATAGTTTTGTTTAAGATAAAAAGGCAATTTTAGAGCCAGGACTGGGAAGGTCACGGGTAGTGAGCATACTTTGAATTTTTTCTCCTGGCCACGCCTGTGTAGGGGGTAATTAACAAGCAGACAGATTGGCTGGATCTGCACCACTGGGTGGTGAATTGACACATGACAAGGCAGATGTGATCAAAGCCCTTTGGGAACAAGAAACGGTCTTGGCTGGTCTACTGAGTCGATAAAGATACACCCTTGTTTGCCACAGGTGCCTCCATTATCTCCTATCCTCTTCAACATATCGCAGTCAAGATCACAGGAGAACAACTGAGTGGCAGAGGAAGAACTCTATCATATGTTGATGTCATCCTCGTGTACGGACAGGACAGGAACAGAGATGACATTGTTTTGAATCTACAACAGGAATTAGATCGCATATCATCCTGGTGCAACACCTCAGGGGCAACAATTAATCCATCAAAAGCGACAGTCGCCTGGTTCTCATGAAATAATCACCTTTCTAAAACACCAATGCCGATAGTAAAATTCTGTGGCGCTGACGTGCAGAGATTTTATTCTATGAAATACCTGGGTATAACATTTGACAGATGCTTAGCATTTAAAAACAAACACGTAGACCACATTATAACCAAAGCTAATAAAAGTTATGGAAGCTGCAAACTTTGAGCAACGGTGGCTACTTGTCATGTTGTATCATACGCTAGTTCTCTCCACCTTTGAATATGCCTTGGTCATCATGACACTCGGCACCACACAGATGAACAGACTGGAAAAAAATTTAAAACAAGGCAGTGCGTATTATTCTGGGATGCACTAGAGACACATCCTGTAAATCCATGCGATACCTCTTGGATGTCCCAACAATCGAAAACAGAATCAAGCTATCCAGGGCTGTTGCTTTTCTCAAAGTGAAGTCAGACCATCGACACCCACTTTATGAGGAATTATTCAAGCAAAAAAAGAGTAGACTCAAACGAGGCAAATCCTGGATGGGTTGGGCCGAGGATGCCATCGAACATGTTTGCCGCCTTACTGACATTAATTTTGGAATTGAATGGATAATTATACCTCCCTCTCCAAACAGTCCATATCACACTTTATGGAAGCTGTAGAGAGCAGATTCCTGGCATTGATGATACTTTAGCCAGAACACTGATTGACGAAAACACAGATGACGGTGAGGCTATAGTATACAAGGATGGGTCGGTAATTATGGGCAAGCGAAGTGCATGGGCATTCACAGTAAGCTCAAGGGGGACAACCATCAAGGAGGTGAATGGCGCCTTTGCTGTTACAACTAGTAGCTTTACAATGGAAACTATGGCTGCAACAAACGCTTTAGCACGGCTTGGTACTCAAAAGTTCACACATGTATGCATTCTTAGTGACTCGGTGAAATGCTTTAAAAAATCCAAGCTGGATTTATCAGGCAAGAATGGATTGCAGCACTAAGCACTTCACGAATATCTGCCCTAACCTTCATCTTTGTGCCAGGCCATGCGGGTGTTCAAGGGAACGAGCGTGCAGACTATCTTGCTGACACTGCGGTTGCTATGGCTGGGCCAGTA
Organism: Candidula unifasciata; assembly: GCA_905116865.2. Lineage (NCBI taxonomy): Eukaryota > Metazoa > Mollusca > Gastropoda > Stylommatophora > Geomitridae > Candidula > Candidula unifasciata. The sequence continues at coordinate 383,854 of CAJHNH020006791.1, read as the reverse complement.
CTGGACAGAAGTGATGTTATCAATGCCATGCGCTGCACTTACCGTACCGAGGAGCACACCAAAGGAAATGACTCCGTATCCCTGTCCAGACTGATGGACATGGGGGTGCAGCCTGGAGCTGCAAGAAATAAACATTTCACTAAGGGGGCAAGACGTTTCAATAATCAACACAGAACAGGCGTTTTACACTTTATGAACTTTTGAGGAGGAGATCGGAGCACCCAAGGATCTGTCCAGAGTGCTGTGATGATTATCCTTTCTAATCACTAATCTTCTCCATGTGTTTTTTTTTATCCTCCTCTATTCCTTGCCCCTGTGGGTTCCAATGCAAAGACATTCTAGTTATGCTGTTCTCCGATTTTTCTCAATGTGTGACCTATCCAACGCCAGCGTCTTTTCCTCACCTCTTGATCCACTGGAGCTTGCTTAGTTCTCTCCCAAAGCTCTACATTAGTTATTCTATCATACCATTTAATTCCCTCTATTTTGCGTAGGCACCAGTAATGAATGTCTGTAATTTATTAGTAATTGCCTTAGTTGTTCTCCATGTTTCCGCCCCATACAAAAGTACAGATTTGACATGACAAATTATAAATTTTATGTTTAGTATTTCTTTTATTTTCTTTTGACCTCCACAAATTCCCTAGTGCTATGAAAGCTTCTCTTGTAGTCTCGCTTGTTGGATACAGTGAATACGGTTTATCTTGTTTTGGGGAGGCTTATTTGATCCAGTTTTCGGACCACTATACTGTGTGTCTTGTCCGGGCCATTCCGATAAATTGATTAAACATACGAGTCAACTTAGAGGGCAGCTTCGTTGTATTGTTTTGGGCCACAGTACTTGCTTGAGATCGTTCAATGAAATCGGAAAAAAAACGCGAGAATAATAATATTAATAATAATAATAATAATGAAAATAATAATAATAAGTAGGAGAAGAAAGAAGAAGAAGAAGAGTAGAAGAAGAGTAGAGTAGTAAATAGTAGTAGTAGTAGTAGTAGTAGTAGTAGTAGTAGTAGTGGTAGTAGTAGTAGTAGTAGTAGTAGTAGTAGTAGTAGTAGTAGTAGTAGTAGTAGTAGTAGTAGTAGTAGTAGTAGTAGTAGTAGTAATAGTAGTAGTAGTAGTAATAGTAGTAGTATAGTAGTAGTAGTAGTAGTAGTAGTAGTAGTAGTAGTAGTAGTAGTAGTAGTAGTAGTAGTAGTAGTAGTAGTAGTAGTAGTAGTAGTAGTAGTAGTAGTAGTAGTAGTAGTAGTAGTAGTAGTAGTAGTAGTAGAAGAAGAAGAAGAAGAAGAAGAAGAAGAAGAAGAAGAAGAAGAACGTATCATAGTGTTCAGGTTAATCTTTCTCACCATCACTATCTATGAAACCACCGTGGTGTAGCGGCTAGACGCTCGCCTGGGAGTCCGAAGGTCGTGGGTTCAGATCCTGATAGAGCCGGATCGGATTTGTTTTCAACAATGACCTTGGCTCCATGGTCAACACAGCCTTCAATGGGTACCAGGGAAGGGAAAGCGACCGGCATGATGTTGATCTCATCACCCACCAAGTGACAACTGCTCTATACAAAATAGGTCTAGCCCAAATGCCCAGAACGCCTGAAGGAGTGAAAAGGATCTTGCTTTACTTAACTTACTCATTTTTGTCGACGTAGACACATTGCAAAACCCCACGTTCATCGGGCTGCCAGTAAAGCTTGTCGCCGTTGACTTCTGCAAACACAAATGGCCCATCGTACAACAGATTCACGTCCCCTTGTTTGATTGCCGACACAGAAGCTGGGCCGCAGATGTAGATTCCTGAAAATCAGTCAATAAAAGAGGATGGGGAAGGCGAAAGATCGTCAGTGCTTGTTTGGCGTTTCTCTTTCTCATCTAGGTATGGCTAGCATTGCTTCTGAGATCGTAAGTAGTTAGCGTTCCCAGGCTATGCCAGTGTGGTGGGTAAAGAGCAGGCAGATATACTGGTCTGTTCTGTACCACTTGGTTGTGAATTGATGTATGACAAACTGGTTGTTGTGACGGCGTTGTGGGTGCCAGTCAACAGTGCACAGGTACAAATAGATCATTACGGTCTGAAGAATATGGCGCTCCGGGGAGTGAGAAGGGGATCTGGCCGACGCTAAAACTTAAGGGGTAGGCGAGACGGGTATACAATTAGACAGATACTGGTTACATCTGAATTGGAATCTTCGCCTGCTGCTGAAGATAGGGGACCGAGCGCATATGGAAGTGTTTCAGTGCGATTCTCAATTTAACATTCAGCATTCAACATTCTTTCTTATCTAGGCATGTTCTTTCTTTGTCCAGTTCCTCTAAACACACACAATATTCAGATTGGTTATACTGCTAAAAAGCAAATTACAGTAAGGGGTTAAAAAGCTACAGTTAAATTAGTCTGGCCATCTAAAAAAGACAATCGAATTCTTTGGTCATGTGATGACAAGGAGAAAACTGGAGTGCATCGTGACAGTGGGAAAGCTGGAGGGGAGGAGAGGCAGAGGAAGACCGAGAGAACTAATGCTGGGCAGTCTTACATCATGGCATGGAGGGTCATCTGTGTCAGAGCTGATTGAAAATACACAAGACTGAAGGTTGTGCATAGACGTGACTACCAACATCACAAGGCATACACATTCAGAAGAAAAAGATCTGAAGAAAATACTCGGGTGTCAACTGCCACAAAGAACCAGGGCGTGGAACAAAAAGAAGACTACGTAAACGATTGAACGAACGAACGAACTAACGAAATTTATTTTCAAAGGGTCACAAATTGGGCAGGCAGGCCTGTCTTACATTAGACCCTTCCAAGCACATATCTTTCACACAGCAGTTGTATTTCATCAATAAAGCATGTTATGTTCTTATAATAATATGTATATTTTAAATATCAAGAAAAAACACAAAAGCATGGGTAGTAAAATGCATGCACACACTCGCACCAGCGCGCACGCACACACACACACATTCCCATGCGCAGGCCCTCTTACTAACTCTCTTAAACACACAAACATAGGCACCTACACACACACACACACCCCACCCACAAACAAACATACATACATAATACACACAGACACATATGCAACAGAGACACCCCACGGACACACAGACACACATACACATACAGGCAGACTCATACACACAGAGACAAACAAAGACACACATACAGATACACACACAGACACAGGCACACACACGGACACACATGCAGAAACACACACACACAAACGCAGCCACACACACACAGATACCCAAACATGCAGAAACACACGCAGACACAAACAGATACATACATACACACAAACACAAACAACAAAGACACAAACACCTACACACAAATACAGGGGCACACACAGACACACACATACACATACACAAACACACAGACAAAAACACATAGACACACACACAGAGACACATGGAGACAAATAGACACGCGCACAGACACACACAGGCACACCTACACACACAAATATACGCACACACAAATACACATACAGATACCCATGCAGACACACACGCGCACACGCAGATTCACACAGAGAGAGACACACACAAGCACACAGGCAGACACACACAGACAGACATACACAGGCACAAACAGACGCAGACACACACAGACAAACACACACAGATATTCACAGAGACGCAGATAATACACACACAGAGACACACACAGACACTCACGCGGACGGACACATAAACTGACACAAACAGACATACACACAGACACATACGCACAGACATACACGCAGACACACAGACAGACACGCATGTGCATTTATACATATCATACACACCTTATAAAGATTATAAATTAATAATGTAATATAGAATAGTAACTACATTTAAGGTAGCATATAATCACTTGTAAGCATGAAGTAAACAATTTTGGATTTAACCAACTAGAAAAGGTAGTTAGGAGTATTTTGAGATACCATTTTATGAATAAAATAAGCCTTGTAAGAAAGAAAACGTTTACTAAATGGCACATGTCTTAGATAGCAATAGATGATTTTTGTCAATATGATTTCTTTCTGAAGCCAGGCGTTAAGCGCGATTTTGAAGGAACTTAGTCTTTTAACATTAGATTTGGCGCAGCCATCCCAAACTGTGGAACAAAAGTCGACGTATGTTTGGATGTAGGACGTCTAAAATATGTTTTGCCTTTCTTTATTCCTGAAGTACTGAATTTTGGCACGCTGTTAAACTCTTTGTTGTATTTGCTTTGTTATGACACAAACATGAGAATTCCATGTTAAATGATTGATAATTGTAAGGCTGACGCAAACATGAGAAATCCATGTTAAATGATTGATAATTGCAAGGCCAAATGTGTTGTGCTCAGTTGCATTGACAATAGCTAATTTACCTATTGAAAGCTCAAGTGGTGGCTTGTGCAGTGCTAATGTTTGTAACTTTTGTCTTGTTGTTATAAGCATAGATTTCGTTTTATTTACGTTCACTTGCGTGCGATTGCTATTACCCCATTTAATAAGATTATTTACCTCTTTCTGTAAAGAACCTTCTAACTCAACACAATTCTCATTATTAGTATATATTGTAAGTCGTCAGTAAATAGATCGCATGTTATACTGAGACGTAATGGAAGGTCGTTGATGTACGTTGCAAAAAGTAGTGGACATGGAACTGATCCCTGGAGCAGGCCTATATTAAACTGAGTGGTTTTCTGACAAACAGTTATTGGAGGACACCACTTGCCGTCTATAAAAAAATGACCACTTTAATTTGACTAAATTGTCATTAATTTTCAAGTTTTTAAATTTTTTAATAATGATATCATGATCTACCATATCGAAGGATGTCTTAAAGTCTACACCACTGCCCCACAAATGTTACAATTGTTGATATTTATTGTGTCTGTGTGTTTCTTTAACGGGTTTGATAGTGACGATAAGAGAGAAATAAGTATAATTACCCGGAAAGTTGTTGTCTGCTGAGCCAGGTTTAAGCAGAGGATAAACTTTGGCAGTTTTAAATGTTGATGAGATGTAATTTTTGGCAAGACACTGATTGTATATACACGTTAAGGAGAAAACTAATAACTGTTTCAGCACAACTCCATCCACGCTAGATGAGTTTGCTTGCTTGAGGTTGGAAAGATATTTATTCACTTCATCAACAGACATAAGGGGAAAATAAGAAGTGATAGCTGTAAGGCACTTTTACTCACAGAATGATGCTAGTAACCTAAAGTCACACTGTGAGCCTGGTATTGTGGACTTTAGATGCTCTATTTCTGATTTAGAGAAATAAATGAAATCACCACACTTTAGAGAATTTGGTATTGTTCTGTCTTAAGGTTTCTTATTGATTAGTGTGTTAACAGCTCCAATATATCTGCACTATTTGTTGTGTCCGTAATTATTTTGATCAAGTGGTCTTTCTTGTTTTTACGAATTAAATATTGTACTTTATTTCTTTTTTTACGTAAAGGTTGTGATTTTTACTCTTTTGTGTCGAATCTCGATGTCTCATCCTTTCTAAAACTTTCCTAGTTTATTGTTCACTCTAACGTCTTTAACTAGCACATGGTTGTCAAAAACACTGTATTCTGCTTTGTGGTCACCATCACACGACCGCATTTGCTTTCCAATGACATTACCTGGTACTAAAATCTGGCTAAGTCTGATTGGGAACAAGGCCAGTTTTGTTTTTAAAGAAATCAGATGCAGAATTGAACCAAGGCCATTGGACTGGCAGACGAGAGTCTGGCCCTTACGCTATCAACCATGTCTTTCCAAGCTGAACTGTGGACAAATTTCAAAATTAATAAAAGCTCATAATAAAGTGGCTCACTTACCATCTGATCGTTCCTGGGGTGTTGCATCCAAGACTTGCCATCCACCATATCCAAGGGGAAGATCTGGGCGGGCTGTCCAGATCTCTGTCCACACATGGAAGTTCCTAGACGGAAAGGCAGACAGCTTTCTGATAATGGACTATTGACGTGACAATCGAAACTAGGCATGGTGACTATCACTCTGTATCATCTTCATTAACTTTAAGACAGAGTATAATGTTGAATTAAGAATCATCCACATCTTCAGCAGCAAGCAATGGTACCAGTAACTGTCTGATTGTGCATCTATCAGGTCTTTTCCTTGGGTGTCGAGTGTCAGCCAGATCCCCTGGTAACTCCCCGCAGCGCCATTCTCCTCAGACCGTAATGGTCTATTTGTGCCTCCGCGCTGTTCACTTGGGATTCATCGCTTTCTGCTGAATATTAGGGTGGAACGCTTATAGAAGTTTCTCAAGTGCTGTGATGTCGATTCTTAATTCCTAATTCTTTAGAAATCATTAGATTGTCCTTAAAATGTTTCTTTCGTTCCCTTTTCGGGGGCATTCTGGTTAGTGTAAATTGACATAGAAGATTCTGCAGGAGTTCTGATTTCAAGGCAGTAGCTTCTTCTTTTGCTGCTTTCGCCTTCAGGAAGTTTAAAGCTAGGCTTCGATATCTGCGCATTTAAGATATACTCGTCCTCATCTACATTATCAACAAAGGCCTTGACAGCGGTGTAGGTGATCATACCGCTCCACAACCCACGAACTTCAACAGTATGTTCATGTAGTTAAAAGCCCTCCATGCCTTGACAAAAGGCTGTCAACAAAAATTATGTTGCTGTCTTTCTGTCCGAAAATCCGATTTAAGTGAAACCCTAATTAGTCATCGTTTTATTCATTCATTTTCCCCCATTCATTCATTCATTCATTCATTCATTCATTCATTCATTCATTCATTCATTCATTCATTCATTCACTCATTCATTCATTCATTCATTCATTTATTCAATCATTCATTCATTCATTTATTCATTCATTCATTATCCGGTTGCGCCATTAGATGTCACATAGGACTCACAGTCTATTGCTTCAGTCTGTTCTATCTCTTGGAATCAGTTTAATATCGTGGACAGAATCCAGTCGAGCAGATTTTTCCTCTCTCATTAATGTTTGTTTTTAGGTTTTGTCTACTTAATCACTTTATTTCCCATTTTAATACCTGTTTGGTGATTCACTACTGGTTTCTTCTCAGGATGTATCCAATGTAGCTCCGTCTTCTCTGTCTGTTAAGTGTTGATGCTAGTGCTTGCTCCAGACACTTCTGTTATTTCTTCACTCCCTTTTGAGTTGATGGGAAGTCGTCGTGGCAGAGGGGCTAGACGCTCGCCGTGGATCGGAAGGTCGTGGGTTCGCTTCCTGACGAAGCCGGCATTTTTTCAAAAATGACCTTGGCTCCCAGGTCGACTCAGCCATGAGTGGGTATCGGGTGCAGTCCCAGGAAATAAAGGCGGCCGGCGTAATGCTGACCACATCACCCATCTTGTGCCGATTGGTCTATAAAATATAGGTCTAGCCCTATATGACATATACGCCTAAAGGCGTGTAAAAGGGTCCTTTACTTTACTTTTACTTCTACGAGGAGTAGGTCCACCTCCTTCCCTCCTCTAAACACAAGAGGGCTCAACGATGCAAGCACGGAGAGCTAGCTACAGCAACAAGCAGAAGAGCCAAAGATACCGAGAACCGTTATTACAAAATGGTCATACCATACGTCGGCACTGTGGCTAAGTCGATGCGAATGCTTCGTAATGCCGGGATGCAGGGTTCGATCCCAGCTGAGGGCCATGCGCCTTGCGTTGGTTTTGACAGTGGTACCAAGAAAGCCGACCGTCCAGAAGGCAATGGCACACTACTGGATGTAAATTTGCGTAGAAAAACCATACAGCAGCCACGGGCTGTTGGTGTTGGTTCTGCAACGTCCTGTAAAGGATTCGCAACAACAACAACATACCAAACACTATCTCCCTTGATAGATCTATCCACTTCGCCGTTGGCTTTGAGATGATGGTCAACGGTGATGGAGCCATCGGTGTCGTGGGCAGAGCTGTAGTTGGTCACAGAGCGAGCGGGAATACCCAGGGTTCGACACACTGACACGTAAAAACACATAAGGTTACTTCATAAGTATCAGTTGCATTTTTTAAACGTACCGCGATCGAAACCCACTGCTGACTAAGTGGATTTTTACCATGGTGTGGGGCGAACCAGCCCTAAATAGGTACCAGGATGACTGTCCTGGGGAAGTAAAGACGGCCGGTGTAATGCTGACAACATTACCCATCTGGTGTCCATTGGTCTGTAAAAATATGGGTGCTCTTCCCATATACCCGATACCTCAAAGGCTAGAAAAATGATCTTTACTTTACTTAATTAAAAAAAGGTAATGTATTGATCGGCACTCATAGAAAGATGACATTAGGAATTGTATGGCTCGATTCTCGGCATGGTAACTATAGCCTTAGATTTGTGTGTTGTTTAGTGTCTCCTTTAGGGAAAGCTAACAGATACATTTGAAAAAAAAAAAAAAACAGGTGTGCGGCAGGGATGTCTTGTGTCGCCCCTCCTGTTTTTACTGGCTATAGACTGGATTATGAAAACAGTAACTGCTAACACCAAGAATGGAATTCAGTGGACCCCTTCAAAACAGCTTGATGATCTGGACTTCGCTGATGTTATTTTTCTTCTGTCCCATTCACGGAATCAGATGCAAGACAAATTAAATATACTTGATGCGAGATCACAACAACTAGGTCAGAAAATCTATAAAGGAAAGACAAAGATAATGAGAATCAATCAGGCAAACAGTAATTTGGTTTCTCTTAATAGCAGCCGACTCCAAGACGCGGAGTCGTACACCTATTTAGGCAGTAATGTAGATAAAGATGGGGGAACTGACAGAGACATTAAAATAAGAATACACAAAGCAAGAGTAGTTTTTTATAGCACTAGGGAATTTGTGGAGGTCAAAAGAAATTGAAAGAAATACTAAACTTAAATTTTAAATTCTAATTTCTAATTAGTACTTTTGTATGGTGCGGAAACATGGAGAACAACTAAGGCAACTACTAATTGCAGACATTCATTAACTGGTGCCTGCGCAGAATTAGAGTGAATTAAATGGTATGATAGAATTACTAATGTAGAGCTTTGGGAGGGAACTAAGCAAGCTCCAGTGGACCAAGAGATGAGGAAAAGACGCTGGCGTTAGATAGGATATACAATGAGAAAATCGGAGAACAGCATAACAAGAATATCTTTGCATTGGAACCCACTTGGGGCCTAGGAATAAAGAAGGCCAAAAAAACACATGGAGAAGAGAGCTGGAGAATGAAGTTAGAAAGATAAGGAGGACATGGGGAGAGCTCCATGTAAAAGCAAAGGATAGAACGACTTGGCGTGAGTTGGTTGAGGGCCTATGCTCCCTTAGGGGATAGAAAGGCAGAAGAAGAAGAACAAAGTGCGTCCTTCTGTCTAATTATTTCTATTATGTTGTTCACATCAGCGACTGGGTCACTCATTGGTTCATTGGTAGACGACTTCGTCGCCCGTCGGGACAGTATTTAGGTCTGTCTCCTTTTGATCACATCAACACTGCTGGAGTCCTTTTCAGTGCTTTTGATGGCGTGCAATGCTAAGGCATTTTATATGACGCAGATAATCTAGTCACAATTATAACCCAAAGATCCCCCTTCAAAAATTATGGTTCAAGGTTTGATTTTTTTTCTCTTTAGTAAACCACCTACCGACCTGCCCATCTGTTTGTCTATTGTATACAATGTTTCCACAGCCTGAAGAGTGTCTCATCTGTTTATTTGTGTGTTTTTATGGCAAAAGAAACGCTTTAAGGACACCTTGAAGTCTTCACTCAAAGCATTTGGGATGAATGACACCAATTGGGAGGCTGCCTTTCAAGACCGAAATGCATGGCGTGCAGTTCTACACAAGGGCGCGGCTACATGGGAAGCAAACAGAACAGCAAGACTTATTAAGAAAAGGAGGGACAGAAAGGCGACTGCAGGAGATCTCCTCCCTGGCACAACGCCCATTCCCTATCCTCACTGTCCAAGAACTTTTCGGGCCCGCATCGGCCTTATCAGTCGTCTTTGTACTCATACTTGATGAAAAAGAGTGGTCATCATCATCTTGATGGACAACACACATATTTATCAGTCACTTAAGAAGTGTATGCGGGCTGCGTGGATTTTTATCGTGGTATGGGACGTCGCAGGTCGACCCAGCCTCAAATGGGTACCAGGATGGCTGTCCTGTTGAATACTATTTTATCAGACAGACTGGGAGCAATATCGTGCATCAACTTTATTGAGAAGTAGAAGATGAATTAGTTCGGTCAGTTTGTTAGAATGCAGGCACAACTTCAAGCGCTGACGCTTTACATAAAAAGAGCTGACCTGAAATAAATATAGGGGGCCCGGGGAGAAGAAGGGTTGATAACATTAAAGACAATGTGCATCGACACGGCATGAGATGATCCAGTGCTACTCATCGAGCATTGAATGGTAAACTACCCCCCCCCCCCCCCCTTCTTCCCCTCAGCGGTGCTCAGTGGCAATAGTGGAAGTTGATAATGATGATAATTTGAAAGAGATAACATTACTGCGATAAACTTGGTATATTCTGAGACGAAACAAATAATCCTAACGCAGTCACTGAAATAGAAAATAAATGGACTAAGCAAAACGGGACGTCCAAGAAAGACCACAAAGAGATGTCAGAAGTGAGATCGCACTTGACTGAGAGGAATGGAAATTTCGGAGAGCATTCTTAGGACGCATCTTGGGATCAGTCAGCGGAGAATGTACAATGAGAAGCAAAAATGAAATTCATAATCTGGTTAAGTCACACTTTATTGCTGGCAACATGAGGACTGATTGCCTCCAAGTGTTGGGGAAAATATACAGAAAGAAAGATAGGTTACAGAGCGAACCCCCCCCCCCCCCCCCCCCCTACACACACACACACACACATAAACTGTAGACAAAAGCGTTTAATGGAAGTAGGTAAACCAGAATATAGAAAAAAGACAGAACGTAAAATCTCATAGATGAATGGACATGTGTGATATCTGCAGCAATGAATTTCAAGGGTCGGGTAAATTGAAGAAGAAAAGGCAATATGGACTTAAGGGCGACGAGTCATATATGTCGAATAACCCAGTCCACAAGTGTGATGATGATGCTGATGCTGCTATTGATTAATGCCTCCACTGTCCACTTACCTGTAGTAGCCACACCAGCAAACACCCAGCACTGACCATACATGACCGGACGTTTGGTCTTCCAGTACTCCTCTAGGATAGCCACAGAACCTGTCCAGGCCATCGGGGATGTGCCGTCACCGTACTCACCATCCCATCTTCCCTCCAGAACACCGCCGTCATCGGGAGCGTTCACCTACAGAGAAGACGAGAACTGGTGGGAAAAAACAACTATCCTTCTTCTTCTTCTTCTTCTTCTTCTTCTTCTTCTTCTTCTTCTTCTTTTTCTTCTTCTTCTTATTATTAATATTATTATGGCAACAGACCACTGGCCATTATCTGACTGCTTACGGTAAAACATGTGCATGTTTCTGGGAGAGGAGAGAACAAACAGGCGCCACAAACTTGATAACGATATGTATTTCTTCCTCGTCTTCTTCCGCTCCTCATCCTTTTTCTTCTTCTTCTTCTTCTTCTTTTTTCTGCGTTTACCTGAAGATCTAATCGTGTGGTGCCTGTTTACAAAGTGGTTGCTTTATTTGCGCCTTTCGGTCGACACATTCAACTTTTGCATGTATTTGTTGCCCCTGATTAGCCTTCCTGAAAAACGTGCACGTGAAAACAGTTTAGGCAAAGTGTGTCTTACCATAGCAGACAGTCTTCTCCCTATCCATATAGGGTTTCCTCGTGCGGCCCATTTCAGTCCAGATTCTTCCACAAGGTATATGGCCACATCCAACATAGAGGTCTCGAACTGTAGACATACAGATACAGTGTACCAGAGCTTGTTATTGAACGTCTATTCTCCACTGGGTGTAAGTTTAGAGTTTTGAAATTAAACTACCTAAATCTATGAAGGAGAATGTCAACCGCTATAGGCCTAATCTGAGAGAGGTCAATATTGAATGTTGAATTAAGAATCGGAATCACAGCACTCGGGACACTCACATAAATTTTCAGTCCCCATCTTCAGCAGCAAGCGAAGAGTTCTAATTCCGATGGTACCAGTAACCGTCTGATCGTTTATCCGTCTCATCCTTACCCTGAGTGTTTGGCGTTGGCCAGATCCCCTGGCAACTTCTAGCAGCGCCATTCTCTTTAGACCGTAATGATCCGTCTGCGCCTCCGCAATGTTTACTAAAGGCCCTCATAATATCTAACTTTTCATACTTCTGTTCACCCCCCCCCCCCCCCCCCAAAGTGGCGTAGAGCCACTCAGTCTAACTGCCTGCTCATTTCCTAACACACAGGCATAGCCTGGACAAAAATATCCAAAGGATGCTTACTAACCGGGACCTCTGAAGTGATGCTTGCCACTCTGCACGAAGTATGCCTGAGAGAGGCCAAAGGTACTTGACAGGACTCCATCCCCGGTATGGAAAAGGATCGTACAGGAAAGCATGGAATGGCTGAACTGTCTGCGAGTCCTAGTCTGTCTGCTCCAATAATTAGACCCTTGAACCAACATGAGAAAGATTATATCCCCGCCCCCCCCCCCCCCTTTGCCCTCAAATAAAAGGGTATTGCAGTTGAAACATTGGGTCTTGAGTCTTGAGACATGGTTTCACAGAGTCCTCTCCCACAAAAATTTTGATACAAGTTGTTGCAGACGTTAATATTTAAACAAGAGAGATCACTCACACTAGTCAACAAGGCACTTGCTTATGCTAATAATTTTTTAAAGAGGAATCAAAGAGGAACATCCAGCATTTATATATTTCATCTGATCGGAGGGTATCAAAGGTTCAAAAATTCATCTTAGATATGGGGGAAGGTAAAGCTGTGTTTTTGTGGATCAAAAAGTTTAAAAAAAAAAAAAAAAACAAATGTCATGCATGAAGAATTCGTCGATTTTCCTCAGACTAAAGATGCGGTGCAAAGTGGCTTCACGAGTCCTAGTCCTTTTGAGAAACAAATTAAAAGGTCGACCACTTTCAGACTGCTGCTAGCTAGCCGAGGCTGCTAACAGTCACCGCCTATATTTGTGGTCAGGGTTTGCGTAACTTTCGTGACTAAATTCTACAATTGCGCCATTTCTGGGCTTGATGCTTCCTTCCGAATCAGACCGCTCGTCCTCCACCCTGTTGTTAGCTGTGCGTTTCTTTCCTTTTCTTATTAGGTGTTTCGTGGCTTCACGACTAATTGAAAACCTTTTATTTGGAAGAAACACGTAAGCATTCTTACCGTTGAACAAAACGCATTAATAAAGAGGGAGACTACTTAGTGTCACGAGACGATCTCAGTGATTCCAGAAGTTAGTACTTGTAATAAGTTCTTCTGGTTCTAAAGAGACAGAATTATATTTACTCTGCGCTTTATCCTAATATTGCTTTAAACCGCACGGATTTAAATTGTTTTCCAGCCTTAGTCCCAGACAAAGCGACTCAGTCTTGGGTAATGTTACACAATTACACCGGGGCTAGAGAATTCCCTTTCACATGCCCATGTCATAAATTTATCTCCTGACCAGACTGCTTTGAACAGACTTTTGATGAGACTAGGGGTGTAGGTTTGATTCTCACGCCAGTGTCATAATGTTAAACACAGCCTGAGTGGGGCCCTTTTGAACAGGGGAATTGAGCGGACTGTAGACATTGACGAGGAGAAGTTTAAAGTTTAAACACGTCAGTGTAATTCGGGGTAAACTAGATTGGGGCACTTAAGAATGTTTGCTCTAGGGATGTCAGTCCATAATTGACTGACAGGCCACTTGTTAGCTATGTGATTTGATAGGTACTTCGGAGGAGGAGCTTAAGCCATCATCTTGAGGGTTGGGTAAAAAACTAAGGAAAGGGAGGAGTTTAATTTGGACAAATAGATTTAATACTTATACTGCGAGCCTGTGGAATTCCCGTCATTAATCGCAGCCTGCCGGCAAACAAACAGGTCGACGTAAAAGGTATATTTTTTACTGTCGTACTCTGGTTTGGCGATAAATGGGAAGTTCCCAGGTGAGAGAAAATATTAATTTTAATCTTGTATACTTAGGTTAGGGAGTTAAGCTTAGTCTATACTACCTTTTCCTAATTTGTCTGCACATTCTGCTTGAAATAGTTCTGTGAGTATTCAGTATCTCAAGTTTAGGGAACTGCTAAAACTATTCCTATTTCCTGTATGTTTGTGTCACATGTTTTTCATTGTATGTTTTCATGTGTATAAAATAAGATGTGAACAATGACATTTGCTATAATGAAATGTAATTATATTGTTTTCACGATCAGCCAAAATATGAGTTGGGACTGTGGAAATGATTCCCAAATATGTGCAGGGATGCTGCTACGTTTTGTGTGCCCACCATGTGCTCACTTAATGTGTTCACCTAAACAGGGGATTTATAACCCCAGGGGAGAATGATGGGTGTACAGTATTTACTGTCACTGAAAGATAATATTCAGACAGCGTGCACATATATAATGTTTGAGTTTTCAGCACATAACCTGCTCCCTGTAATATCTATGTCAGCCACTCGAAGTCTGAGTGAAGACGGACAACAGACTTAGAAAGTCAACTATCATGACATAGCATTTGAGGGAAGGCAGGATATGTGACGCCCATGTAAGACAAAAGACCTTCAGACTAGACTGGAGAGGATGTGGAATATGAGGAGGAGTGATGGGCTATATCTTATTATTATATGTTGTATTAATTGATACATGTATTCTTAGTGTAAGTCAAGATACTACACGTATGTGTTTTGTTTCCATGATTACAGCGCCCATGTGACGATCAGTCCATGAAGTAGCCTACATTGTGGTAGACTCGGCCAGCTGGGAACGAGGTGGAAGAAGGAGAAACAAGCAGGGAAGAGCTGGAAGAGGAGGAAGAGCTTGACAGTGCTCACGGCTGTCAGAGGTTCTAGGGAAAACTATCATAACTTTAGCTAGTCCACTGTTTGTGTGTAACACAAACAAACTGGGTAGCTAAAGTTTGTTAAATTCCAAGTGTATTCAGTCTTACCTTTTTAACTAACGATCAATTACATTTGGTGGGGGCTCAATTAATCATATAAATAATTCTCTCTCTCGTAATACCTGACCAAAGTTCCATGGCCTGCCGGAGATGCTCGTGGATGACCCAGTGTAGATCTTCCCAGACTCGTTCAGAATGTACTCGTTGAGAAGGTTCTCGTCTTCCAAGTAAACAAGATCGTCTGGAAGGATTGTGAAACATAAGCAGGAGTTACAACTTGTTCAGTGTCTGAGGTAGTACAAACGTGGAGTTTTTATGACATATACACCAAAATTCCAGAGATCACGATTGTGGTACATAAACGGGAGTTACAAGTTGTTCAGTGTCTGAGGTAGTACAAAGGTGGAGTTTTTATGACATATGCAGCAAGATTCCTAGAGGTCACGATTGTGGTACATAAAAGGGAGTTACACCTTGCCCAGTGATGCCTTATGTAGTATAAAGGTAAGGTTTCAATGGCATATGTAGCAAGACTCCAAAGATTATGATCGTGGTATATGATAATGAGTTGTAACATACCCACAGCAGCTCCAGCCACTTAAAAAACAAAATTAGTGTTGGTGTAAGAAAGTAACGGAAATTGAAACTAATAATACATTTAAAATATCTAACTTTAATGTCAAGTCCCTACTGCTGTATAGAGAGGAAAGAGGAACATTTAGAACGGCTAAAACAATTACCAATAAGTTATAAGCATTCATTAACTGGTGCTTGCGTAGAGTCCATGGGATTAAATTGTATGGCAGATCACTAACGTGGAGCTTAGTGATAAAAACTACAGACATTCATTAACTGGTGCCTGCGCAGAATAGAGGGAATTAAATGGTATGATAGAACAACTAATGTAGAGCTTTGGGAGAGAGAACTAAGCAAGCTCCAGTGGACCAAGAGGTACGGAAAAGACGCTGGCGTTGGATAGGACACACATTAAGGAAACCGGAGAACAGTATAACTAGAATGTTTTTGCATCGGAACCCACAGGGGTTTATAAATACAAAAAGGCCAATAAAACACACGAAGAAGGGAGCTGGAGAATGAAGTTAGAAAGATGGGAAGGACAGTGGAGAGCTGTATGCGATAGCATAGGATAAAACGACTTAGCGTGAGTTGGTTAATGGCCTATGCTCCATTGAGGCTAGAAAGGCAGAAGAAGAAGAAGAAACAAATTCCAGTGAACCCACGCTGTGGAAATATTTAAAAAAAAAATATAACTAGACAGGTCTTACACTGGGACCCACAGGAGTATAGGTTAGTTGCGTATCCTTTACAGGACGTTGCAGAACCAACCCGAATAGCCCCTGGCTGTTGTGTGGTTTTTCTAGGCAAATTTACGTCTAGTAGTTTGCCATTGCCTCTGGACGGTCGGCTTTCTTGATACCACTGTCGAAACCAACGCAAGGCGCATGGCCCTCAGCTGGGATCAAACTCGGCATCAAGGCATTACGAAGCGTTCGCATCGACTTAGCCACAGAGCCGACATAGGAGTATAGGCAGGTCGCAATTACATCTGCTGCGTCCCAGGCTTAGGCGTTGCGAGTCCGACTCGTAATTTAGACATACCGCGGGCTGCGTGGATTTTTATCATGGTATGGGGCGTCGCAGGTGGACCCAGCCTCAAATGGGTAACAGGATGGCTGTCCTGTGGGAAGTAAAGACGGCCGGCGTAATGCTGACCACATTACCCACCTAGTGCCGATTGGTCTGTAAAGATATGGGGTGCTCTTCCCATATGCCTGATGCGAGTGAAAAGGAATCATTACTATTGAAAAAAAAAAACACAACTTTTTTACAACTACATCGAGCAGGGAACGGGAGAGTGAAATTACTATTTGGAGGACACTGGATAAGTTACCTAGGATATCACAGGTCAGGACGACCTGGCCTGAAGTGGTTGAGGGGGATAAAAGGTGGAAGAAAAAGTAGGTAAAAGAAAACAGGAAAACTTAAACCCTGTATTGCTATTAAGGGAGTCGCCGTGGCGGATCGGCTAGACGCTCGTCGAGCCTCGGAAGTTCGTTGGTGAGACGGCCTTTTTTCAAAAAATGACCTTGCCTCTCCCGAGACCCAGACTTGAGTGGGTACCGGGTGCAGTCCCGGTGAGTAAAGGCGACCGGCGTGATGCTGACCACATCTTGTGACGATTGGTCTGTAAAATATAGTTCTAGCCCTATGTACCCTTTATGCCTTAAGGCGTGGGAAAAGGTTCTTCACTTTTGCTATTAGACTGAATTACTGTGTTTTGTGGCCAACTGAGAAGGGGAAAAAAAAGGGGGGGGGGGGCGGGGGAAGGTAGGGCGTACTGCAACTGCCCAAGGCAAAGATGATCCCTTGCCTCTTGGACGAGGTAACAGTTGAAGGTATCGTCGGCAATGAGTGTGCAG
Source organism: Candidula unifasciata (assembly GCA_905116865.2). Taxonomy (NCBI): domain Eukaryota; kingdom Metazoa; phylum Mollusca; class Gastropoda; order Stylommatophora; family Geomitridae; genus Candidula; species Candidula unifasciata. The sequence continues at coordinate 366,425 of CAJHNH020006791.1, read as the reverse complement.
ATTGTCTGGCAGACAAGGCGGGTATCACGACTGGTCCTCGACTGGACATGAATGATGTCCATAATCCCAGGCGAACTGTATGTCGCAGAGAAGATCACGACAACGAGCAGGACTCAGCTGTATCTGTGTCCAGGGTGGTGTCCAGGATGGTGTCCAGGGTGGTGTCCAGGGTGGTGTCCAGGGTGGTGTCCAGCGTGGTGTCCAGGGTGGTGTCCAGGGTGGTGTCCAGCGTGGTGTCCAGCGTGGTGTCCAGGGTGGTGTCCAGGGTGGTGTCCAGGATGGTGTCCAGGATGGTGTCCAGGATGGTGTCCAGCGTGGTGTCCAGGATGGTGTCCAGGGTGGTGTCCAGGGTGGTGTCCAGCGTGGTGTCCAGCGTGGTGTCCAGGGTGGTGTCCAGAGTTGTGGACACGCGGGTGCAATCTGGAGTAGCCAGATATGAACATTTCACCAACAGCACAAAACGTAAAGGCGTCTGGTTAATCAACATAGAACGGACGTGGTCAGTCGTTTTACTCTTGTGGAGCTACTGAGGAGTAGATCAGAGCATCTATGGATTTAGTCTGAGTGCTGTGATAATAAGTCTTTACTAATCCTGTCTTCTTTGGTGAAAAAAAAAAAAAAAAAAAGTCACTTGCAACAAGCATCCCAAAATGGGGACCTTTCGGTTATAAATGTGGTTAGGTTTTTTGCGCCATAGAAATTGATTTAGCAGTGCTCGCCACCAAGTAGCCCTGAAAAGGACTCTTGTACTATTTATTCGAGCAAGCGATGTACTATTTATTCGAGCAAGCGAGACAGACCCCATTCTGTCGGCAACTGATGACGAAGTCGTCTTCCGACGAGCCAAAGGACAACTCGGTCGCCCATGTTGTCTCACTAATCACATAAATTTATGTAACAAATAGAAGCAATACTAGACATACCTTTACACCAAGGGTTGAACAAGATATAGATAGGGTTCTTGTGATTGTATTTGTACACGCTGACGTCCGTGTTCTCTTTCTTCACCACGATGACCCTAAAGGCCCATTTGGCTATAAGGCAGGTGGAGGGGGTGAATATGTCAACGGTAATCGTCTCGGCCTGAAATTTGCATCAATGGCACCCTTATCATTAACCACATCATTTAAAAAGTTAGTTGCGTATTCTTCACAGAGATTTGACGTTTGAGGTTTGAACAACGGATCAACATCATGGCATAAGTGCTCCGTTCTTCTTCTAACTCAAGTCTGAGTCCGAAAAAGCTCAGCACAGTGCACAGGCTCTGTAGCTTGGCGAGGATCCTGAAATAATTTGGGTAGATTTTTAACTCCAAATTTAGCCCAGGCAGCGACGTTAGGCTACTCTTTTCGATTTCCAACTGCCAAGGGATTGTTCGCGTGCGCAACAGTGCCCACGGGCGTCCGATCTCACAAACCAGAGACCAGGGGAAATACTAGAAGTCCAAGTCTACGTGAAAAAATCCCAGCCCTTACCGGGTATTGAACCCGGAACCTCTCGAGGCGGACACCATATCTCGAGATCACGCAGTTTCCATTCCTTTACAGAACATTGCACAACTCCAAAATTTTATTAGATTTTGTGGTTTTTCTAGACAAATTTTACTTTCAGTAGCTGGCTATTCCAGTAGAATGATGAGCTCTCAGTACCACTGTAGAAACCAACTCAAGACGGTCCGCTATTCCTGTTATACCATTATCATTTTAAATAAATGAAGCCGATGTGGTGTAGTGGACAAAAGCCTGCTATTGGATCCTACGGTGATGAGTTCACATCCGAAGGAAGCCAGCTTCCTTTGGGAGGAGGGGTGGGGTTGGGGGTAAGGGTAGTTAGGTCCACCCAGCCTAAAAAATGGGTACCATGGAACACATACACCACTGAGTACCAATTGGTCTATGAAATATAGTTTCAGCACTTTAAGTCTATCATCATTATCCTCATCATCATTATTATCATATTATCATCGTAGTCCCCAGTTATCCTCATGTTTATGATCATCATCACTAGACTGAGAAAGGGGAAGGCCAGTATGCTCGGTGAAGAGTGGCAAGCATCGCTTCAGAGTTCCCAGGCATTTAGCGTCTTTTGGAAATTTCCCCCAGCTATAACGGTGTTTTAGGAAATGAACAGATAGATAGACTGGCTGATTCTGCACAACTTGGTTTTGAATTCATCCATGACAAGCTAGATGTTGTAGGGGGCCTTTGGGGGCAAGTGAACAGTACGGAAGCACAGACGGATCATCGCGGTCTGCAGGGAATGGCGCTGCGAAGAGTAAACAGGGGATCTAATCGAAGATCAGCACTTAAAGAAAAGGTGAGTCGCATATACAATCAGACTACAATTTGTAGCACTGGAATAGGAATTCTTGTTGCTGAAGATGTGGACGGAGCGCTCATGGCAATGTCCTATCATCGCCAGTTTCGTCCATGATCAATCTCATGGGAGTAAAGCATGTAAAAATAGTAGACACATTACAAGTTTACATCTTACTGTACTGCAGCAGCCACTTAACGCGAATTACTTCCTTGGAAGAGGAGCGGCTGCAAAGTCGGGTTCTCATGCGAGAGATCCAAGTTCGACACCCGTTAAGGGGATGGGGTTTTTCTGTCGTAACCTGCACAGTCCTGGCTACAGCACTAGCCAGGCGGCTCTAAATCCTCAGACCCAAGACCGCGATGAGTTGAGTTGACTTGAAAACCGACATAACCGCACTCTGGGCATTCCCATAAGCGCTCCATCCTCATCTTCAGCAGCCAGTGACGAGTTCCGATACTAATGGTGCCAGTGGCATTCCGATTAAACGTCCGTCTTGCCTTTCCTCTGAGCCTCGAGCATCTACCAGACGCTCTTCTCACTCCCCGCTGCATCAATCTCACCAGACTGGTGATTCATCTGCTTCTCTGAACTGTACACGCCTTCCTACAAGGGCACTAACCAGGTCTGCCTTATACACCGTCTTTAAAAGTGGGAAAACAGACAATAATTACAATTTTGTTTTCTCCCTTGGAAGAGACACGGTCTTCCTACGAAATGGTCAGAAAGACAGCGGTTGATCAAAATGCGGCCTACCTCCAATGTAAAGAAAGCAACACATTTTTTTTTCTTTGTCAAAATCCATGCCGTCTGGTGTTGGTAGTCATGTCTATCCACAACCTTCTGTCTCGTGTACTTTTAATCAACTCTGACACAGATGATCTTCCATAGTCCATGCCCTGTGGCGTTGGTAGTCATGTCTATCCACAACCTTCTGTCTCGTGTACTTTCAATCAACTCTGACACCGATGATCTTCCATAGTCCATGCCGTGTGGTGTTGGTAGTCATGTCTATCCACAACCTTCTGTCTCGTGTACTTTCAATCAGTTCTGACACAGATGATCTTCCATAGTCCATGTCGTGTGGCGTTGGTAGTCATGTCTATCCACAACCTTCCGTCTCGTGTACTTTCAATCAACTCTGACACAGATGATACTCAGTGCCATAATGTCAAACGGTCAAGCATCTTCTCTCTCCGTCTCCCACTGCTTCTCTTTCTCGCCAACTTTCCTACTGCCACGATGTACTTCAGTTTTCTCATCCTCATGACATGACCAAAGAACGTAGATTGTCTGCTTCTGATGTGAGTCAGTTTCTTTCAAGACATCTTTATTATTCTTTTTATCTGTTCAGAGTATTCTCATCATTCGTCTATAAAACCACATCTCTGCAGCTTCCCAAAAAAATTGTACATTAATCTTCAACCAACTGTTCATGACTCACTTTCGGCACCACATTTGGATATAATAAATTTTGAATAAATGAACACCCACTTATTAAAAGAGATGAAGCCTTATTACAGGTTGTCGAAAACAGTTTTACGACGAATCTTTGGACTCATCAAATATGCAAACATCGGGGAATGGAGATTGACAAGCAACAACGAAATTCATAATCTGTTTAAATCACCATTGATCAGAGGAATCATGAGAGCTGCTAGACTGAAATGGTTAGGACACATTGAAAGAATGTCAGCGACAGAGAAGTACAAACTGTAAACACAACACAAGGGGGATGAATGGTCGTAGACCATGAGGCAGACCAAGAAGACAATGGAGAAATAATGTCCAGACAGACCTGCAAACACTTGATGTCACCAACTGGAAAGAGTAGGCTAACCAGAGAAATGAGTGGAGGCGGGTGATATCTGCAGTGATGAACCTCAGGGCTCGAAATGCTAAAGAAGAAGAACACCCACCTGACTGGACACGATTTTAGCTCCCCAGTTATTTGGGTTGTCTTCTTCAGAGAGAATAAACTCCACATAGGTCCCGTTGCTGGCCAATGGTTCCTCTCCTAGTGTTTAAAAAAAAAAAAGAAATAGACCAAGTTTATCAATGTGTCTTCTTAAGGAAATGCCAAAGGGAACAAAGAAAGAGGTATACATCGATACACAAGTGGGATAGAACATCAGGACAGTGAACAACCAAGTCTGACAAAGTGTACAACGAAGTCTGACAAAGTGTACAACGAAGTCTGACAAAGTGTACAACCAAGTCTGACAAAGTGTACAACCAAGTCTGACAAAGTGTACAAACAAGTGTACAACCAAGTGTACAACCAAGGCGACAGACGGAGGGTGCAGCTAATCCATTACAGACAACCATCATTGTGGAGACGACGCCTGACTTCTTCTTCTTCTTCTTTTGTCGTCTCATTGCTACCAGGATGTAGCCCAGTGTCGTGATTTTGTGGTCTCACTGAAAGGAGGGTGTAGCCCAGTATCGTGGTTTTATCGTATCACTGTTACCAGGATGTAGCCCAGTGTCGTGGTTCTATCGTCTCACTGATACCAGGTTCTAGCCCAGTATCGTTGTTGTGTGGTCTCACTGATACCAGGCTGTAGTCCAGTGTAGTGATTTTGTCCTATCACTGATACCAGGACGTAGCCCAGTACCGTGGTTTTGTCGTCTCACTCATACTAGATTGCGCCCAGTGTCGCAGTTTTGTCGTCTCACTGATATCAGGTTGTAGCCCAGTGTCATTGTTTTTTCGTCTCATTGATACCAGGTTGTAGCCCATTATCGTGGTTTTCTGTATTTGTCTTGCGCTTCTCCGGTGGCTTGAGTGATGCATTTGTTCACCTTCTTGCAGGTTTCTGCTGTATCATGTATCCATGTCTTTCTTGGCCTTTCTCTCGTCTTGTTCTGCTGTAAAAAAAGTTTCATACGCATTTTAGGAAGCAAATGTTTCTGGATGCATCTCACTAGATGTCTAAACCCTTTCATTCTTTGTCTGTCAACATAATCCATACATGGTCTTTTTCTGACCTTTTCTCTAATGCTGGTTGGTATTCGTAACGCTGTCTCCTCTTGTGTTGTCAATGAGCATCGAAGCGCATTTCACATGAAGTTGTTTTCATTCAAGTGCACTATTCAGAGTCCATTTATTAACGCCGGACTCATAAAAAAAAAAGGACAAGCTTCCTAACAGCAAGGAGCCGCCGTAATGTTGCGGCTAGAGTCTGGCCTAGGGTTGCGAAAATTGTAGGTTCGAATCCGAATCAGGTCGGATTGTTAAAAAAAAAATTACACAGACTTCCAGGTCAACCAAGCCTTGAGTGGGTACCAGAGAAAGTCCTGGGAAATAAAGGCGGCGGACATGATGTTGACTATATCAACCACAGAGTGCTGGTTGGTCTATCCCTGAATGTCCAGTACACATAAAGGCGTAGGAAAAGGTTCTTTACTTACCAATACCCATAAAGCTAAAAGGCACGAGAAAGGGTCCTTAACTGTCATGTCGGTAATTCATCGTAGCGTATGATACAAGACCTATATTTTTAAAAACCAATCGGAACTTAATGGGTTATGTAGTCAGCCACCTTTGCTTCCCATAATACTTCCTGTTACTCACAGGACTGGGTCAGACATGGAGCTCTTGTAACTTTTTATTAAAATAAAAGGGGTGGGGAGGGAGCTCTGTCCCAAAATGCAGTATATTTATATTAAAATAACAAGGGTTTGAAACCTTTATTATATACTTTCAAATGAAACTAATCAAATTTATAAATAAAACTAAATAAAAACTGCACACTTTTGCCTTTGAGAAAACATAACGCCATCACTTTGGTGGTCACAGTTGTGTTTATGCCATCACTTTGGTGGTCACAGTTGTGTTTATGCCATCACTTTGGTGGTCACAGTTGTGTTTATGCCATCACTTTGGTGGTCACAGGTTGTGTTTAATTGTGTTTATGCCATCACTTTGGTGGTCACAGTTGTGTTTATGCCATCACTTTGGTGGTCACAGTTGTGTTTATGCCATCACTTTGGTGGTCACAGTTGTGTTTATGCCATCACTTTGGTGGTCACAATTGTGTTTATGCCATCACTTTGGTGGTCACAGTTGTGTTTATGCCATCACTTTGGTGGTCACAGTTGTGTTTATGCCATCACTTTGGTGGTCACAGTTGTGTTTATGCCATCACTTTGGTGGTCACAGTTCACAGTTGTTTTATGCCATCACTTTGGTGGTCACAGTTGTGTTTATGCCATCACTTTGGTGGTCACAGTTGTGTTTATGCCATCACTTTGGTGGTCACAGTTGTGTTTATGCCATCACTTTGGTGGTCACAGTTGTGTTTATGCCATCACTTTGGTGGTCACAGTTGGTGTTGTTTTATGCCATCACTTTGGTGGTCACAGTTGTGTTTTATGCCATCACTTTGGTGGTCACAGTTGTGTTTATGCCATCACTTTGGTGGTCACAGTTGTGTTTATGCCATCACTTTGGTGGTCACAGTTGTGTTTATGCCATCACTTTGGTGGTCACAGTTGTGTTTTATGCCATCACTTTGGTGGTCACAGTTGTGTTTATGCCATCACTTTGGTGGTCACAGTTGTGTTTATGCCATCACTTTGGTGGTCACAGTGTTTATGCCATCACTTTGGTGGTCACAGTTGTTTTATGCCATCACTTTGGTGTGGTCACAGTTGTGTTTATGCCATCACTTTGGTGGTCACAGTTGTGTTTATGCCATCACTTTGGTGGTCACAGTTGGTGGTCATCACTTTGTGGTCACAGTTGTGTTTATGCCATCACTTTGGTGGTCACAGTTGTGTTTATGCCATCACTTTGGTGGTCACAGTTGTGTTTATGCCATCACTTTGGTGGTCACAGTTGTGTTTATGCCATCACTTTGGTGGTCACAGTTGTGTTTATCACTTTGGTGGTCCATCACTTTGGTGGTCACAGTTGTGTTTATGCCATCACTTTGGTGGTCACAATTGTGTTTATGCCATCACTTTGGTGGTCACAGTTGTGTTTATGCCATCACTTTGGTGGTCACAGTTGTGTTTATGCCATCACTTTGGTGGTCACAGTTGTGTTTATGCCATCACTTTGGTGGTCACAGTTGTGTTTATGCCATCACTTTGGTGGTCACAGTTGTGTTTATGCCATCACTTTGGTGGTCACAGTTGTGTTTATGCCATCACTTTGGTGGTCACAGTTGTGTTTATGCCATCACTTTGGTGGTCACAGTTGTGTTTATGCCATCACTTTGGTGGTCACAGTTGTGTTTATGCCATCACTTTGGTGGTCACAGTTGTGTTTATGCCATCACTTTGGTGGTCACAGTTGTGTTTATGCCATCACTTTGGTGGTCACAGTTGTGTTTATGCCATCACTTTGGTGGTCACAGTTGTGTTTATGCCATCACTTTGGTGGTCACAGTTGTGTTTATGCCATCACTTTGGTGGTCACAGTTGTGTTTATGCCATCACTTTGGTGGTCACAGTTGTGTTTATGCCATCACTTTGGTGGTCACAGTTGTGTTTATGCCATCACTTTGGTGGTGGTCCATCACTTTGGTGGTCACAGTTGTGTTTATGCCATCACTTTGGTGGTCACAGTTGTGTTTATGCCATCACTTTGGTGGTCACAGTTGTGTTTATGCCATCACTTTGGTGGTCACAATTGTGTTTATGCCATCACTTGGTGGTCACAGGTGTTTATGCCATCACTTTGGTGGTCACAGTTGTGTTTATGCCATCACTTTGGTGGTCACAGTTGTGTTTATGCCATCACTTTGGTGGTCACAGTTGTGTTTATGCCATCACTTTGGTGGTCACAGTTGTGTTTATGCCATCACTTGGTGGTCACAGTTGTGTTTATGCCATCACTTTGGTGGTCACAATTGTGTTTATGCCATCACTTTGGTGGTCACAATTGTGTTTATGCCATCACTTTGGTGGTCACAGTGTGTTTGTGCCATCACTTTGGTGGTCACAGTTGTGTTTATGCCATCACTTTGGTGGTCACAGTTGTGTTTATGCCATCACTTTGGTGGTCACAATTGTGTTTATGCCATCACTTTGGTGGTCACAGTTGTGTTTATGCCATCACTTTGGTGGTCACAGTTGTGTTTATGCCATCACTTTGGTGGTCACAGTTGTGTTTATGCCATCACTTTGGTGGTCACAGTTGTCACAGTTGTGTTTTTATGCCATCACTTTGGTGGTCACAGTTGTGTTTATGCCATCACTTTGGTGGTCACAGTTGTGTTTATGCCATCACTTTGGTGGTCACAGTTGTGTTTATGCCATCACTTTGGTGGTCACAGTTGTGTTTATGCCATCACTTTGGTGGTCACAGTTGTGTTTATGCCATCACTTTGGTGGTCACAGTTGTGTTTATGCCATCACTTTGGTGGTCACAGTTGTGTTTATGCCATCACTTTGGTGGTCACAGTTGTGTTTTATGCCATCACTTTGTGGTCACAGTTGTGTTTATGCCATCACTTTGGTGGTCACAGTTGTGTTTATGCCATCACTTTGGTGGTCACAGTTGTGTTTATGCCATCACTTTGGTGGTCACAGTTGTGTTTATGCCATCACTTTGGTGGTCACAGTTGTGTTTATGCCATCACTTTGGTGGTCACAGTTGTGTTTATGCCATCACTTTGGTGGTCACAGTTGTGTTTATGCCATCACTTGGTGGTGGTCATCAGTTGTGTTTATGCCATCACTTTGGTGGTCACAGTTTGTGTTTATGCCATCACTTTGGTGGTCACAGTTGTGTTTATGCCATCACTTTGGTGGTCACAGTTGTGTTTATGCCATCACTTTGGTGGTCACAGTTGTGTTTATGCCATCACTTTGGTGGTCACAGTTGTGTTTTATGCCATCACTTTGGTGGTCCACACTTTGTGGTCACAGTTGTGTTTATGCCATCACTTTGGTGGTCACATATTGTGTTTATGCCATCACTTTGGTGGTCACAGTTGTGTGTTTATGCCATCACTTTGGTGGTCACAGTTGTGTTTATGCCATCACTTTGGTGGTCACAGTTGTGTTTATGCCATCACTTTGGTGGTGTGTCATGCCATCACTTTGGTGGTGTTGTGTTCACTTTGGTGGTCACATGCCATCACTTTGGTGGTCACAGTTGTGTTTATGCCATCACTTTGGTGGTCACAGTTGTGTTTATGCCATCACTTTGGTGGTCACAATTGTGTTTATGCCATCACTTTGGTGTCACAACTGATTTTATAACCCAACTTTGGTAGTTACTGAAATGCTATAGACAATTCTGAGAATGCCATGGATCAGGAAAAGGAAAAACATCGACATTCTGAACGAGATGAACATCAAGGAGAACTGGCTCATAAACAGCATCCTGTCCCGAAAGTTAAAGTATTGTGGCCACATCTGACGTCATGGTGGCTTGGAAAAGACGGTGATGGAGTGTGCAGTTTGTGGAAGGCGAGGTAGGGGTCGACCACCGCGAAGATGAATACAGGACATTGAAAATGCATGGGCATTGAAAGCACACGGGACTGGAGAGCTGGCTAGAGAAAAGGATACTGTCAGGCGTGCCGTGACGTTATGTGAAGGACTTACTGGTTGATGATGATAGTTGCTGCTCATTGTGTTGTAACAGTCCGGTCTTTCCTCCGGAGCAATGCCGTCTGAACGCATGGAACCGCTGGATGTCTCACTAGCATAGTATCCGCATGCTGATCTGCGTACGTCAAGTGACTTGCCATTAAAAAAAATGTAATTCATCTAAGTAGTTGTCAAGGGGCTCCAGTTAACTGGTTCGTCCTTGGATAATGGGCCCAAGAATCTGCTGCTAAGATGGCAATGCTCCGGAATTTACAGCCATAAACCAGAAAAAGAAGAAGGAGGAGGAGGAGAAGAAGAAGAAAAAGAAGAAGAAGAAGAAGAAGAAGAAGAAGTAGAAGAAGAAGAAGAAGAAGAAGAAGAAGAAGAAGAAGAAGAAGAAGAAGAAGAAGAAGAAGAAGAAGAAGAAGAAGAAGAAGAAGAAGAAGAAGAAGAAGAAGAAGAAGAAGAAGAAGAAGAAGAAGAAGAAGATGGTGATGGCGATAAAGAGAAAGAGTGGCTCAACCTACCCGCCTCAAAAACCAGCTTAAGGTCATCAGTGCGTTGCTGGTAAGGTCTGGAGAATGTGATCTTGACTGAGAACGGCTGACCACGTCTGACCACGAGCTGGGGCTGGTGAAAATTGGGTCTGCTCTCTGCAAACTTGTTGGTTCTGTGGGCCTTACTGTTGACCGGAATCATGAAGTCGACTCCTTTTACAGTCAGCACATCACTGGGAAAAGGTTCTGTACGGAGAAATATGTTCAGTTTAGCACAAAAGAAATACTAAACACAGGGATGTTCAAATGGTGGATTTCCCCGTGTGGGTTCCGGGGTCCCGTTATAGAGAAAACAAGAATAAAACCACTGCCTATCCAAAAGCATATCGTAAGAGTCGACTAATTAGGAGCTTCCTTCAAAGTCGGAGTGCATACGCCTGAAAGGCATGGAACCAACAGTCAGCAAACAAAATAGCCAGATCCGCCAAACGGATGCACAGGCAACACTCAAGTTCTAGAACAGTAATGAAGTCCAGAAGTGGAAAAACAACCAGAACTTTCCGCCAGAGTTTACAGCTGGTGAACGCGAAGCAGAGGAAGAAGATGAAGAAAAAGAAGAAGAAGAAGAAGAAGAAGAAGAAGAAGAAGAAGAAGAAGAAGAAGAAGAAGAAGAAGAAGAAGAAGAAGAAGAAGAAGAAGAAGAAGAAGAAGAAGAAGAAGAAGAAGAAGAAGAAGAAGAAGAAGAAGAAGAAGAAGAAGAAGACGAAAAAGAAAATGGTGGATAGACTTTCATTCATGTTTATTTTCTTAAATTACATTATATATTAGTAATACACATATAAAAGAGAGACGGGAAAGTCTAAAGCTTCGAATTCTACCGCTAGAAAGCTGGCCGCCCTGCAGAAGCGTATCACAGCTGCCGTAAACTCATTTAAGCAACAGATACTTTTTCGTGTGTCGGACGAGTTCAGCTACCTTTTGGATGTTTTCCGAGCAATACACGGTGGCAATTTGAACATCTTTAACCACTATTGTAAGTTTGTAAACCTTTGACCTTCCTCTCTCTTTAGTGTGTATTTTTTTTAAATATGTAATGTATATTCAAGGTAATATACATGTATAAAAGTGTATCCGTCACTATAAATAAACCTGCTGTCGGCAAACTTGTTGGTACCGTGGGTCTTAATGTTGACTGGAAAACTCAGCGGACAAGACAACAAAGCCCCTAAACAACTAAAGTCGACATGAAACTAAGAAATAAATAACAGGGAAGCAAAGGAGGGTTACTATCTTGTCCTTTGAGTTTTCCAATCACAGTTTGTGTTGTATTTAGTGCTCCGCTAAAAAACGACATTGGTCGAAATGTTCTGTTTTTTTCCCGCGTCTTTTACCGTTCCCTCCTTTGAACTTTCTAGTCATTTTTTATGTTGTATTTAGCAATTCTTGTCATTTCCTTGGTCTTAGTAGAGGTTTCAACTTCAGTGCAGTCGGATTTCCCCAAACCTGCTCTGTTCCTGTGCCAATGTAAAAGAAATGAAATGTCCCTCCCTGTCACTTTTGAACATCTGGTGAGCAAACAATTAGTCCCGGAGCGGTCCAGAAATATGCACACACAGTGTATGCATATTTCAGTTGCTGGAGGCGCCACAGCCAACAGACGCCAGCAGAAATGCAGTTTAACATTAATGGAAGTAGTCGATCACAAAAAGGTTGCTATACACACGTAGAATTATTACATAAGTTATTTCACCAGCTCACACGTAAAACGGCTACCGGCCATATTGAAAAAAATAAAAAATAAAAAACCGCTGAACAAATGGAAGGCATTCCACTTGAAAAACAAAGCTCACGGGGATGCACCAAGCACTAAACTCAGTAGCTCAGGCATCGAAACCGTAGACTACCATTCTAATTCGAAAAGTACATTAGCAAAGCGCTGTCGGGAGCAAAAATAGCTTCGGAGCTCACCATTCTGCCATGCCTAATTCTCCATTTTAGGCCGAAAGTCCTCAGCTTAATTGATCGCAGCACCTCTCCCCTCATCAGAGAAGTAACTAAGTAAAAGACGCTGTGTATGCTATTGAATTTATGATGCTAGGCCGTTCCGCATTTCAAGAATAATCTGGACAATATCATAGCGGCCGCGTTGACCTCCAGAGACATTACCTGGTACCCATTTTAGACCAAGGTCTTCTTATTCTTAGCATTCACCGGCTGCAAACTCCGGCAGAAAGTTCAGGTTGTTCGTCCGTTTCTGGACTTGCCCTTACTTTTAGTGCAGATTAGTTTTGCGGATCAGGCTTATTTCATGGATACTCTTGGTTTCTTTGCTCTCAAGCAGATACGCTTAGACTTCGAGGAAAGCACCTCTACTAAGTCGCTTTCTACGACATGTTGGTTGGGATGGGGGCAGTGGATGGTCCTATTCACGTTTCCCGGCCCATATACACACTTTTTCAGTCTGATATAGGTCAGAGGGGTGTCATGTTGTACTGTTTTTTTTTTCTAAAAGAGTCTCTCGTGGGACGTAGGCTCAGGCTATGAGTAGGGGGGGTTGGGGTTAGGGCTAGATCTGGATGTTCTGGGGTCTTTGAAAACGATGTCGTTGTGTAGTATAGCACACGCGGCATCGGCGCTGATGTACTTGGAGGCTAAACAACGTAACACCCCACTGACGTAGAACAGACTGTGATAGCATGAATGAAAGGTCAGCCAGTGTGTAGATGGGCCGTGAAACGTGAATAGGACCCAGTGGATTTATACCCTCTCTCCCTGGCCTATAGTATATTGCTGTAGCATTATATGCATAATGTATGGCGAGGGGGAATCTGAGCATAAGACATAGAGTTCTGAGTGCCGTTCGGATACGCCAGCTCACAACTGAAACATGCAGACATACAGACTTACTGGGTGCATCAAGGCTTACGCCACTCCTTTTTTCAATGCTGCTCTCTTCTTCTCCGTAGTTGTAAAATCGAACTCCGGTTGTGGCCATGGCTTAAGCTCGTCTTTGTTTGAAGGCAGGTAGGCTTGCAAAATCGCAGCTAGAGGAATCTACGAGATAAAGTCATTGATTGTGTTTATTATTCTTTAATCGTCGCTTGTTCCTTCTGCATATCGTAACTCCAAGGTACCAGCTCGATTGCAGCTGCGGTTGATTTGGCAGCAAGCAGCTGTACATTGATTTAGAGTAAGGTATCGAGAGCTGGCAGCAAAGCAAGGAATGGCAAACTACTGAACGCAAAATTGCTCAGTAAAACCAAAAGAGCCCACACAAATGATTAAACTGGTTCTGCAACGCCCTTAAAAGATATGCATCTATTATTCTTATTCTTGTGCAGTTCTAGACATGTTGAGATCATGCGTCTTTCCCGTGTCAGCTAATGGTTGTGAATATATAAAACCGAACGAAAAGTAGTGAAGGGAGCTTCACAATATAACAAACACACACACAGAGAAACGTGAAAGTTGCGGTAATGCAGCCTTCTTCAGCACATGCATAGATTATACAATACTATACAAATACACCATATCACTTATCTTCGTATCTCGTGGCAGCCAGGTAGATGTAAAGACAACAGTCTAGTGAGGCACGTGGGACAGTTAATGATTGTGAGTCATGGACTCTTACTCAATCTTTAAGAGGGAACAAATCGTAGCTTTTGCACTGAAATGCTACAGGAAGACATTTTTAGAAGAGAGTGAACCATGAAAGAGAAAAATATCGACATCCAGCATAAGGACGATTTAGCTAAGTTCACCCAAAATGTTGAAATGTTTTTATGACCTGGAGAGAATGAGGCAGCTGGGTGTAACCAGAGGGTCTGGCCGGCTCACTACCCTCAGAGGAAAGGCAAGTTGGACATATAACCAGATTGTGACCAGTACCATCATTATTGGAACTCTGCGCTGGCTGCTGAAGATGAGGATGGGGCATGAATGGGGATGTCGCGAATGCTGGGATGTCAATTCTCAACTCAACTCAAAATGTTGAAAAGGTTGTCACGAGCCAGAGGCACTAACCCCAGCGTAGAAGGATCAGCAATACGATAAGCAATTATCTTTTGGTTCCATCCAAGACCTCTGCTAGCCCGATTTGGCGGGTGGTCATTTGAATCGCCCTGTCCTGCATGGTCTGAATATCGAGGAGAATTGGCTCATCAACAGCACTCTGTCCGGAAAAATGCGGTAATTTGGTCATCTTTCATGTCATGGTGGCCTGGAGAAAACAATGATGTAGGATGTCGATGTAGTTCCCGAAAAACGAGGCAGGGGCCGACCTTCGCTAAGGTGGAAACAGACACTGAAGTTGCATTGCCTATGAAAGCACATAGGGTTGGAGAACTGGCTGGAAAAAGAAAGATTTTCAGGCGTGCAGTGAAGAGAGCGACGTCCAAAAACGACATGCTGATTCATGAGGATGCGTTTTTTAAGAAAATAGCAGAATTGAGAAACGCAACAGTAGACCCATGCTGTGGCGTAGTGGTCCTAGGTGGTCAGCTTTAGGCCGGCCGTCTGTACTTCCCCAGGTCATATATCATAGTACCCATGTTAGGCTGGGTCGACCTGCGACGCCCCATACCATGATAAAAATCCACGAAAATGGATGTTTAGTGAAACATTATTTTTAAGCAATGGTGAGGTGGCTTTTCAGAAGAGTTGTGCTGAGCTAAGTTGATTCAAGAACTGACAGCCTAGCACTCGGAGCATTCCCATAAGCGTTCCGTCCCGATCTTCAGCAGCCAATACCTATGTTGCCAGTAGCAGTGTCATTATACGTCTGTCTTGCCCTGCCTCTGAGCATAGGGCAGATCCTTTCGTCACTCCCCACTGTATCACTCTTACCAGACTGTGGTGATCAATTCTCAGTTTACAAACCATTGATGAGAATACCCTGGACAGTCACGAAGATGTCTTCAAATAAACTGACTGACGACGAAAAAAAAAAGAAGAAGAAGAAAATCCACATTCTTTGGTCATGTTACGAGAAGGAGAAAACTAGAGTGCTTCTTGACTGTGATAAAGTTGGAAGTGAAGAAAAGGTACAAGGAGAGCTAGAGAGAAGATGCTGGGCAGTTTGACAGCAAGGAATAGAGCGACCCTTTTGTGGGTGGAACGACCCTTTCACATGAGTCGCCAAAGACCATCGGAAAAAAAAACATATTCACCGATGTTATGAAGCAGTAACGAAAATAATTGTATGGCTGAGGGTCACCACAACATGAGAAACTGTATTAAAGAGTCGTGGCATTAGGAAGGTGGACAACCACTTGCATAGAGGATCTTCTAAATCAGAACTGATTGAAAGTACACGAGACAGAAGGTTGTGGATAGACGTGACTGTTTACTCCACACAGCATGCACTTTAAGAAGGAGTTTTATGAGCAGAGAATTCTAGATCGTATTGACTTAATGGTTCGAGTGCAGTGAAGATGATCTGTAGAGTTGAGCTGAGTTGAGTTGAGTCAAGAATTGACATCACAGCACTCGGGGCATTTCCATGCATGCTCCATCCTGAAAGTCAGCAGTCAGCGCAGAGTTCCAGTACTAATGGTACCGGTCACAATCTGGTTAAATGTCCGTGTTACCTTTCCTCTGACTGTAGTAAGCCAGCCTGACCCTCTGGTTACACCCAGGTGCTTTATTCTCTCCAGGTCATAATAATCTTGTTTCTCTACTGATTCCGCTGCTTGTTCCTAAAGGGACTCGACCACATCTGCTCTGCAAATGATCTGTAGAATAACTAACTAATTAACTGTCCGATTAACTGTCCGATTGACTAACTAACTAGGTAGCCATGCCCCCCCCCCTTTTTCCCCAAAAAGAATTAGTCTAAAGATACTCACATACCTAATGACTGTATATTGTCAACCTTTAAACCGTCTGCACAAGAGAATCGTTGAACCGAATACCAACAATAGAATATTGATGAGAATCTTTCAAGGAACCAGCTGAACCTCTGGACTCAATTCTCAGAAGGAACAGGCCGAGACAAGTTATGCCTGTGTCTTTAAAGGAGTTCCATCTCCACGCCCATCTCCTGTTTCCTCGAATTTCGCCTGCGTCACGTGAGATACACCCACGGAGACTTCTATAGAGCATTACATTTCAGTTTAATTCAAGGATTACATAACTCCTCCTCATCGGCCTCCTCTCCCCATCTCTTACACACCATACCTTTCCTTTCTCATCTTCTTCCTCACTCGCGTGTCTTCTTCTTCTTCTTCTTCTACTTCTTCTTCTTCTTCATCTTCTTCTTCTTCTTCTTCTTCTTCTTCTTCTTCTTCTTCTTCTTCTTCTTCTTCTTCTTCTTCTCTTTCTTCTTCTTTTGCTGCTGCTGCGGCTGCTGCTGCTTCTTCTTATTTTTCTACTTCTTTTTCACCTGCTGCTGCTTCTTCTTCTCCTTCTTTTTAAATCATCATCATCACCTTTTTTCCCCTTCTTTTCCCCTCTTCTCCGCCATCCACTTCTTCCTCCTTTTCTTCGTTCTCTGCTTTCTTTGTTGTAACTAGTATTGTCCCTCTTCTTCTTCTGCTGCTGTGACGTCTCTTCCTCTGCCATCATTGTCTCAACCATCACCGGCACCTCCTCCTCATTCTCTCATTTATGACTATTATTCCCACCCTGTGTGTGATTTTCATTTGAAGAAATTTAAAATCAACGAAGACTGTTCACGGCATGGGCGCTCTGGAGATATGGAGCGGGTAACATGCAGATACCAGTTGACACTGGGTGGGTCACGTGATCAACACCTCAACAGCCCTTCTCTGACCCACACTGTAAGTTCACAGTTATTTCTCTTTTAACCCTCTCAATACCAAGCACAATAGGTAACTTTTTTTTTTGGGTTATCTTCCGGATAACGGTCCCAAATTATCGAGGCCGAAAACATACCATAACAGGGCCCAGACATGTGAATTTCGATCTTCCGCCACCGCCAAGAGTATCTAAGAGTGGGGCTAAACTAGATGGCTGAGACTCACGAGCAAATAAAATGAAGGAAGCTGCAGGAGATGCGGTAGCTGCTGCTCGTGAGTCCTAGCCATATAGTTTAGCTCAAATCAACGCTGCGCGTAGCGGCGTGGGAGATACTCTCGGCGGTGGCGGTAGTCGCCGGAAGTGCGCAATTTAAGTCGCCGGAAATTGACAATTTACATGTGATTGAGGCCCTGTTAGGGTATATTTTCGGCCTTGATAACTTGGGACCGGTAATTGGAAGACAGCTCTTTTTTTTTTTTTTTTATATGATTTGCTTTCATTAACCCCTTAAAGCTCACCCACTCGGTACATTAAACCATTCTATCCTAGTCGTTACTGTGACTTGGTCTGATGGGTTGTTACCGGAACCCGTTTAGACATAGACATCTTTAGCACTGAGCTAGACATTTGTAGAATATAGTTGGCAGTGGTGAAATGTCGCAAGCTAGCTTGGTTTGGGCACGTGGTGATAATTGGCAGTGGTGAAATGTCGCAAGCTAGCTTGGTTTGGACACATGGTGATAATTGGTAGTGGTGAAATGTCGCAAGCTAGCCTGGTTTGGGCACGTGGTGATAATTGGCAGTGGTGAAATGTCGTAAGCTAGCTTGGTTTGGGCACGTGGTGATAATTGGCAGTGGTGAAATGTCGTAAGCTAGCTTGGTTTCAGCACGTGGTAATAATTCGCGGTGGTGAAATGTCGTAAGCTAGCTTGGTTTCAGCACGTGGTAATAATTGGCAGTGGTGAAATGTCGCAAGCTAGCTTGGTTTCAGCACGTGGTAAGACATGATTGCAAAGACTGTACTTCAAGGAACACTGGGGTTAGTCGAAGAAGAGGAGGATAAAGAAAGGCCTGAAGTGATAACATCAAGAAATGGACAGGACTTTGTTATCACACAGTTATTCATTAAGCAGAAGACAGACACAGATGGCGGGTTTTATGTACTAATGCTTCCATCAATACACATTGATATAGTTAGTTAGTTAGTCTACAGATTATCCTTATTCCACATCAAACCATTTAGTCCATAAGTGCACGGATCCCCTCCTTAGTATATCCTGCAGCCTGTAGCGGCTCACGACACCAGTTCTGGGTTAACTTCTTATTTTTCTTTGGCTTGCTGCATAGTGCTCTAGTCTGGCCACATCCCTTTTAACCTGTTTTTATTGCATCTTAGTCGTAGTTATGTCGGCTCTGTGGCTAAGTCGATGCGAACTCTTCGCTTCGTAATGCCGGGATGCCAGGTTCGATCCCAGCTGCGGGCAACGCGCCTTGCGTTGGTTTCGACAGTGGTATCAAGAAAGCCGACCGTCCAGAGCAATGGCAAACTACTGGATGTAAATTGCCTAGAGAAACCACACAACAGCCAGGGGCTGTTAGGGTTGGTTCTGCAACGTCCTGTAAAGGATACGCAACTAACTAGTCGTAGTTGCAGATTCAGTCATCACTTGGCTCTCTCAAAAGTCTTGCTTCTCGTAAAGAATTCAGAATATCAGCATAGTGCTGATAAGATAATAACCTTACATGATAAGGTAATGTCTGCCTGCGATTGAAAGGGTTAAACGTTGAATGGTGGAACAGGGTGAGGGGCACCTTCAAGGTGGAGAGCACTGACCTAGAGAAAAGGCAAGACGGACACATAGTAGACTGCTACTAGTTCCATCGATACTGGAACTCTTCGCTAGCTGCTGAATATGATGATGGAGCATATATAAGAAATCCCTAGTTTTGGAATACCAGGTCTTTGAAGTACTAAAGTATACGTGGTGAAAACAGGGGTGACTGCAGTCGATGTAGCATAATAACGTGAATCCACCCAAAAATGACTGCGATTTATTAGTCAAATATAAATCATCATCATGTAGCAGGTCCTTTGCAGAACGTCGCTCTCATCACGGTCTGCCTGAAAGAAACTCGGTCTCTCGCCAGCTCTCCCGCCTCATGAACTTTCCTACTCAAGGAGTCACTTATATCCTGTGCCCATCTTTGTGTTGGTCGGCCCCTGCACCTCCTTCCTGGTACCATGCCTTCTGTTGCTATTTTTTCTAATCCCCCGTGGCGCTTGATATGACCCAAATATTTCAGTTTCCGAGACAGGATGCTGTTTATTAGCCAATCTTCCCTGATGTTCAGATCTTTCAAGATGTCAGTGTTTCTCCTCTATAAGTACAGGTCCCTATTCTTCTGTCATGTTGGGCATATAGGGCTAGTCCTATATTCTATAGACCAATCGGCACTTAGTGGGTGATGTGATGTGGTCAACAGGACGCTGGTCGTCTTTACTTCCCAGGACTTTACCTTGTAAGCTTTTAAGGCTAGGATGACCTAGGAGTCAAGGTGGCTTTTGATTTTTAAAAAAAGTCCAGCTCCCTCTGGATCCAAACCCACGACTTTTGGATCCGCAGGCAGGTGTTTAACCGCTATAACACTGCGGCTCCAACTACTACGGAAAAAAATGTATGGATCTTGGCTGTTTTTGATTTTACTAATCAATTTTACTTTCAGTAGTTCACCATTGCTTTCTAGCGCCTACGGATCGGAAGGTCGTTAATTCGGTTCCTGATAGGAGACGGACTTTTTTTCAAAAAGACCTAGGCTCCCAGGTCGACCCAGCCTTGAGTGGGTACCAGGTACAGTCTTGGGAAGTAAAGGCTGCCGGCGGGATGCTGACCTATCACCCATCAAGTACCATTTGGTCTGTAAAATATAGGTCTAGTCCTATATACCTAATACGCCTGAATGCGTGGAAAAGGGTCCTTTACTTTACATCACTTTCTAAACGGCCAGCTCACGAAATAACTGTTAAAGTCAACGCAAGGATATCTGCTGCTTGCTGCTGGAACCAAACCAGGTATCTCGGAATTACACACAT
This sequence comes from Candidula unifasciata, assembly GCA_905116865.2. Lineage (NCBI taxonomy): Eukaryota > Metazoa > Mollusca > Gastropoda > Stylommatophora > Geomitridae > Candidula > Candidula unifasciata. Next base: position 346,211 of record CAJHNH020006791.1, on the reverse strand, counting down.
GGTTCGCAACGCCTACACCGAAGACGTCAACGTCTCATAAAGGGTAAGCGATAAACGCATGCTGCGTTATTAGGAACTGAGAAAGTTATTTTAATTTGACACATTTGACAGATTACATGCAATCAAGCTGATTCTGTTGTTTATAATGAAGAGACAGAAGGCTACACGATTTGTAATGATGTCCCACTGACCCTACTAACTCAAATAAATTAAGATTTTAGAGGCAACTGAGATGTGGTTCTTGAGAAGAATAATGCGAATACCTTGGACTGTCAGAATAATTAACAATGATTGCTTGGGAATGGCAAATGAAAGTATAACATTTTATTAAACAATGAGAAGGGGACAAAGTTCTTTGGTCATGTGATAAAAAAAGGAGCAATGGAAAATATCCTGACGACTGGAAAGATTACTGGTAGAAGAACGAACGAACGAACGAAAAAACACATTTTATTTTCAAAGGGTTAAGATTTGGGCACGCAGGCCCGTCTAACATTCTTCCCTTCCACTCCTTGCATACAATTATTCATTCGTACCTTAATAATTAGTTAATAAAAAAATAAAAATAAAAATAAAAAAAAATAAAAATTTAAATTAAAAAAAAAAAAAACAAGGAAGAGGAACAGGCAAGGGCAGGCCAAAAGAAATGATGATGGATGGCTTAAGACAGTGGCCGGGATGAACATCAGTGGATTTGATCCAGAACACCAAAGACCGAGATCTGGGTGCTTTTCCAATATCTCCCCCCAGGATGACGTCACAGGACAGTCCAGTATTTTCGAGGGTGGTAAGAGCGGGTTTCCCGCCTTTTTTTAAATAACCTTAACTACCCCAAAAACATGTAGAACTGGCCCTAACCCCAGCCCCACAACGTCCCCCGAAAGAGTGCAGCCTAGGTCCCACGACTGCATGCAGCCTATCTACCACCCCCTAAAATATTCGATAATCTGTTTGGGGGGGGGGGGGGGGCATATTGGGATAGAACAGAGATCTGTCGAGATGTATGAACGCCTGCTCCAGCTGGCAAGGCGCTTGATGATGATGACACTAACTCATGGTGCAGGCTTTTCTAGACGCTCCTTGGTGACAACACTGTGTCAATAAAAACTCTTGACTGTGGCTGACGTGACTTAAATTCCACAGTCAAATTAAAGAAAAATGACACAACAGATTAGAACACGGGATGGGCTGCTGTCCTAGCTCAGCGGGAC
>CAJHNH020006791.1:307500-342500 GCA_905116865.2 Candidula unifasciata | reverse complement strand
AGACAGACAGACAGACAGACAGACAGACAGACAGACAGACAGAGTCCCACCTCTAGACATCTGTCTTGTTCCAGAACCTTAGTGTTGTGAGCACATTCAGCTACAGTTTCTTTTGAGACTGAGAACGAAAAAGAAAGTTGCTGAAGGATATTTTTTGAGAAACAGAAGATAAAATGGTTTGGTCATTTAGTGAAAATGCAGCTAGAACAACTGCCAAGGTAGACGCTACACATCAAAAGATCTGAAGTGAGTGCAAGAGGCCACCCTAGGAGATCAGGGATTGATGACATTAAGATGCTTCAACATCGACACGGAATGACACTAGCTAATTCTGCCCATCAAACCATGGATCGCAAAGTGTTCCTCCACACAACGCTTATCGGCAGAAGTGGAAATTGATGGTATTGATGGCCAAAGCTTTTTAAATAGGTTTATTAATGGGCGACAATTGTGAAAACCAGGATCGCAAGCCGAATAGCCCCGGACTACATGTTATAATAAACCATTAGGAAAAAAGGTAATTGCGTATCCCTTACAGGATGTCGTAAAATCAATCCTTGCATTTGTGATTTCGCGAGGTAGTTTCTACTTTCAGTAGATTGTCACTGCCGCTGGACGGTCGAGTGTCAATACCACTGTGGGAACCATCACTAGGCGGTCTGCTGAAACACGACCGGGTCCAGCCATGACCAGCTCTAGCTGACGGGCCGTGCTGCTGGCGTCACCGGGTAGGGCTAACGATTCTTTAACACAGCGGTTCTCAAACAAGACATAAACTATTGTTGACAGTGGCGAGGAAAGACAACTTAAATGTTAACTTCTAAGTATCTACATGCCTTCTTCAATAATTTCACAATTTTTAGCCGACTTTTCTTGATTATTGCCGCGGCTTCCCTGACATAAGCTCAAGGCACCCCAGGGTACCTCGGCACGCAGTTTGAGAATCGCTGCTGTAACGCATCATTAGCCCAACCTGGTGACGTCAGCAGCACGGCCCGTCAGCTAGAGCCGGTCATGGTCCAGCTGACGGGAGGAGAGGGGTGCTGCTGACGTCACCGGGTCGGGCTAACGATGCGGTAACGCAGCGGTTCTCAAAGAAAAATTAAACTATTTTCGACAGAAGCGAGAAAAGACAACTTAAATTTTAAGTTTTAAGGAATCTACATGCCTTCTTAAAAAATTTCACAATTTTCAGCCGGCTTTTTTTACAATTATTGCCACTGCACCCATGGTTTACGCTCACGACACATCAGGGTACCTCTTCACCTAATTTGAGAAACGCTGCGTTAACGCATCGTTAGCCCGACATGGTGACGTCAGCAGCACTTCCGGTTAGCTGACGACGGTCGTGGCTGAAATCGCCTGCAGCTGAGATCGACCCCGGCACCTCGGCATTACGAAAAGCGTTTGCAACGCTGAAACCACAGACGACAGCTGAATAAAAGCATACTGGAGGGAAAGGTTGCATTCAAGCGAGCAAGAGGCAGACATTGACACAATTGGAGGAGAACATTATCAGACGGAGGGAGAAGTCTGTGAATGGTACACACAGGGCGAAAAGCAGTATGTTGGTGAGTCATTACAGCCACCCTTTATTGTGAAGACGGCACCTAACCAATTAAAGAAAACTCCTCATGTTGTTTCTGGGGCAACATTGTGGTGGTGGGGGGGGGGGGGAGGGCAGACTAACTACCTCTCCAACAAGCATATGGTAGGAGTCGACTAATTGGGGGGGGGGGGGGGGTCGGGGGATCCTTCAAAGTCAAATTATGTCTACTTAAGAGGCAAGGAACTTTAAGTCTGCATACAAATAAGCTAGATCTGTGAAACAGATGTGCACGCGCCACTCATGTTATGGAATCAGACTAAAGTCTGGAGGTGGACGAACACCCACACATTTCCGCATGATTTTACAGCCCGTGAACTCACATAAAAAAAGAAGATTAAAACAAACAAAGAAGCAGCGGCGAAGGAAAAAAGACACTATCTCTGTTGTTTTAGCTCCTAAGTAGAATGAGATTGTTTTCGTTAATTAAATCAACACGACACATCTGTCACACAACCACGCCGGCCCAGATGTTATGTACACAGAAGGGATTCGTTTGATAGACACAGCCCATACTTATCTCCCTTGACACCTATACTACATGCAGTCATGAAAGTTCATTCCACTTTGTCAACACAAATAAGCGACCAGGGTTGAAGTAACCTGACCATACTCACCCGATGACGCGGCGTTTTATTAATGTTTTTTTTTATTTTTATCAAAGCAACGTTTCCCCGTTGTGAATGTGAACGAAGAAGACACGAACAACAGATTGCACAATTTATTGACTGGCTGTACACACATGCCGTCATTGTAACTAACTCATAGAGCATGTTAAGAAAGATGGAGATAGGCATGCTCCGTGCAGAGTGGCAAGCATCACTTCAGAGGTCACGAGTAGCTAGCGTCCTCTCGGATATTTTCTCCAGGTGATGATGGTGTATTGGGAAATGAGCAGGCAGATAGACTGCCCGGCTCTGCTCCACTTGGTGGTGGCTTAATGTATAACAAGCTGGATGTTGTGAGGGATATTTGGGAGCGAGTGAACAGTGCAGAGGCACGTATAGATCATTCCGGTCTGAAGAGAACGGCGCTAGGAGGAGTAACAAGGAGATCTGGCAGACGCTAAACACCCTGGGGAAGGGCAAGACGGATATACAATCAGACAGTTAGTTACTGGTACCATCGCTTGCTGCCGAAGATGGGGACGGAGCCCTTATGGGAGTGTGCAGAGTGCTTTGATGTTGATTCTTAATTCAACATTCAACATTACCAGGCGCAGTTCGCTGTATCTGTTTAGATCTATACTACAATAACAATTACTTCAGTTATAAAGGATGCACTTATTTGCTTCATAAATTGTCTTCTTCTTCTTCGTGTTTACCAGCTGTAAACTCTGGCTCCTGGGGTAGGAGCCTGTCCTACTACTAGGCGCGTCCACCAGGTGGCGGATGGTGGAAAGGCTTCTAGATATAGAGGTTAGCCACGAATATATTGAATAAGTGGCCGTGGACCAAAACAGGTGATGGTCATTAAGAGGAGGCGAGTTAGTTGGTGGGACAGCTAATTCTATAAAATACCTCAAAACTCTACGACATGGCCATCGGCGGGTAAGAGGCGCCATAACCTCTCCCCCCTGCTGCCTTGCAGGATAAGTCTTTTTAGACAAAGGCTATTGGAGTCAAACCATATACAAACCGGCGGAAGGCAAGGGGAAACCACCGCTGTACTATCCCAAGAAAATCATGCTTCAAAATAATACGTATTCAGATAACGACGTGAATGGGGATTCCGGTGGAATCACCTCGTCCGGTAGGGAGCATCATGTTCTACGGGTGATACCCGACCGTCATCCAGCTACTGTAGAAAAAGTAAATGGTAGAAACATCATGAACATTGGTACATGGAATGTCAGAACACTCGTGCAAAAACGGAAAACTGGATAACATCAAGATGGAAATGAAGAGAATGAACATCAACATACTAGGAATTAGTGAAATGAGATGGCCAGGAGCAGGGGAAAAGTATTCAGATCAGCACAGAATTATCTACTCGGGAGGGAAAGAATATAGTAAGGGAGTTGGTATTATTTTGGATCCAAAGAACTCAAAAACTGTTAAAGGATTTTGGACAATATCAGATAGAGTACTATTAGTAAAACTTCGCGGCAGACCGTTTGACATCAACTTAGTACAGATTTATGCCCCAACAGCAGATAGTTCAGAGGAAGACATTGACGCATTTTATGATGAGTTAGACATGGCTGTTGATCAATGCAAAAATTGTGAAGTAACAATGGTACTTGGAGATTTCAACGCAAAAGTAGGAAGTGAAAAAGTGTACGGAATAACGGGTGGATATGGACTAGGAGAAAAGAATGTGAGAGGTGACAGATTAATAGCATGGGCTGAGTCGCGCAGCATGATAATAGGTAACACCTGGTTTAAACACCATCCTCGAAAATTGTGGACTTGGAAAAGTCCTGGTGATAATGTCCGCAATCAGATTGATTATATTTTGATTTCAAGAAGATTTCAGAGCAGCTTAGTTGGAGCTAAAACTAGACCAGGGGCAGACTGCTTTAGTGACCATGTTCCAGTTGTAGGAAAAATTAGAATAAAACTAAAGAACATTAGAAAAACACCACAGAACATCAAGTTAAATTTAGGAATTCTTAGAACGGATAATGAAATTAAGGAACAGTACAACGTCACTGTACAAAACCGGTATAATGCAATGGAAATTATACAAACAATTGATGAACAGTGGGATATGTTGCGTGAGTCAATTCAGCAGACATCAAAAGAGACAATCCCACCAACCCATACAGTTGCAAAAAAGAAATGGATGTCAACCGAAATTCTGCAGTTGATGGATGAAAGAAGGAAGAAAAAGAATGATAAAGAAGAATACTCTAGAATACAAAAAGAAATAGTGAACAAATGCAAAGTGGCTAAAGAAGCCTTGCTGAATCAAATGTGTACAGAGATTGGGGAAAATCACGGGAAAGACTCACATTCCATGTACCAACAGATAAATATGTTAACAGGAAAGATGACACGTAACAGCACTGGATGTTTGATATCAAAGGATGGTGACTTATTAATGGGACATAGTAATATAATTAACAGATGGACAGAGTATATAGGGGAATTGTATGATGATAATAGACCAGACGTAGAACTGCAGAACAACAATGATGGTCCACCAATAATGACTGCAGAAGTTAAGGATGCAATACATCATATGAAGAAAGGAAAAGCACCCGGGCCAGACAACATCTCACTGGAAGAAATCGAAGCACTGGGAAATTTGGGAATTGAAATAATAACTAAACTTTTAAATGATATTTATAACAGTGGGTATATTCCAAATGACCTTTTAAAATCCATATTTATAGCTCTACCGAAGAAACCAGGCACTTTAAAATGTGAAGACCATCGCACAATAAGTCTTATGAGTCACATGACTAAGATTTTACTGAGAATAATTATGAGAAGAATAAGAAACAAAATTAAACCAGAAATCACCGATGAACAATGTGGATTTGTAGAAGGAAAAGGTACAAACAATGCCATATACATCCTAAGGACATTGTCAGAAAGAGCTATAGAAGTAAAGACTGATTTGTACTTATGCTTCATAGACTATACAAAAGCATTTGACTGTGTGAAGCATGAAGAAGTAATCAAACTGTTAGAAAAATTAAACATTGATGGGAAAGATCTAAGAATAATAAAGAATATGTATTGGCAGCAAACAGCAGCTATAAGAATTAACAACTGTTTAGGTACATTTCAAAGCATAAAGAGGGGCGTACGACAAGGATGTGTACTTTCACCTGATTTGTTTTCAATATACAGTGAATATATTATGAGATCTTTAATTGATATGCCCGGAATCGTGGTTGGTGGGCACAATATAAACAATTTACGTTATGCTGATGACACAGTCTTGATAGCAACAAGTCAGAAAGAATTACAGGAAATGATAGACATTGTGGTGTTAGAAAGTGGAAGAATGGGCCTTAGTTTGAATAATGGGAAGACAGAAGTAATGGTGGTTTCAAAGAAACAAATTATTCCTAAATGTGTAATAAAAGTCAATGGTGTTATTTTAAGACAAGTACAGAAATTTAAGTATCTGGGAACATGGATAACATCAGATGGAAGATGCATAACTGAAATAAGAAACAGAATTGGACAGGCAAAAACTGCATTTTATAAAATGAAAAACATCTTGTGCAATATATCCTTGTCATTGAGAGTTAGAAAAAGAATTCTTGCTTGCTACATACATCCAGTTTTAACATATGGATGTGAATCCTGGACAATCGGTAGGCAGGCCAAACAATTTTTAGAGGCCTCAGAGATGTGGTTTTACAGAGGAATGCTTAGAATACCTTGGACAGCCAAAAAGAGCAACCAAGAGGTTTTAAAAGAGGCGGGAGACCGAAGACAACTTATCACTGACATCAGAAGGAGACAGTCATCATTTTTTGGCCATGTTATGAGAAGAGGGAAAATAGAACATGTTGTGACCACTGGAAAGATCTGTGGAAGGAGGGATAGAGGAAGATAACGAGAGAAGATGCTTGACAGTCTTGGTGCATGGCATGGAGGTGTGTCGGCACACGAACTGATACATGCTGCAGGAGATCGCGGATTATGGAGAGGCATGATCGCCCACGCCAGTCGGCAAGGCACCTGATGATGATGATGATGATGATGATGATGAAACTCTGGCTGAAAGATTTGGTTGTTTATCCAATTTTGGACTGCAGTCGTCTTCCAGAACCTGAGTGTTGCGTGTGCATCTGTTTTAAAGGCCTGACTCATATGTTTTCAAACTGTTGGTTTCTTGCCTCTCAGGCAGATGCACTCCGACTTCGAAAGAAGCTCCCAATTAGTCGACTCTTACGACATGCTTTTGGGTAGGCACGCCCCCCCCCCCCCCGCCTGTCCTCCCATAAAGGGCCCTGGAACCCATATAGGAAGCTTCATATATGCAATTGTTACTGTAGTATGCACCTAACGAGATACTGCGAAATATGCCAGGCAATAAATTTTGCAACCTGTTGTTTGTGTCTTCTTTGTTTTTATGTTCTATCTCTATCGTCCTTTTCAGGATGAAATTTTTTATTTGAAGCTCCACCCTGGCTTTTTGCCGGGGGCCGCAATATAGGCAGGCCATAAATATGGCCAAATGTCTGAACGCGGTTTCTGGGACCTCTCCACGGCGATCCTCATCCGCATGGTGGCACTTTGTGTCATTGGGTGTTTATTGCTTGTGTGATGTCCTAGTGGGATAGAAAGTCAGTCAGTCAGTCTTCTTTGTTCAAACTTTACTTTTGTGTTGAGAGGAATACTTTTAGTGGCAACTACTGAGGCTAGTTTATTAGCATCAACTGCACATAGGCAACTGATTTCATGCTGGAGGAGATATTAGAGTACAGGAGGTATTTGTAATGACTATCTTTTTGAAAATATTACCATTCCTATTTCTGTGAGCACCATCTGCGGAGTTAATGCAACAGATACTGCTATTCATTCATCATTCAGCTGTGCCATTATATGATACATAGGGCTCGCAGCATATTCCCCCATTCCGTTTAATGCCGTGCAATAAGTTCAATATCATGGATGTAATCCAGTCCAGTAGCTTTGGCCTCTTTCATCGACGTTCGTCTCAGGGTTTCTTTTGGGCGTCCTCGCCTCCTTATTCCAGCCACCTCCCCTTGCCTCCCCAGTCATTTCTAATACCTGTTTGGTGATTCTCTGCTGGCGTCTTCTCGGGATGTGTCCAATGTAACGCATCTTCTGTCTTATAACTGTTGATACTAGTGGTCGCCCAGACATTTCTCTTGTTTCTTTCCTCGGTTTGTGTTCACTCCATTTTATTTTCATATTTTTTTCTGACACATTTGTTTTCGAATGCATTTAACTATCGTTCCATAACTCTTTAGTTGTTCTCCAACTGTCACTAGCATGTGTTAAAAATGAAATAACATTAGAAGTGAAACTACGAACTTGGTTTTAAAAACTATACAGTTTAGAACTTCATATTTTGTTCAAGATAGCAGAAGGCATGGTACCAGGAAGGAGAGGCAGGGGCCAACCAACATTTTGGTTGAGTTTCTTTTAGGCTGACCGTGATGAGAATTCTGAAAAAGGACCTGTTACATAATAATGATGATGATGATTTTGTTCAAGCTGTTAAAAAGTGCTAATGCCTTGCCAGTGATGCCTTGATGCCATCGTATCGTAAACAAGAGCTTCAACTTCTTCTTGGGTAAGAATGAGTGGCACAGACGAGATGAAAGCTGCGGACAAGCTGGTACTTGTTCTTTTCTTTTAAGGAGCTGAGTGGTCTCAAAGCATGGCCTCAGCCTAGAGTGCTAGAGGTCCCGGTTTCAGTCTCTGGTGAAGGCTGGGATTTTTCACGCTGAGGTCTAGTAATTCCTGCTGGTCTCTGGGTCGAGAGATCGGACGCCCGTATATATTGTAAACTTATCAATTAACAGAAAGTGTATTGATCGGCACTCATAGAAAGAAGAAGAAAGATAGAAGAACACACTAGACAACATAAAAATCGAAAGCTATAGTTACCGTGCCGGGAATTGAACCTGTCTATATATATTGTATAGATGCGCACGCAAAACGCCGCTACCCGGGCAAAATTTCGAGTTTAAACTCTACCGAAAGTATTTTTGCTACGGAGTTCGTGCAATGCGTTGAGATTTTTCGCACTTAGGCTTTGGTTAGAAGTAGAACGAAGCACTTAGGGGTTACTACCCTTGTGCTATGATGTTGATTCCTTGTTCAAACTATTAAAGACTAATTCCTTAATGGAAACTTCGGCAAGTTACGTGTGGAGTTTTAACGGTTATTAAGAAGTCGTAGCATATGGTGCTATAATTACTTATAGACTGGAAAATGAAAAAGTGCGACCAAAAAAGCGGGTGTCGTGCTCAGTAAGGAGGTCAAGTTATAGTGCTAGCTTCTTCTTCTTCTTCTTCTTCTTCTTCTTCTTCTTCTTCTTCTTCTTCTTCTTCTTCTTCTTCTTCTTCTTCTTCTTCTTCTTCTTCTTCTTCTTCTTCTCTTCCACCTTGTACCTCATCGAAGTGTCGGGGGGTGATGTAATGTACGTTGATGAGCTCTGTCAAGAGCACTATTAAGACTGATGTTCATTTCTGTAAGGCTGTTTTTAATGCCATCACTCAATATTTTCCGAGGTCTTCCACTCGCTCTATACCCGTAGTGCTAGCTAGTTACACAACAGTTCGGAAATGTCAAGAGCTTTACTATGTACAACTGGTCGTAGAGCAGGTTGTATACCCAATAATCCATTTTTTTAAAAATCGCCACTCCTCCTGACACAGTTAGAAGCATGCAGAAGTAGCAGTCATTTACCTGATTGTTGGGCTCTCTCCAAACAATAGGAACTGAAATAGGAAGACTAGAACTAAATCCAATCATACAATTAATTAAACTACAAACGATAAAACGGCCTGGTCTTCTGATGAGAATGCCCTAGTACCGACTGCCATAGAGAAACATGATGACGAAATATAATGCACCTCATTTAAAGGGAGGGCTGTGTACACAAACTGAATAATGAAATCAAGAATAACCTAAGAGACATAGAAGTAGTGTTTAGGGAGGAAATGCGTATAATTTTAGAGGGTGGCTGCTACTTGTGCTTTGTAAAACCACATACACATGAAAAAAAGAGGGAATAAAAGCAACACCCACCTCCTGAGCGGAGGTCAGTTGCAGATCGGGGTCAGTAGCGGCACCGGTAAGCAGGGATCAGATGGCGGCTCAGGGTCACAGTGAGGCTCGGTGGTGTGAGGTCACCTGATGGCTTGAATGAGCCTCTTGTTTGTTCGTGAGTGGTGGGACAGACGTAGCTGAACAGAAGCATATAATGCTATGACTTTTTAATATAGCAAAATAGTAAGGAAAAAAAATGAGTAAATGGGGTTAGTGTCGTGTCTCAAACGTTGGATACAGATGTTCAGTGAGAGGGTCAAGTCGTAGTGTGTATTAGTTAGATGAGTAGTTTAAGGAACCGAGCGACATCATAAGCCGTGCAATGTATATCCCAAATTGGTCACTGGCCGTAGTAAGTCGTTCACTGAAGTTGTTTTTTGGTAAGTCAACAACTTGATACACCTTAAAAAGCTCAAGGTACTTTACAAGTTTTTCCCGGGCTTTAGCAAGTCGGTCATGAAAGATTCCTGATAAGCCCATCACTATCATTGGGATGCCAAAAGTCACTCGATGTATTCCTCCTTGGGTACACCTTCAGTCACCCAATAGATGGCTCATGTCTTTCACTGGTCTTAGCAAGTCGGACCTTGAAGCTGCTTGGTAAGTTCTTCACTATTAGGAGGACACACTAAGTCACTCGACATTTTTATACCTTGAAATATTTTGAAGCAACCAGAGTTGTTCGCTGAAGATCCTCGTTAAGTCGTTTCTCAGACATAAGATTAATCACTTGTCACCATGAAGGACAATGTAACTCATTCGATGTCTTTGTCCTTTGGGACAGCTTAACAAGTTCAGTGTATTTCCTAATTGGTTCATAAAAGTGTTTTGGTAAGTTGGACACTATCTTTGGGACAACTTTAGTCGCTCTATATATTTTTCTAGTTGGTCACTGGTCTTGGTAAGTTGTTCATTAAAGGCTCTTGATAAGTCAACCGCTATCCTCTAGACACTGCAATTTATTCGATGTCTTCTCCTTTTGTAGCACTCTAAATCACCCAAGGTAATTCTCAAGTCGTTCATGGAAGTTCGCTAGTAGGTCGACTACTATTTGTGGGACACCTTAACTCCCTCTATGTATTTTATTCTTTGAGACATAATAAGTAGCACAGAGTAGTTCTCAAGTGGTTCATCGAAGTTCCTTGGTATGTGCGGCAGCTTTCCTTGGGTCACCTTAGGTCACTCAGTATACAGCCTGTCCTTCACTGGTCGGCCACTGAAGTTCTATGGTAAGTCCGCGACAATCCTTGGCCACACTTTAATTCAATAGACGTTTTTCTCCATAGGATATTGCTTGGTATCTTACTCCACAAGTCATTAAAGGTACTTAAGTCTGTAAGGGCTTGACAAGTTGGCCACCGAAGTTGCTTAGTAAGTCATTCACTGTCCTTGGGACACATCAAGTCACTTTACATCTTTCTCATGTGGGACATCTTAAGTCACTCAATGTATGGAACAAGTCTTTTGCTGGCTTTCCCTGACAAATTTGACACAATGCGACTTTTATAAAGCACATGGCGACTTTTAGAAAACGCAAGGTGACTTTTAGAAAACACAGGGCGACTTTTAGAAAACAGAAGACAACATAGTGACCATATTGTCAGTCTTCTTAATAACCTGTTTGTTTCACTGGTCATGTCAAGTTTCTACAAGCAGCTTCTTTATCCTTGATACTGATATATTGTTGCAATGAGCCACCTTAACTCAGTCGAAGTCTTTTAGTCTTACTGTAATTTTGCAAACTCGGCAACATCATCCCCCTAGCTGTCTGACGTTTGCCCTAACCACTGTTCTCGGTATGTCATTAATGACGCTGCGATTGGTCAGAAAGTCTAAAGAGTGATTTTAAATGTCAGTCTGCCCGTCTAGCTAATTAGTCGCTTTAACTAGTTGTCTGACCATCCGTGTTCCTTAGTCGTCTTTCTAATTGTATCATAATTGACTGTACGCTTTTTTACAAAGTAAAAAAGCAGTCTGCACGTCTAGACAATTGTCGTTGCTACAACTAGCTGTCCTACAATCTGTTTCCCTGGGTCGTCTGCCTGGTTGCATGGTTGGTGGCTTTGTCTTATGTACCTTTCCAAGTCTCGTCAGCTATTCTTCACAAAGGCTATCTTGCTATCTTAAAAACTGATGACTTGACCGATTTTAAAAAGAAGGCGAGGAGGCAGGAACCTCTGGTTGGGTTACAGCCCCTGTGACCCACCATTCCAGTTTTGTATTAATCATTTAACAATTACTAAAACAATTTTAAAAGAAGAAGAGAAACATAAAACGAACAAGAATAGCTAACAATGAACACAAGAATAAATTTGAAGAAAAAAAAACTCAATTTGCTTATATTATGCATTTTATGTTAATGGTAGGGAGCATTATAGTGCAATAAAATAAATACATACTTATAAATTGACCTTTCAATAGTTCACTATTATAAATCTGTTCGAAAAAACACCTAAAATTTGGTATGGAAAGTGTAAAGTAAAAGTAACGGACACTTTTCCATGCCTTTAGGCGTATAGGGAATATAGACTAGACCTATATTTTTAAAGAAAAATCGGCACAAGATAAGCATCACGCCGGCCGCCTTTATTTCCCAGGTCTGCACCCGGTACCCACTCAAGGCTGGGTACACCTGGAAGTCAAGGTCATTTTTTTTTAAATCCGCCAGGGTGGGAACCGACGGCCTTCTGATCCACACGCAAGCTTTAAACCGCTATGCCACAGCGACTTCCTAGTTACTAAAATAATTGTCTAAAGGTCCATCACGTACAGCTTTATTTTGAATTATTCATTAAACAAAGCTTTAAGAGCTGCCGTGGAGTAGAGGCTAGACTCGCCTGCGCATCCGAAGGCTCAAAACTCGTATGTTGTCATTCTTTTCGTTTTCTCCCGAAAATTACATTCACTTTCAGTTCGACCTAGCCTTGAATGGGTAACAGGTGTAGTCCTGGGAAGTAAAGGCACGCAGTTTGACGTTAATCAAATTATACACCAATTGCTGATTGTTCTATAAAGTATGGGTCAGGCACTATACATCTAATACACCTCAAGGCGTGGAGAGGGGTCATTTGCCATAAGCCAGAATGCTTGGGAAAGAGACCTTTGTTTTTAATTCACTGTCATACATCCGCTATTCTTCTTCTTGTTAGCGTTCGCCTGTTGTAAACTCCGAATAAAATCTTTAGTTGTTTGCCCACTTGTGGACTTTGGTACTCCTTAAGAACTTGTTTGTGCGCATCCGTTTTACAATATTTTAAATTATGCAGACTGTTGGTTCTTCGCCTCTCAGGCAGACGCACGTCGACTTCAAAGGATACGCCCCTAAATTCTGACGACACGATTGTTGAGGGCAAAGGGTCTTCCCTCCCCCCACCCACCACACTCACCACACTATGGGATCCCAGAACCCACACAGGGGTTCAAAGAAGTAATGATTGGGGCATCTTGTAAACACCCTTCCAGCCTGGTATGGCCTGCAGTTTTTTTTTTTGGGGGGGGGGGGGTGAGAAACGGTTAAGGTACCTATAGCGATTCAGAGCGTGTATACAACATTTCCTGATTTAGCAAGCTAATTGCATATGTACATTTGTACAGTAAATGTGTACAGGGATTACATTATAGTGTGTTATCAAACACGCGTTTAAAACATATCCAGCGACATTCCAGAAGCATGGTTGAAAAAAGAGAGAATCAGTGGCCCCGAACGAATATTGGGATTGACGTGTTGATGTCTTCTAGTTCTCTGGAGTTGAATATGATGATTATATCCCCCTGACCTGTTTTCTCCGGCTGTACCGGAAGTGACGCCGAGAATGTTCCGTGGGGAGGCACGTTTCTGCAGAGGAGAAAACAGATAGAAATCTCTTTCAGTCCAGGATAACACTATTGTTTAGAAAGACGGAAAAGTGCCAACTATTCATAAGAGATCTACTTCATGGACCAGAAGAAATTTTTGGGAACTATTGCACTAACCATACGGATGATAATCCTAAATAAGGTAGTTCAGTATATATATATATATATATATATATATATATATATATATATATATATATATATATATATATATATATATATATATATATATATATATATATATATATATATATATATATATATATATATATATATATATATTGATAATACAAAAATAAAGGTTTATGAGTCTTGTGTCCTGAGCACATTATTGTACGGCTGCGAATCCTGGACTCTCTATGCTCCACAGGAAAAAATACTGAATACCTTCCATATGCGCTGTCTGAGACGCATCCTTGGTATATTATGGCGAGACCTTGTCTCCAACGAATGTGTGCTCACAAGAGCAAAAATACCATCAATGTATTGTATACTGAAGCAAAGACGTCTGCGCTGGCTGGGACATGTCTCCCGCATGGAGGATGGTCGTATTCCAAAAGATCTCCTATATGGTGAATTGGTAACTGGGAATAGACCTACAGGAAGGCCAAAGCTGCGCTATAAAGATGTATGCAAACGTGACCTAATAGATACCAACATAGGCACAGAGACATGGGAAAAATCAGCTGCAGATCGACTACTATGGAGACAGAAAGTGAAAGACGGACTGTCACATTTTGAAAGAAACCGAACACAACGAGCTGTGGAGAGGAGACACCGGAGAGTAAAACTGCCTCACAACAAGAGAGTATCTGCTTTTTTGTGTATCCTGCGTGGCAAAGACTGCCATTCCCGCATCGGAATTTACAGTCACAGCAGATGCTGTTCCCAAAGCCAGCGGCACATCTCTATAGTCCCCCGGGACTGACGGATGCCATTATATTATATGCCATTATATATATATATATATATATATATATATATATATATATATATATATATATATATATATAATAAACAAATAAAACACAAACAAGGTGAAGAACATGTCCTATTGTATGCATAGTTCTGGACCAAACTGGTTTAAAGCGGTTGTTTCCATATATCTCAATTATCCGCGGTTTCCTGAGTTGTGAATAATTTAAAATTCATTGACATTGTTTACAGTGTGCACAGAATTCAAAATATGGCACGCAATGGCTGATGGGTGAAATTTTTTTCCCGACCAGTCACCTGATACGCTGTTGTTGTGTTGTATTGTTGTATCTTCTTTTGTTTACATTCACAACGGTAGAACATTGTTTATATATGTTTATATATGTTTATATATATATATATATATATATATATATATACATATATGCCCGGCTCTCTAGCGAAGTTGGTTAAACCGGACTTTCGCGGCGGCCGGGTGACGAACTCCTTGTGGTCCGGGTTCACTCCCGGGGGTAGGCAGAAAAGCCACATTCCTCCCAGATTACCGGTACCTATAATGGAATCAAGGCCGAAGGGTTGCGATATCCATAGTACTGAGCCAAAGGGTTTACAACTCATGGTTTCTGGATACGTAAAAAAAAAAAAAAATATATATATATATATATATATATATATATATATATATATATATATATATATATATTTATATTTGCACACACACACACACACACACACACACCCACAAAGGGCTGCAGATTGCACCAGTGTGATTGTAATATTTACGGGATCCAAAGTTGTAAAAAAATTTTAGTTGTTGAACAGGATATGCAGGAATTCTCTTCTGGTCTATCATCCATACTGAGACTGTTTAATTTCAGGGTGTCAAACCTTCAAAAAGCTGCTTAAAAAAAAACTGAAAACAGTAACACCTTATTACAATAAAAAATAATTAAGAAAAGATGTTAGGAACCGACATTACAGCATTTGGAACATTCTCATACATGCGTTAACTCATTTTCCAACTGTAAGCACACAGTGTCAATACACGTGGTGCCAGTTGTAAACTGCTTATATGCTCATTTTATTGATCTCTCTCTCTCTCTCTCTCTCTCTCTCTCTCTCTCTCTCTCTCTCTCTCTCTCTTTCTCTCTCTCTTTCTCTCTCTCTCTCATTTTCTCTCTGTCTCTCTGTTTCTCTCTTTCTCTCTCTCTTTCTCTCTCTCTTTCTCGCTCTCTTTCTTTCTCTCTCTCTTTTTTTTCTCTCTCTCTCTCTCTCTTTCTCTCTATCTTTCTCTCTCTCTTTCTTTCTCTCTCTCTCTCATTTTCTCTCTCTCATTTTCTCTCTCTCATTTTCTCTCTCTCGCTCATTTTCTCTCTCTCTGTCTCTCTCTCTTATTTTCTCTTTGTCTCTCTCTCTCTTTCTTTCTCTTTCTCTCTCTCTCTCGCTCTCTCTTTTTTCCCTCTCACACAGAATGTATACCAGATCCCCCGGTAACTTTCTATTGCACGTTTTTTGAGTTGTTATCCTCTTGTCTTTCCTCATGTGTGTTTCCTTTCGAGTTGGTCTGCTTTTGTTGTGTATTATTTTGTTTTGCCTTTTCTCGTGCAGGCTTCACACGTGTTTGTCTTTAATGGCTTTGTCTTATCTTTTCTTGTCTTCACTCGTGTTTACCTTCTCTTGTGTTTACCTACTCTCTTGGTTATCTTCTCTTGTGTTTACCTTCTCTCTTGGTTATCTTCTCTTGTGTTTACCTACTCTCTTGGTTATATTCTCTTGTGTTTACCTACTCTCTTGGTCATCTTCTCTTGTGTTTACCTTCTCTCTTGGTTATCTTCTCTTGTGTTTACCTACTCTCTTGGTCATCTTCTCTTGTATTTACCTTCTCTCTTAGTTATCTTCTCTTGTGTTTACCTACTCTCTTGGTTATCTTTTCTTGTGTTTACCTTCTCTCTTGGTTATCTTCTCTTGTGTTTACCTTCTCTCGTGTTTATATTTCCTTGCATTTGTCTTCTCTTAGTTTGTCTTATTTCCTCTTGTCTTCTCACGTGTTTGTCTTTCATTGTGTTTGTCTTCTCTTGATTTGTCAAATCCCGTTTTGTCTTCCGTGTATGCACGTATATATGTATCTATGTGTATGTATGTAAATATGTATGTAAGTATTATGTGAGTGTATGTGTGATGTGGGTATGTGTGTGCATGCTCGTATGTGTATGTATGTGAGTATGTATGTGGATATATGTATGTATATTTATCTTTGTAAGTATGTGGGTGTGTGTGTGTACTTATTATGTGTGTAAGTATGTGGGTGTATGCGTGATTGTATATGAGTGCATTTTTGATTGTGGATGTGTGTATGTGTGTGTATATCATGTATGCAAGTATGTATGTGTGTGTGAGACTGAATATGTGTGTATGTATGCAAGTATATGTATGTAGTGGGCGTGTGCATGTATGTGTGCGTTTGTATGCATGAATGAATGTATGTATTATGTGGCTTTGTGGGTATATGTATGTATGCATGTTGGTGGATGTATTTATGCATGTGTAGTTGTGTAAGTATGTGGGTGTATGTGTGTGCATTTATGTATGTATGCAAGTATGTATGTATATGTGTTAGCATGTGGGTGTATGTATGAATGTGTGTATGTTTGCATTATGTGGGTATATGTTTGTGTATTTGTTTGTGAGTGTGAATATTAGTGTGTATGTCTATGTATGCGAATGTAAGAGTATGTGTGTGTGTTTGAATGTGTATGTTTGTGTATACATGATTTGTGTATGCAATATTTTATAATGTATACTTTTTTTTTTATTTTAAACATAACATGCATTATTGATAACATGCACCGGTATTCTGAAGATAAGTGCTTAGAAGGGCCGAATGTCCGACTGACCTGCATGCCCAATTTGTAACCCTTTGGAGAAAAAAAAAGTTCGTTCGTTCGTTGCCTAATGTTTACTTTTTTTGTTTTGTCTGTGGTTTGTGTCTTCCGTTGCCTTATCTCGTCTTGCCTTCCCTCTTTTGTCGTGTTTGTCTTCTCTGGCTTGTCTTATCTCATCTTGTCTTCCCTGGTGTTGTCGTCTCTCGTGTCTGTCTTATCTTGCGTGTTCCTATCTCCGTTGTCTTATTTCTCTTATGTCGCCACGTTGAAGAATATAATAAATAACGAGCAGAGGAAAGCTATCAATAAAACAACAGCATCAAAAACAGTTTTCAGGAAATGAAAGTCAATTCATCTTAAAAGGACTTCAAATGAAAACCTTACGAATATGATAGAACTTATAATAACGATGCCATTAACTTGTAAACTGTTAATAATGTTGTTAAGGATGTCAAGAGTGTTAAGTCCATAACATTACAGAGTAGACTAACACGGTGACGTTATAATAACAGCTCAAAGATGGCCTCTCGACACACTCTTAACACTCCTAACAACAAAAGAGAGTGGTCACAACACAGTGGCATGGTTATTGTAATATCTACGACACTGTCTTTTCAAGTTTTAATTTAAATTCCCCATCGGACACAGGAAGGGCACGCAGAAAATCTGTTACCCTCTCTTTCCGCCCTCACTGACACATTCCGACAATGTAACTGGAGGAGGTGGAAAAGGAGGAGGGAAAAAATGAGGTGGAGGAGCAGAAGGAGGAGGAGAAAGAGGAAGAGAATGTAGAGCAAGAGAAAGAGAAGGATATGGAAAATAAGAATGAAGAGGAGAAGGAGGAAGAGGAGGAGGTGGAGAAGTAGAAAGAGGAGGAGGGAAAGGAGAAGAAAGAAAAGGAGGAGCCGAATGAGGAGGAGAAGGAGGGAGAGAAGAAAGTAAAGGAAGAGGAATAGGAGAGACAGAAGGAAGAGAAGAAGGAGGACAATGACAATTGGCTCACCCCTGTTGAAATGTGCGGCGGATTGCCACTCCATCCACTGTGACACCACACTGGGTCAAGGCCATGTTGAGTGGGTTTGTAAATGAAACGTCAAGTTTGAATTCTTCATTCTCCTTGACCTCGGCTGGTGCCTGACGATAGAGCCATACAGTCATGTCAAAACACAGAGAATACTCTCACGTGAGTTTCGGGGCCCTAGGGGAAACAAAAACTAGATCAACTGCCCAGGCCCCCCACCCACCCCCCCCCCACCCCCCCCAGCCCATTTTTAAAAAACCAAAAGTTAGTTGTGTATCCTTTACAGGACGTTGCCATATTTGGGCTGTTGTGGTTTTTCTAGGCAAATCTTACTTTGAGTAGTTTGTCATTGCTTTCTAAACTGTCAGCTCTCGGTACCACTGTCAAAACCAACGCAAGACAAACCGTCTGCAGCTGGGATCGAACCCGGCACCTCGGCATTACGAAGCGCGTTCGCATCGCCTAAGCGACAGGCTCGGCATTTTTTAACAAGTATGTTATAAATAAATGTCGACTAACTGAGAGCGTTTCCTTCCAGGTCGAAGTGTGTGTGCCTGAGAGGAGAGGAACCAACAGTCTGTGTACAAGGTATTAGTAATACAATGGATGTGCACGCAGAACTCCAGTTTTGAACAAGACGAAACTCCAGAAAAGGATGAACAACCAAAGCTTCTGCTGCAGTTTAAAGCCTTGCATGCAAAAAAGAAGAAGAAGAAGAAGACGATCATATGGAATTCGAGCTTTTGTGGGTACCAATGGGCAGAAGATCTGGAGTAGATGGAGCGACTAAAGGAGACAAAAGAAAACATGCTGGGATAAGACAGCTCTAGGACGGTGGATTTGAATCTGTATTCTACGCCTAAGGGGGAGAGGGGGCGGGGGCGTTAGGAGGTTTCAAAGGGGGTGTCAAGCTTCTTCTTTCGTAGCTTGAAATAAATTATCCATATCTGCAAAGGCAGATTATAAAAAATGAAAATATAAAAGCAGAGAATATAATACCAGGAAGGAGGGACAGGGGCCGCCCATCGCCAAGATGGGCACAGGATATAAGTGACTCCTTGAATTTAAAAATACATGAGGTGGGAGAGCTGGTGAGAGACCGAGTTCTTTCATTCAAACCGCGGTGAGAGCGATGTTCTGCAAACGACCTGCTACAGGATAATGATGATGATGATCTGCAATGTTGTCTTTAGTATGAACTTCACTGTCTTTCGTAATTCACATCATGGCATGTAAGGTTTGGCTTCCAGCAGTGTCTCTTTTGGCCAGAAGTTTTGGCTGGAATTGTTGTATTTGGGACAGTCATGGAGGACGTGATCTGTTGTCTCAGGTGCCAGTCCACATGTGTGCAAGGCTGAATGCCCAATCTTAAATTTTGTGTACATGTGGCTGGGGGCGTCACGCAATTGTGACACTGAGTACATTTAATTTTTAGTAATTCGTTACCCTAACATTTGTTTTCAGTTAATTAGAAACAGTTTGTTAAAACTATTTACTATTTACAAGACCCAAAGTGTAGTGAGAACGAATGCCGGATTGGCAGACAAGTTCTCTTAACAGTCCGAAGTCAGTCAGGGATGTGAGCTGATAAACTAGCTAAGGAAGGTGCAAATAAAGAACAACCTGACGTACCAGTCTCATCAACAAAATCTATCAGAAAGACAACAGATCGTCCTCCAAGATTGTCCCAAATTCAACATATCAAGGCAAAACCTTTGGCCAAGAAAAACATCGGTGCAAGTCTAATTTCACGGGTCGCTGAGTGAATTACAAAAGACAGTGAAGTTCATACTAGAGACAACATTGTAGATATAGATAATCTACTTCAAGCGAGCGAAAGAAGAAGAAGAAGAAGGGATCTATTCTAGCCCACCCCCACCCTTTTGCCCCCCCCCCCCCCCCCCCCCCCCCCCCCCCCCCCCCCACGGTCCAAACTTTCCATTTAACACAAATATTATTCATAGCAGTAGAGCATCCCAAATTAATGAGGACAATAAGTGCAGTATCCTTTTTGTCGCAGACGACAAAGTCCTCAGTGTAGCCATCGAGGAAGACGTGCACCGATACGTGGATGATCTCAAAACAGCAGCAAAGGCACAAAACATGAACATCAACACTAGGGAAAAAATGTAATGACAAAGGCAAGAACAGAAAAACCAGACACGATATACATAGAAAACCAACAAGTCAGGCAAGCAAAAGACTTCAAGTATCTAGGAAGAAATATTTCATCCAATGGAAGAATTTCGAAGCAGAAATTGATCTAAGGTGTAAACAAAAAAAATTGTTAGACATATGTCACTAATTTTGCAGAATGAACATGTAACAATTGACAACAAAAGAGCACTATTTAATACATTTTTTTTTTTGTTTTTTTGTTATAGCATTTTATTACCAGCGCCAAACGTGGAAATTAACAACAAAACACAAAAGCAAAATCGAAACAACAGAAATGAAATGTCTACAGCGAATCCTAAGTGTAAGTGGAAGAGAATAATCAGGTACGACGAGGTTTGAGGTTTGAACAACGGAACAATATCATGGCACACGGGTAATCACCTATAAGTGCTCCGTTGTTCTTTTAACTTAAGTCTTGAGTCCGAAAATGCTCAGCACAGGCGAGGCTCCTGAAATACTTTGGGTTGATTTTAAACTTCCAGCATCTACGTAAAACATACCAAGGTTCTCATCCGATGCCTCTTTATAACCGGACGGTGAAAAGCAATAAATGACTAGAGGAGGAGGAGGAGAAGGAGGGGAAGAAGAAGAAGGAGAAGAAGAAGAAGAAGAAGAAGAAGAAGAAGAAGAAGAAGAAGAAGAAGAAGAAGAAGAAGAAGAAGAAGAAGAAGAAGAAGAAGAAGAAGAAGAAGAAGAAGAAGAAGTAGGAGAAGGAGGATGAGTAGCGGAAGGAGCAGGAGGTAGACGATGAATAAAAAGAAGTCAGAACTGCAACGAATACGATGTATTACCTTGGCAGTCAGATGAGGCTTGTGAAGCCGGTAGTCCATCTTCTTGGCGAAATTCTGGCTGGTTTCTTCTACGTGAGCCATGATGGACACATCGATCATGCAGCCATCTTTCAAATGTCCATCGTACTCTTCCGGTGTCACTTCAACGTTCTTGACTGTCTCTGTTATAGATGAGAAACATAAAAGTCTGATATAGCAGCTGGACGCTCGCCTGCGGATCGGATTTAGCGCTTCCTTCGAAATCGGAGAGGCAAGAAACCAACAGTCTGCATACAAATAAGTCAGAACTGTAAAACAGATGTGCACGCATAATTCAGATTCTAGAACAGGGCTACAGTTCGGGAGTGGACGAACAACCAGAACATTCCGCCGAAATGTATAACCGGTGAACGCGAAGAAGAAGATACATTCTATGATTTTCTGCCACATGTGGTTGTATCTCGTGAGACGTTTTACTGCAGGGTTAAATGAATGAATGAATGAATGAATGAATGAATGAATCAAGAAGTGACATCACTGCCCCCTTGACATTCCCACACGTGCTCCGTCCCCTTCTTCAGTAGCCAACGAAGAGTTGCCATGTTAAGAGAACCAGTTGCAACTTGATTAGAAGTCCACCTATATTTCCCCCTCAGTTTTCGATATTCTTCAGAATCTCTATACACTCCTCTTTGAATTAGTCTTTCGGTGTATACATTCACTGAACATATCACCAACATCACCGCATCTCGCTGCGCGCTATATTTTGTGTCAGCTCCCATTCATGCCGTGGCCGTTCAAACAGGTTGTCCTATCTTTTAGGGGTTTTAAAGTGTGCGTTCCTTCCCTTTCGACGTCTATACGCACCAGGCAGAAAACTAACTCCACGTCGTCAATGCTGACAGTTTAAGGAAATTCGTCTCGAAGCTGAAGTCCCCAAGTAAGACCGCAGTGACAGAGACGAAGAGCCAACGCACAACACTGTTACACACTGTGCTGGTCGCTCACAACGTGAAAAACAGAATGCTTACAGCGTTTAAAAAAACACAACGTGATACCCCTAGAACATAGGACAGGCGCGAAAACAGCCACGGCATGAATGGAAGGCGACATAAAATATCGGGCCCCGAGAGATGCGGGGATGTTCGTGATATGTAGCTAATTCCCTATGTGTTCTATTGCACTGTCAATTTGATCCCTTAGAGCCTTCACCACATCCACTTGATCATATCGTAGCTCATGACTCCGATTGGAGCCGCGTTAGCGCAGTCGATAGAAAGCTCACTTTTCAACCCAGCTACGGCTCGCTGCAGCCATGGTCGATGTTCGAAACCGGGCGGTTTTCGGGGTCCACCCAGCCTCTACAAAATGGGAACCAGAGTCACACTCTAGGATGAACGTCGCTGTAGCTACAGAGTAACGTGCGGACGGCGACACAGGCGGACACGTTCTCATCAGCTGTCCGTTCTGGTGGCAGAGCGCTTATGGTTTATAACCGTGTGCAATGACGCTGGTTCCCATCTCCCGACTCTTACTTTTTTTTACTACTCTGATCAAGCACAGACCTTCCCCAGGCTTCAAGTTGACAAGGAAAGGCTCCGACTTGAGCGTGTCTGCCGTGATACCAGTGTAGAACATGGTGCTCACAGCGATCCTGCCTTTCATAGTTCGCTTCTGCTGACTGTTGTTCTTCATCCGGAGGCCTACCACGAAGTTGCCGCCCACTTTGGTGTTCGCTGAATCCTGCTCAATGCTGAACTGGACATCCTGGGCGAGAGAATAGACGATGTATGTGGTTAAATAATGACTATGTCAATAATAGGGGATGTGGATGTGGTACAGCGGTTCATCTGTGGATTCAAAGGTGGTGAGTTCAAATATGAAGAGCCAGAATTGACAATTAAAAAAAAATGACTCTGCTCCCAGGTCGCTCCAGCCCTAATGGGTACCAGCTAAAGTCCTGGGAGATAAAGGCAGCCGGCCTGATGTTGACCGCCCACTGAGTGCCGATTGGTCAATCAAATATAGGTCAATTTCTTTATGACGAATAGGACTAAAGACGGGAAAAAGGGTACTTCAATCCGAACAATAAAAAGGATTAGGAAGAGAGGAGACTCAAGAGAATTACTAAGATGAACATTGTCCCCGTGTGGGTTTTGGAGCCCCATTGTTGGGGGTTAAAAGGGGGGGGGGAGTTAAGGGTCGACAAGAGTAGACCAACTGCCTTCCCAACAATCATGTCGTAGGAGTCGACTAATTTGGGAGCGTGCTACGAAGTCGGAGTGTATCTGCCTGAGTGGAGTTGAGTCAAAAACTAACATCACAGCACTCGGAGCATTTCCATGTTTGCTCCGTCCTCATCTTTAGCAGCCAACGCAGAGTTCCAATACTGATAGTGCCTGTAGTGAACCCATTTTCTCCTAGATAAATTATGGCCGTGTGGGCTGTAGTGAACCCATTTTCTCCTAGATAAATTATGTCCCAGACGGAATGACGTCAGCTAATAAATGTAAATGGAATATTTGAGTGTAACTAGGACAGCGAGTGAATCACAGAGAAAACCCCGGCCAAATGAAACTCATGGGAACACGGAGAAAATGCTGGCCAAATGAAACTTATGCGAATCAAGGAGAAAATGTTGGCCGAATGGAACCAGTGGGAATCTGAGAACACGGAGAAGTCGTAATTGTAATGGGGGGGTTAGACGGTTATATAAGGCCTCAGAAAGAGCATGTGGGAGTCTCGTTTAGGCATAGGAAATGAATACATGAAGTATGGAGGAGCGTCTGTCGTATCCAGGAAGTGTTTGAGTCTGATATGTTTGCAGAGTTTTCCCAACGCCTTCCTGGCCAAACAGCAACGGCTGACGGAAGTTCCGCAGCCAGCTGATTGTGTGTTTGTGTTCGGATGGAAAATAGTCGTTATCTTTCAATTGCTGTGGTGATGGAACGTTTATTGTAAGGTATAGTTGATACTTTCGGTGAGTTAAGATAGATATGAGTGACTGTGTTGTACCCTAACATGTACTGGTTGAAGTAACAGCGAGTGAAAAAATAAAGGGTGACATAACTTTGTATCGTTCGCCATCGTCCATGTTGTCGGTCGGCGCATGAATGGGAGCGTTTTGTGACTAGAGCCAGAAAGAAGAGGAACAGAGTCATTGCAGTATTGGTCACAATCTAGTTATATGTCCGTCTTGCCTTTCCTCTGAGTGTAGTGAGCCAGCCAGACCCTCTGGTTACACCCAGGTGCCGCATTCTCTCCAGGCCATAATCTTCTTTTCCCACTGATTTCGCTGCTTGTCCCCAAAGGGCCTTGACCACATCTGTTAGCAGTCCCAAACCATACTCCATCACAGAAATAATCAGTTGCGGGTACAGCGCGTATAGAGCCTTTTTTGTTACACGTCCATTGATGCCATAGCCATCAAAGCATTCAGTCCTTTCCCTAGCTCTAAAGCTATCTCCTCCACATGGTATTTGAAAGACAGACTCATGTCAAATGTAATTCCAAGATATTTTAGTGAATGATCTCTCTTTATATATCTGCCGATTGTTGTGATGTCCGTGACGGCCATTAAAGTCTAGCCACTACAGCGACACCTTGGGAACTCTGACGCCTAGTGGACTAAACTGGCAACACAGGGGCTGAACTGCCTACACAGTTTCCTCTAATCCTCGAGTGACGGCCCCTGGCATATCCCCGGATATCAATTTTCCCGGCCAACGTTCCTCGCCAAACAATTGTCTTTACATAGACCTGGCTGCCACGCGATACGACGATAAGTGATATTGTGTATTTGTGCAGTGTTGTCTGATCTATGTATGTGCTGAAGAACGCTCCATGGCCGCAAGGTTCACGTTTTGTTTGAGTTTGTTATATTGTGAAGCTCGCTGATTTACTTTTTGTTGTTTTATATCCTTCCATGATATTGTGATGTCCGGCAACACATTACGCAAATGAAAATAAATCATTAGGCACTCTGAGGATGATGCGGTCAACGTCATGCTGGCTTCGTTCGCTTCCGATGACTTTTCCCATGACCCAGGTTGGTCTGGATCTGCCCTGTGATTAAACTACCGATGCTAAACTTACTCTTGATGTTGGCTTGTAGAGATCATGTCGGGCGGCACTGACTAAGTTAGCTCTGATGACCGCTGACCTCTCTTCGGGTGTGTCTGCGTGGGAAAAGATTAAAGGCTCTTTAAATCATGTTTAGATAAGATAAATGAATAAATCAAGAATTAACATCACTGCACACGAGACATTTCCACACGTGCTCCGTCCTCTTCTTCAGAAGCAGAGCTAGCCAGTCGTAGCCAACAAAGAGTCGACACGCTAATAGTACTAGTTGTGACCTGATTATAAATCCGGCAATGCTTGCCCCTCAATGTTAAACATCCTCCAGAACGTCCAGTCAACACCGCTGAATTAAGCTTTCAGTGTATGGATTCTCTGTATGTCTGTCCCTTTAATCCCGAAGAGCATTCACCACGTTCACTCTATAAGAAAGAAGCTTACAGTTCAGGGAAGCGGCAGCAGCAAATCAATCAGTATACTAGTTACCTCGCACGCCTGCATTGCCTGGACAGAAAATCCATGATAATTCTCATGACCTGAGTCTTGTCACGTGATCCAAGCCATTCTGATCGCAGAACGCCCATTTCCGAAGCATGCTCTGCGAGCCTGTCCCAATTACGACATGTCGGACTGTGCTACTCTCACGCCATCGTAAAGCCGCCGCTACCGCCTCCACCTCCATTCTCACACTAGATGTAGTGACGTTGTACGCGAAGCTCTCTGCTGTCAAACAGTGTCCATTCACCTTTGGAGTAAAACCCCTACCAATATTCTTACGCTCACTACAGACCTATCGGTATATATTACGATGTCACCTGGGTATGAATGTTTACTGATAAAACTCTTGCATCGCCAGCACTGTTTCACCAGCTAGCCAGTCCCGGCATCCTCGGTCAAAGGTAACTATCAATCTGTGCAAGGCTGGTTTGCTGGGTGGCACTCTGATCCGTTCCTTGCCATGCGCTATTCTGTCAGTAGTACACACATTTTGTTGTCTAGTGATTTCTGCCGGTGCCATTTGAGAGCTACCTCTATTCAGCCGATGTCCCTCGCTATCTCCTAAGACGTCATGCGGAAAGTGTTTCCTGCCTGTTGCGACGTCGAGGTATATTTTCAGATGGTATTATCTTTCAGATGGTCTTAGCATCCTCTGGATATTTTCTCCAGCTTATGCCGATATGTTAGGAAATGAGCTGGCAGATAGACTGGCTAGCTCTGCACCACTTGGTGATGAATTCATGTATGCCAAGTTAGATTTTATGAGGGCTCTTTATGAACGAGTAAACAGCGCGGAGGCGCAGATAGATCATTACGGTATAAGGAAAATGTCGCTGCGGGGAGTTACCAGGGGATCTGGCCAACGCCCAACACTCAGGGAAAGGATGAGACGGATAAACGATCAGACGGTTACTAGTACCATCGGAATAAGAACTCTTCGCTTGCTGCTGAAGATGGGAACTGAGAATTTATGGGAGTGTCCCGAGTGCTGTGATTTCGATTCTTAATTCAACATTCAACAGATGGTATTAAAAATGTGTTTCCGAGGGTGTCTCTACCTTACCACGGTGGGAAAGCTTGTGTTTCTCAACGACCCTGAGAGCTATGCCAGTTGTGTAGCAACTAGCAGGGCCTTCCCAAGCCAGAAAGGCCAAAGGGTAGAGAACAAAGAGAGACGCCCTGGTCCTCCAGGTTGAGTTTTGAAGCCTGGGGTGGAAAAACAAATCTTACGACGAGTCTTTGGACCCATCAAAGATGGAAACAGCGGGAATGGAGATTGAGAAGCAACAACGAAACTCATAATCTGTTTAAATCACCTTTGATCACTGGCATCATGAGAGCTAATAGACTAAAATGGTTGGGGCATATTGAAAGAATGTCAGATGACAGCGAAGTAAAAACTGTATAAACACAAGGGAGATGAATGGTCGTAGACCACGAGGCATACCAAAAAGACTGTGGAGAGATAGTGTCCAGACATACCTTCAAACACTTGATGTTACCAACTGGAAAGAGAAGGCCAACCAGAGAGAGAGATGAAGGGAGGCTGGTGTTATCTGCAGCAATAAACCTCAAGTGTTCGGAATGCTGAAGAAGAAGAAAAAGAAGTTTAAAAGAGTGTTTCACTGGCGTTGATTTAAATGCTGTTAAAAAATTATTTGAAGAGAGTTTAACAAGTGTTTTCAGAGGGCTTTAAAGGTATATAACGAGTATTTAAAGTGTATTTTTATAGTGTCTAACTCTTTCAGCTCTAGTATCACATCAAGAAGAACATAAAAATATGTCAGAGCTCAAGAAGAAGATTGACTGATGACGTAAAACATATTGTATATTCATACGGAAGGACAATAGCCGTTGTCCCCCCGCCCCATCCCACACACACACACACACACACACACACACACACACACACACTCTACCACACACCACATCGAAAGTTGGACCGCCGGATATTCTTCACACTGAAGTGAGGTTTGACGGTTTAAAACAAATGGAAGACCTTCTTCTTTGCCTCTCTCTCTCTCTCTTATCGTTCACCGTCTGTAAAAGCGGGAAGTTCTGGTTGTTCGTCCACTTCTGGACTTCAGCCTTGTTCAAGAACTCGAGTTTTGCGTGCACATCAGTTTTTCACAAAACTGGCTTATTTGTATGCATACTGTTGGTATCTCGTCTTTCAGGCAGACGTACCCTGACTTCGAAGAAACGCCCCTAATTAGTGGACTTTTACGACATGTTTTCTAGAAAGCAGTGCGTTTATTTTTTGTTCTCTCTATCCCTCCCCCCCCCCGCGCCCTCCCCCACTCACCGCCCCCACAAGAAAGAACCTGAAACCCACACAGGACAAAATGGAACATGATGCTGGTGATGTTGGTACGAACCTTCTTCATGTTTGTATTTGTGTGTTATATCCTCCCTCTCGTTTGAATTTGGTGCTTTTGTACTGATAAACTTGCCAATCCTGTATTTGAAAACAGTTTGTTGTAAAGCGACTAATAAGTACTGTTGTTTGGAGCAAAAAATGCAATGGTACGGACATGTAATAAGATCAAACGGCCTCTCAGAAACAGTACTGCAGGGCTCAGTAGAGGAAAAGAGGAGAAGAGGCGGACCAAAAAAGACTTGGTTACAGAACCTGACTGACTGGACAGGCCTCAGGCATGCAACCATGAAGTTCATCGCAATTAACCGCCAAAGGTGGAGAGAGCTGATCAGACAGTCAACAGAAACTAATGTCCCAACGAGACGCTAAGTCATGGGATGATGATGATGATGATGTTCGGAGCGGGAACACAGATAACAACTAAGGCAGTTACTAATGGTATCGGTACTTTCGTAATATCCGACCATAAACAGGGGAAATCTGCAGGTCATGGGACAATCTAATATTTTAGGAGGTGGAAGGATAAATTGCCAATAGGGGCACTTTGGGAGTGGCCCTAAAAAGGGCTAATCATTCTGGGTTCAGGAATTGACAATCATATTCTTTTTTTACATGTTAGTAGATTTGGAGAGAGGTCGGAAAGCGGCACCTGCTGTTGCGGCGGCAGCAGCAGCAGAGACGACAAACTATTGTTCTGGTGGCCAGGTAGTTAGGGTCACCATTGTATGTGCGCCACAGGTTGGAGATTACTGTCATGCCAGGTTTGATGTTTGTGATAATGATCGATAGAAGCGTGTCTGCTTTTCTGTCTGGAACGCAGAATATACAGCGCTCGCCTGTTTCGCGACAGACGCCACTAAAAACCCACTGTCTTACAAGATTTGTCCGCCTTGTAAACAGATTTTCATCAATTTTAACAGTGGTTTCTTCGCCGATCACTGCAGGATTCTTTAATAATGTATTGGCTCAAACCTTCAGTATATAATTGCTCCACTCAAATTGTATTCTTCGACAAGCCCAGCTCTACTTGGCACAATTCATTGCTTGTCAACTGCTGAGACCAGTAGTACAGCAACGTATGATCTGTCTGTAAGGCAGGCGCGACTTTCCACACCGCCGTAGGTCGTGGCTCTCGGTGAGCGATAACTCCATCACATCATTGTTATTGTGTACTGTGTTGTTCTTTATGTGCTGATGAAGGCTAATCGCCGCAACGTCCTTTGTTTATTGTGATCGATTTTGTAAAGCTAACTATTTGTTCTTTCTTACCAACCTTTTCTCTTCCCTATAATTGTCTACCCCTTTATAAAAATAATTGTTGCCATAACGTCTGGTACAATGCAGAATGCCATGATGTTGCAGGAAAGCAACACTGCTCTTCTTGTCAGGCAGCGCTGCTGTTAATTCGAGGAAATTCATGGCAATAAAGACTGAACACACAAGTCGCTGTAGAGACGCTGCCGGAAGAAGAAAGGAGCGAAAACCTTGTCAACGAATCGGAAGACACACAAAAAGCCCGAAAAAAAACAACAGATAGTCGGGTTGGGAAACCCGGTCTTACCCCCTAGAAAATATTGGACTGTCCCATGACGTCATATGTGGTCTGCTATTAGGAAAGAACCTTACTAAAGCTCTACCAACATTGATATGCACATCTGCACTGTTCACTCGCTCCCAAAGAGCTCTTGAAATATCTAGCTTGCCACGCAGCAATTTACCACCACCCGCCAAGAACCAGCCAGTCTAACTGCCTGATCATTTTCCAGCGCACAGGCATTCCGTGGTTAAAATATCCAAAAGAGGCTAGCTACCCAGGGCAAATGATGTTTGTTTAAAAACATAAACTAGGCTTTTGAGCCGAGCTGAGTTACAAACCGATTCAACAGCCACCCAAGACACTCCCATAATCGCTACGTCCCCATCTTCAGCGTCCAGAGAAGAGTCCCCTTTCATATGGTACCAGAACTAAACAGCTTACTTCTTTTTGTCCATGTAGACGCACTCATAGACTCCCCGCTGGTTGGGTTGCCAGTAAACAGTGTCGGCGTTGACTTCTGCGAACACAAACGGTCCATCGTACGGCAGATTCACTTCTCCATGTTGCACAGCTATCACAGAGGCTGGGCCGCAGCAGTAGATTCCTAACAAATGAGATAGAAGCAGGGCCATATTGAGACACTGATACTAGACAGTGATTCCCAAACTGTGCGTCGCGGCGCCCCGGGAGCCCGCGACCTCTTCACAGGGGGAGCCACGAAATATTCAAAGGTACCAAGTTTTTTTTTTTTTTTTTAAATCTCTTACGAAGGAATAGTCATACTTTTACTTAGGTTAGGGTGCCGTGGAAAAATGTTGATTAAAAAAAAAAAGCGGCACGACTAAGAAATATTGGGAAACACTGCCCTAAGCACTTAACACATTTTGATGCCCCTCTGCCTGAAGCCTCAGGCGTTGCGAGTCCGACTCGTAATTCCAACGTGCCGCGATCAAAACCCACTGCTGGCTGCGTGAATTTGTATCATGGTATGGGGTGTCCCAGGTCCACCCAGCCCAAAATTGGTAGCAGGATGGCTGTCCTTGGAAGTAAAGACGGCCGGCGTAATGCTGACCACATTACCCACCTACTGCCGATGGTCTGTAAAAATATGGGTGCTCTTTCCCTATACCCGATACGCCCAAAGACTTGAAAAAAGTACCTTTACTTACTACTTAGCCTCTTAACCGCATTATGGGCTCGTGGGCAAACCAGTGTGGTATAACCCTACAACCACTCACGTGAGTAAAATGTAAATGGTTATTTGAGAGGCACAGATTCGCAATCGTCCTCCAGAATGAAAAAAAAAATGATGTGCAAACTGAAACCTTAGTGTCATGTGAACAGATTGTAGAACGAAAACTGTAGATGATTTTTGACTTTCCCCTCGACTATTCGAACTTTTCTTCTACTTTGTTATTGTTTTTAAATTGCAAAGTCTTTGATCAGATTCTCTTCCCAATCTGCTTCCATACTTTATAGAGATGATCCATTCAATCTGCCTTGATTGCACAGTTTTTCTGATGGAATTTGTAAATATACTTCAACTGAGGAAAAGAATTGCTTAGTTCTAAGATTATTGAATTTTTGGGTGCTTTATTAATATCTTACCCCAAACAGGTGAAATCCACAGGTCACGAACGAGACAGTCTAATATTAAGGGGGTGGTAGATAGGCTACATTCAGTCGTGGGACCTAGGCTTCATGCAGACGTGTGACCTAGGCTGCACTCTCTCGTGGGACGTAAGTGAGTTGGGGTTAGGGCCAGTTCTAGATGTTTTGAGGTCGTTAAAAGCATAAGAAAGCCGGGAAACCCAGTCCCACCACCCTCTAAAATGTTGGACTGTCCTGTGACGTCATCTGGGAATAGGTTAATAATGAAGCACAATTTTTGTATCGTTTGCCCTCTCTTTATGATGCCCTAAGCACGCGATTTAAAAAAAAAAAAACAGTTAGTTGCGTATCATTTACAGGAAGCTCAGAACCAAAACAGTATTGTTTGGCTGTTTGGGTTTTCCTTGGCAAAGTTGAGTTCAAAAATTTACTATTGCTCTCTCAACCATTGACTCTTGGTACCACTGTCTAAACCAACACAAGACGGTCTGCTGCCAAATAGGCCGCAATCGAGATCGAACACAGCACCCAGGCATTACGAATCCCTTTCGCAGCGCCTCTACTACTGACGCTGGCTTAGTGTACTTAGTTGTTAGACAGCTGGGTAGACAACTTTCATATAATTAAGTTTTGTTGTTTCGATCCGTTGCCTTGCACACACACACACAAATCGTCATGTTTAACCAACATCAACCAAGGGGTAGCTTTAGGTTATAATTGTGACTAGGTTATGTGCGCCATATAGAATGGCTTAGCACTGCTCACCACCAAGTAGCTCTGAAAAGAACTTCTGCAATGTTCATACGATCAAAGGAGACAGACCCAAATACTGTCTTGACATGCAACGAAGTCGTCTACCGGCAAACCAATTGGTGACCCGGTCGCCGATAAATTTTGTGGTAACAATTGAAACAGCATAAATGATCTGCCTAAGACCTATCTGAGCATTATATATATATATATATTAACAAAACAGACAATGTATCAATCGGCACTCACAGAAAAAAAGTAGATTTAAGCAAACGTTAGTCTCCCCAAACAAAGTAGGTCACGTTCCATTGATACGTTTGTTGCACTTGTCTACCTTCCTTGAGGTTACAGGTGTGCCGCTCTCTTGTTTGCTTTATGGGTTGTCTTGTATTTACATTTTTATACCCAGAAAGAGAATCCCTGTGACATAGGTTTCATTACTTTTTAATGGGGTTTTGTGTTAGACCCAGTTTGTCGATGTTTTAGGAGTGTTAAAAGCGCTGGCATGCTGAAATATACAACACGCGATATCAACGGCATTACGGAATACTTTCATAACCTTGTGCCAAGACGTGTTGCTCAAGGTCGACCGATCAGAAGTGAGCTAGGTTTAAGGTCGACCAATTAGAAGTGAGGTAGTGTGTAACACTGTGTAAATGGAAGAGAGGGGGGGGGGGGACTAACTTTAGTTTTACAAGAAGTAGAAAGATAAGAGGACACACTAAACAACAAAACAATCGAAAGCTATAGTTACGGGCCGGGAATCGAACCTGTCACCTCCAAATGGCATATGCGCCTCGCTATGGAACCAGGTGTACTAAGAACATGACCAACTAGGCACCCAGAAAACATGGTGTCTTCATTGGCCATATTTATCTTACAGATTGAAATCCACAACTATGGAATACGGAGAGAATTCTTCTAAAACAATTTAAATAGCACCATAGGTTACAGAAATTTATATTAACCAAGCATAGGTTGAATAAAAAACAAAAAAAACAAAAACAATTACGAACAGATCGCACCGTAACGCTGTGTCTAGAATACAACAAACATTTAAGAAAGAGATTTGATTGGTCGGTCCCATTGTTTCACACATAATTCACATAATTAAACAGAGGAGAAGACAACGGGGCTGTAGAAATATTATATATATTATAAACAAACAAACAATGAACTGACTGGCACTCCCAGAACCAAGTCAAAAGAGAAAGATACACTAGATAACATAAAATATTGAAAGCCCATTTGGGCGGTAATGAAGATACAAATAGAGGAACTGACAGAGATATTAAAGTACGAATATGAAAGGCAGGAGGTGCTTTTATATACGTTAGGACTTCTGTGAAGGTCAAAAGAAATTAAAACTAGTACTAAACATAACATTTTTAATTATGATGTCAAATCAGCTCTGTAGTACGGAGACTCTCTTATGTAATACATTAAAAACGGTACATTGATTATTCTTTTAACGTCCCTAAACACTTTCCATTTCGTATCTGGGTCAGAAGAAGACGAAAATAATAATAATACAGTAATAATAATATTAATAATAATGGAAATTAGATACAGCAAAAGATGCAAACAGCGGGGAATGGAGAGTGAAAAGCAACAACGAAATTCATAATCTATTTAAATCACCACTGATCACTGGCATTATAAGAGCTAATAGACTGAAATGGTTGACGCATATAGAAAGAATGTCAGATGATAGAGATGTAAAAACTGTATACACCAGGGAGATGAATGGTCGTAGACCACGAGGCAGACCAAGTAGACGATGGAGAGATAATATCATGACAGAAGTGCAAACACTTGGTGTTACCAGCTAGAAAGCGATGAATGGAGGCAGGAATGAACCTCAAGGGCTAGGAAGCCTGAAGAAGAAGAGGAAGAAGAAAAAGAAACAGCACAAAAATACAGTTGCTAGTTTACCATCAGAAGCTTCTTGCGGTGTTGCATCTATAACTTGCCATCCACCGTAACCAGGGGGGAGATCTGGGCGGGTTGACCAGATCTCTGTCCACACATGGAAGTTCCTAGACGTAAGGGGAATAGTCTTTCTATTAATGGGACGGGACAACTGAGGTGAGAAACTTAACAGCATACATGAAATATCAAAGTCCTAAATCCCTGTATGAGTTCAGGGTCGCCATGTTAAAGAAAAGAAATGTGGGGGGGGGGGGGGGGGGAAAAAAGACAACCGCCCCCCCCCCCCCTCCTTTTTTTTCTATTTTTAAGAAGTGTGTCGTACAAGGCGACTAATTAGGGATCTTTGCTTTAAGGTCTGCGTGCGTCTGCTTGAGGTATAAGGAACCAACAGCCCGCAAACAAATAAACCAGATCTGTGACACGGACGGGCAAGAAAAACTCGAGTTCTTAAACAGGACCAAAGTTCAGACATGGACGAACAACCAAAACGTTCCGCTGGAGTTTACACCCGGCCAACGCTCTAAACAAGAAGTCTTTACAATAAAAAATAAAAATGTTGAATACTGAATTAGGAATCAGCATGAAAGCACTCAGGACACTCCCATAAGCGCTCGGTCCCTGCCTTCAGGAGCAAGCGAAGAGTTCCAATTGTGATGGTTCCAACAAATGTTTGACTATACATCCTCTTACCCCCCCTCCCCCCCCCCCTCCCAAAAAAAAAATAATAAGAGTCGACAACGTCAGAAACAAGTAGGGGATAGAACCAGTCCGAAGCTACGTGATAGGACAACAGGTCAAATGGTTCGGACATTTCTCATGACAGCCACAGGACATTGCTGCAGCCCAGAGAACCCTGCCACTTAGAAACAACGAAACCAGAGATGGAGGAGCTCGTCCATGCAAGCGACAATCACTGGAATATGTGAATGTGACGTGACTGGCACCTTTCCGTCTTTTAGACGATGGTGTCATATTGTGCTTTGTCGAGGCATGGGACTCAGAGCCCGTGGCGATGGCAAGTGTTTTTTTCCACAATTATAGCACTGGATTTCAGAATCGCAGTAGTCAACATTTGTGTTTAGACTGTTTCTTCTCAGACAGTTAACTCCCATTTTGTTCTCCAACCCTCTCTTTCTTCTTTTTCATTTCTTTCTGGATCTACCCCTTGACCACAAAACGGGCCATGGCATTTGTTCCCTACGAGTCCGCCTGAGTAGCTGTATCACTCATGACCTGCTGACACACATCT
>CAJHNH020006791.1:250000-302500 GCA_905116865.2 Candidula unifasciata | reverse complement strand
GTGCCTTCTCCATGACCACCAGCAGCATGACGATGAATGTGCTGGCGGTGACACAGGCTTTTGTGTGGCTGGGATCACAGGACTATTCCCGCGTGTGAGTGCTTAGTGATTCTTTGAGTATGATCCGGCGGGTCGGGGCAGGCTGGTAACGAAGACAGTGCCTTGAGTCGTTGCAAAATTCTCCTGTGTGTGCAGTTACTTTCATATTCGTCCCAGGGTATGCAGGCGTTGTTGGTAATGAGAGAGCTGATAGACTGGCGGTTGCTGCATTAATTGAAGATTGCCGCCCCATGGATCACGCAGACATTGTCATCGCCCTTAGAGAGATAGGACGTTCTAAGGATTTTGGAAGCAACGTGTCCACATCACTGCTAAGAATACGCGAACTGGGAGTAAAGATCGGCACAGCCAAGCGTGAGAAGCACATCGGACACACACAAAGTCTTGTTAACCAACATAGGACTGGTACTGTTACCCGCACGACGCTGATGAATATGTTGAGAGGAGAATCTGAGCGCCTATGGATGTGGCCAGAGTGCTGTGAAGATAATCTAACTTATAACTCATAACTGACATAAAGTTTTCTTCTTCTGCTAGTTGTGTAGCTCATGTTGATACCATATCCAGTTTCGATATAGTCAGCTGACTACCTCGGCCATCTATTTCTAGGTCTGCCAATGGATTTAGTAGCTGTGGTGAAGCGGCTAGATGACCGCCTGTGGTCGGAAGGTCATGGGTTCAGGCTCTTACGGTACCTAAAATTTTTCATAAATCACCTTGGCTTGGCAAGTCCACCCAGCCTTGAATGGGTAGCAGGTACAGTCCTAGGAAGTCCAGTCTTGAATGGGTAGCAGGTACAGTCCTAGGAAGTCCAGCCTTGAATGGGAACCAGGTACAGTCCTAAGAAGTCCAGCCTTGAATGGGTACCAGGTACAGTCCTAGGAAGTCCAGCCTTGAATGGGTACCAGGTACAGTCCTAGGAAGTCCAATCTTGAAAGGGTACAAGGTACAGTCCTAGGAAGTCCAACTTTGAATGGGTACCAGGTACAGTCCTAGGAAGTCCAAACCTGAATGGGTACCTGGTACGGTCCAAGGAAGTAAAGACCACGTTGACCACATCATCCACCTAGAGCCGTTTGGTCTATAATGATAAATAAATGCCTAGCAGTCCTGCAAATATCGAAAAGGATCGTCTACTTCTATTGTGGACTTATTATAGCCCACTGTTCGTGAAGAGTTGAGTTAAGTCAAGAATTTACATCACAGCACTCGGGGCATTCCCATGCGTGTTCCGTCCTCATCTTCAACAGCCAGCGCAGAGTTCTAATACTCATGGTACCGGTCACAATCTGGCTATACGTCCGTCTTGCCTTTCCTCTGAGTGTAGTGAGCCGGCCAGACCCACTGGTTACACCCAGGTGTCTCATTCTCTCCAGGCCATAATAATCTTGTTTCTCTACTAATTCCGTTGCTTGTTCTCAAAGGCCTTGGCCACATCTGCCTTGTCATGCATCAATTCACCACACAGTGGTGCAGATCCAGCCAATCTTTTCTTAGGTAATATTCTCTCGTTCCTGGCTGATTTTATTTGATTCTGACCAAATGTCTTCTGTTTCTTCTTCTTCGCGTTCACTGGCTGTAAATTTCGGCCAACAAGTTGGGTTCTTCGTCCACCTCTGGACTTTAGACAAGAACCTGATATTGCGTGCACATCCGTTTTACAGAACTGACTTATTTACAGGCAGACTTTCAGTTCCTTGTCTCTCAGGCAGATTCAACTCCGATTTCGAATGAAACCTCCAGCTAGTGGACTCTTTCGACATGCTTTTTGGGGTGGCAGTGGGTCTATTCTTGCCCCCCCCCCCACACACACACCCACACACACACACACACACAATGGGACCCCGGAACCCACACAGGGATGACCAGATGTTTTTCTTCTCTTCTTATCTCAAGCATATGCGTTTGAACAATTCAATACTTTAACAACTGTAACATAACCTCATGTAAAAGACAGCATATTGTGTACGGAAATGCCTTACCAAAGCCGATAGTTTTCTCACTATTGGTATAAGTTGTCCTCGGACAGCCCAGTTCAACCCAGAGTTATCTAGTAAGTACATGGTCACATCCAGAATACAGGACTCGAACTGCAGACACATAGATACACTGTATTAGACAGTATCGTTAACAGAAGCCATTTGATTTGCAGTTTTGTCAAGCTATTGCCTTAGTACAGCGGTTCCCAACCTGTTGGTCGCGATCCTTTTGTGGGTCCAACTATCCTTTCACAAGTGTCGCAAAAGACCATCGGACAACATATACTCATTGAAGTTATGAAGTAGCAATGAAAAAAATGTGTTTAGTTGGGGGTTGCCACAACATGGGGAACTGTATTAAAGGGTCGCCACAACATGAGGAACTGTATTAAAGGGTCGCCACAACATGAGGAACTGTATTAAAGGGTCGCCACAACATGAGGAACTGTATTAAAGGGTCGCCACAACATGAGGAACTGTATTAAAGGGTCGCTACAACACGAGGAACTGTATTAAAGGGTCGCCACAACACGAGGAACTGTATTAAAGGGTCGCTACAACACGAGGAACTGTATTAAAGGGTCGCTACAACACGAGGAACTGTATTAAAGGGTCGCTACAACACGAGGAACTGTATTAAAGGGTCGCTACAACACGAGGAACTTATTAAAGGGTCGCCACAACATAAGAAACTGTATCAAAAGGTCGCCACAACACGAGAAACGGTATTAAAGGGTCGCCACAACACGAGGAACTGTGTTAAAGGGTCGCCACAACACGAGGAACTGTATTAAAGGGTCGCCACAACACGATGAACTGTATTAAAGGGTCGCCACAACACGAGGAACTGTATTAAAGGGTAGCCAAAACACGAGGAACTGTATTAAAGAGTCGCCACAACACGAGGAACTGTATTAAAGTGTCACCACGTCATGAGGAACCGAATTAAAGGGTCGCCACAACATGAGGAACTGTATTAAAGGGTCGCCACAACACGAGGAACTGTATTAAAGGGTCGCCACAACAGGAGGAACTGTATTAAAGGGTGGCCACAACACGAGGAACTGTATTAAAGGGTCACCACAACATGAAGAACTATATTAAAGGGTCGCCACAAATGAGGAACTGTATTAAAGGGTCGCCACAACATGAAGAACTGTATTAAAGGGTCACCACACTATGAGGAACTATATTAAAGGGTCGCCACAACATGAGGAACTGTACTAAAGGGTCGCGGCTTTAGAAAGGTTGAGAAGCACTGCCTTAGTACATCTGGTTTCAACAGGAATTATTTTTCAGGTTTAGGTAGATCGTCACGTTCAACCAGCGTCCCCGAAGTGGGAGCTTTAGGTTATAATTGTGACCAGGCTATGTGCGCCACACAGAATAGCTTGGCATTGAACGCCAGCAAGTAGCCATAGAATGGATTCCTGCAGTGCTGTTGTAATCAAGTGACACAAACTCAAATACAACGACAAATTTGTCTACCGGTCGCGGAAGTTTTAAAGGTTGGATTTCACTATGTCAGTGATTCCTAAAATGTGCGCCGCGGCGCCCTCGGAGTCGCGACTTCTTCACGGGTATGCCGCGAAATGTTCGAAGATACACAGGTTTTTTTTTTTTTTTTATCTCTTAGAAACGAATAGTCTTACTTTTGTTTAGGGCGCCGTGGAACAATTTTAATTGGAAAAAAAAAAGGTGCCGCTACTAAGACAGGTTTTCGAAACACAGCCCCATGCCTTTCTTATCATTACTGTTCTGGTGTGACACTATATGTCCCACAGGCCTCCATTCCATTCTATCCTCTTCGATATCATAGATGGAATCCAGTCCAGCAGCTTTGGCCTCTCTCATCGATATTCATTTTACGGTTTCTTTCGCCTGCTTATTTTCTCACACATTAGAATGACCTGGAAAAAATACCTATACGATGCTAACTACCCGGACCTCTGAAATGATGCTTGCCACTCTGCACGGAGCATACCTGTCTTCACCTTTCTCAACATGCTCTGTGAGTCAGTTACAATCACGGCATGTGTGTACAGCTAATTCTCAAGCCAGCGGAAGGCAGCAGAGACTGCCTCCACCTCCATTCTCAAACCAGACGTTGTGATATTATATGCATGGCTGTGCTGCACTATGCGACGTCAATTTGCCTTTGCTATCAAACCCCATGCACTTCGTCTGCCCCTCAACACAGAGCCATCTGTATAGATAATCACATCACCTGGGTGGGAATTGTCAGGAATCATTTGTTGAACCTCTGATTCTGCAGCACCAGCTGGCCAGTCTCGGCACTCACGACCTAACGTGATTAGAACCCTACACAAGTCTGAGACCTGTTTGGACACCTTGACCCACTCATCTCCTCGCTCAAAATTATCAAGCCTGCAAACATGTCTTATTGTGTCTTCAGCTTGCGCCATCCAAGACCTTCCTCTTTTCAGTCTGTGACCCTTAGCGCTACGCAGGGCTTCATGCAGGAGGTGTCTCTTGTCTGCAGCTTCTCTGAGATATGACTTTACTTGCACAACTTTGAGCTTATCTGCAAAAGTAGGCAGTTACTAGCATTAGAAAAAAAGTTAGAGTAGGATCATGTTGTTACTATACTGACAAAGAATGAAATAGTTCGGCCATCTATTGAGTAGGCAGCCAGACTAAACTGCGTATGAGACTTTTTACAGCAGAACATCTGAGAAAAAGGCGGGATGAAGACCAAGAAAAAGATGGATAAATAGTGAATCCAAAACCTGCAAAAAATTGAACAAATCAATCACCAAAACCACCCGAAAAGCGAACCACAAATACAGAAAATCACGACACTGGGCTACAATCTGTTATTAGTGGAAAGGCAACAGAATGAAGAAAGAAGAAAGTTTGACTTGCACCGGTGTTTCTCTTGACCAATAGTTTTTCCTTGATATGTTGTATTTTGAACATTCTTGTCTCAGGTGCCAATCCACATGCGCACATGGCTGATTCGCCAATCTTAAAATGTGTGTACGTATGACTGCAAAGTCGACTGTGTCCTGTTCTGAGTCAGGGACTCTCTTACTTATATTAAATAATACAATTTAACAAGACTGTGAAGTACATTTAAAAGAAAATGTTTGTTCATGTGCCGAGGCATTGTTCGCAGGTCGAGTTAAAATTTGTTGGTGGATCGATT
Source organism: Candidula unifasciata (assembly GCA_905116865.2). Taxonomy (NCBI): domain Eukaryota; kingdom Metazoa; phylum Mollusca; class Gastropoda; order Stylommatophora; family Geomitridae; genus Candidula; species Candidula unifasciata. Next base: position 297,292 of record CAJHNH020006791.1, on the reverse strand, counting down.
TGTTCATGACTAAAGGCGTCCCTGACCCGAGATACCACTGCATATTGCATGAGAGTGCTCAGGCACAATCTACATTTTTTGTCACGTCATCAGAAGGAGACAAATGGAGTACATCGTGACCGTAGGAAAGTTGGAGGGAGGAAAAGAGGCAGGGGGGGGGGGCGAGATAGCAGATCGTGGACAATTGGACATCTTGGCCTGGGAGGTCACCTGTGTACGTGAACAGACGTGACCCCCAACGACACACGGTAGAGATTGCAAGAAGATTCAGCAGAAGACTCTTAAAAAAAGTAAAGTAAAGATCCCTTCTCACCCCTTAGGCGCATCGGGTATATGGGTAGAGCGTCCCATATTTTTACAGACCAATCGACACTGGATGGGTAATGTGGTCAGCATTACACCAGCCGTCTTTACTTCCCCAGGACAGCCATCCTGGTATCCATTTTAGGCTGGGTCGACCTGCGACGCCCCATACCATGATAAAAATCCACGCTAGAAGAAGACTACTGGATTCTTACCGGATGTTTACACTGGAATCACGACACCGAATGAAATGACGATACCTGGCCAAAGTTCCATGGCTTTGAGGTGATACTTGTACTTGTTCCACAGAATATGATCCCAGTCTCGTTTAGTATGTACTCATCGAGAAGCTTCTCTTCTGTCATGTGCACAACATCATCTAGAAGGCACGTGGTTTATAAGTGGCAGAAATAATGCACAGATTAAATAGCAAGTCCATGACCGCTCTAGCTGACGGGTGGTGCTGCTGACGTCACCGGGTCGGGCTAACGATGCGTTATCGTAGCGGTTCTCAAACAAGAAATAAACTATTTCCGACAATGGCCAGGAAAGCTAACTTAAATTTTAATTTTTAAGTATCTACATGCCTTTTTTAATTATTTCACAATTTGTAGCCGACTTTTCTTGATTATTGCCGCGGCGCCCATGGCATACGCTCACGGCCCCCCAGAGTGCCTCAGCACTAAGTTTGAGAACCGCTCTTGACGTCAGCAGCAGGGCCCGTCAGCTGAAGTAGGTCGTGGTTCATTATCATGTAGTATGTCCCTTGCAGAGCGTCGCTCTCATCACGGTTTGCAACCAGCTCTCCTGCCTCGTGTGCTTTCATATTCAAGGAGTCACTTGTCGCCTGTGCCCATCTTCGTGTTGGTCGGCCCCTGCCACTCCTTCCTGGTACCATGCCTACCGCTATTTTTTGTTTTCCTAATCCGCCATGGCTCTTGAAATGACCAACATTTTTCACCTTCAGAGACAAGACGCTGTTTATGAGCCAATCTTCCTTGATGTTCGGATTTGTTACAATGTCAGCATTTACCACTCTCTTCTTTGTCTACGGTTTTACGAGAATCCTTCTATAGCATTTCAGCTGTGGTCGGGGACCAGCAATGATATCAAAATCAAACTTTTCTTTTCAGGTCATGCGTCGGTGCTTTCCTAATATCCTGCCACAGACAGGGGAAATCCACAGGTCACGGGTCAGTCTAATATTTAAGGAGGTGGTAGATAGACTGCATGCAGTCGTGGAACCTAGGCTGCATGCAGTCGTGGGACCTAGGCTGCGCTTTTTCGTGCGACGTAGGTGGGTTGGGGTTAAGACCAGTTCTAGATGTTTTGAGGTCGTAAAAGGCATCAGAAAGCCGGAAAACCTAATCTGACCATTCTAAAATGTTGGACTGTCTGTGACGTCATCTGGGGTAAGATATTAATCAAGTACCCATGGGTCTACCCTGTAGCACCATTCACGGGTGTGGGTCATGGACTATCATTACGGAAGCAAATAACTTTTCCTCTCCGTGTAGGATCCGCTGCTTCCCTTGGGGAGGGGGGGGGGAGAAATAGACTCCCGGTCTTACCAGCAAGCATGTCGTATGAGTCAACCAATTGGTTGATTTCCTTAGAAATAGGAGTACATTTGCCTTGGAGGCAAGAAACCAAGAGTTTGCATTCAAAAGAGCCAAATGGGTAAAACGGATGTGCACGCAAAACTCAAGTTTCTAAAGCAATATTGATATCCAAAGGTCGACAAACACCTAGAACACCGGAGTTTATAGGCAGTAAACGCAAAGAAGATGAAGAAGAGCTGAAATACTGTAGAAAGATTCTCAGAATACAGTGAAGATGAAACCTCGATTAAGACTAAGACCTCTTCTTTGCGTTCACCGGCTGTACACTCTTGCAAAAAAATATGTGGTGGTTCGTTCACTCGGGACTTCACTTTGTTCCAGAACCCACATGGAACAACACAGTGGATTCTCTCCAGTTTAAATTTGTTTTTTAAACAAAAACTTGTAAGAGCTTTTCCAGGAACGAAAGATCGACGCTAATGAACAGAATACGGACACAGTCTGATCTGGTAGTCTTAGTGTCAGCTTCATAGCAAACGGGTCACCCCATCTTTGCTCCGCTCCTGTGCCAACGAAAAACACACAGAATGTTTATCACAGTATTAGAACTGCAGTTCATCATTGATGGTAGCAGAAGTCGCCAACAAATCAGCAGTTGCCCACGCCATCAATTTTAACCACATACGGGCACCACAACACTGCACGACAGGCATCGCGCCATTGTCTGAATCTACAATTCACACCAACACGTTGGTCACAGTCGAAAAAACATTCCAAATGCAATACGCAGCTCACAGTTTCACACCATGCATTCAACTCAGAAGCTGGGCGACGAAACTATTTCCAGTCTACAAATGGAGCAAAAATGCATCGGTCACCGTCCTGCAGAAGCAAAAAATTTGCTTCTGCTTCGAACAGTGCCTCCGCCTAACGTCCATTTTGACCGGACACAGTCCACTATGAGGCGTATAGTTCGGATATGCAGTCCTGAAGACAGGATATAGAGCCGTGAAAGACGTACCTTTGCACCAGGGGTTGAACAAGATATAGATAGGGTTCTTGTGGTTGTATCTGTACACGTTTAACCGTCTGTCCTCTTTCTTGACCACGTCGATCTTGAAGGTCCATTTGGCCACGAAGCAGTTCGATGGTGTGAAGATGTCCATGGTGATTGTGTTGCCCTGAAATGAGGCATTAGTAGTCATCATCATAACTAGCTTCATTGTCAGTATATAACCACCCCCTCCCCCTCCCCCCCCCTCCCCGCCGCCCCCGTGTTGGTTCCGGGACCCTATTGTAGTTAAAACGATAATAAACCCACTGCCTATCCAAGAAGCATGTCGAAAGAGTCGACTAATTTGGAGTTTCCAAGTCGGAGTATATCTGCCTAAATGACAAGGAACCAACAGGCTGCATGCAAAAAAAAGTAAGACATGTGAAACGGATGTGCACGCAACACTCAGTTTCTGTAAGAGAACTAGAGTCCGGAAATGGACGAAGAAGTAGAATGTTACATAAACCGTGGGGAGGAATGGATACCCATACCAAAGGAATACAAGCAGTACTTCGTGGTGGTTATCAACCTGACAATGCCGTGATCTGGCGCCACTAATAGTTGATGTAGCAGTAAAAGCATTGGTGGAAGAATATGCAACACCGTAAGATGCTGTCGTATATATACATACAGATGGTTCTGTGATTCGTCAGAAGCGAAGGGCATGGCCTTTCTGGGCAATAACTAAAGGAAAAGTCATCAAAGAAGACAGTGGAGCCTTTGCTTCTATCACCAGAAGCATGACAGTGGAATGGAGGTCATGGCTGTGACAATTGTCCTAGAATGGCTTCAAACTCAGGAATTCCCCAATGCATGTTTGCTCAGCGACTCAATGAGCATGCTACAGAAGTTCAAGGCAGGGTATATAAAGAAACAGTGGCTCCATCTGATACAGCAGGCAGCGTTTCGCAAAATCTCCTTTATTTTTGCTGCCATGGTATGCTGGTGTGAAAGACAATGAGAGATCAGACCCTCTGGCTGGCAGGGCGACTGTCATGAATGGGCCCTCTGTGAACAGGAGAGACATCATCAATGCCACACGAGAGACTAAACGCTTTGGGGCTTTCAGTTTCGGGGAGACTGATTTTTTCACTAAATAGATTGCATACCCTTGGTATATCAACTGCATCCGTCACACAGAAAAACCACACGGGAGCCGCCGGTCGTTACATCAGCCAGCAAATAACCACCGAAATAACGAATATTATTTTCAAAGGGTAACAAATCAGGCTCAACAGAATTGCTACATAGATTATTCAGTAAAGTCTGGGAGACCGAAGAAATACCAGCAGACTGGAGAGAAGGATATCTTGTGAAACTGCCCCCAAAAAGGTGATCTACAGGAGTGTGAAAACTGTAGAGGAATTATGTTGCTGTCAGTTCCTGGAAAAATATTAAGTAGAATTATTTTGGAAAGATTAAAAGATACTATTGATAAAATGCTAAGAGATGAGCAGGCAGGTTTTCGGTCAAACAGATCCTGTACTGATCAGATAGCCACATTACGTACTACAATATAGCAAAGCATTGAACTGAACTCACCACTTTACATTGGATTAATAGACTATGAAAAAGCATTTGACACCATTGAAAGGGAATCTCTCTGGAAATTGATGGGGCACTATGGAATCCCACAGAAAATTATCAACTTAGTAAAGGCAACATATAAAGACATGAAATGTCGAGTTCTTCATGAGGGAAAGCTAACAGATGCATTTGAAATAAAAACAGGTGTGCGATAGGGATGTCTTTTGTCGCCTCTCTTATTTTTACTGGCTATAGACTGGACTATGAAAACAGTAACTGCTAACACCAAGAATGGAATTCAGTGGACCCCTACAAAACAGCTTGATGATCTGGACTTCGCTGATGATATTGCTCTTCTCTTAATGGCACCCCACTCCAAGACATGGAGTCGTACACCTATTTAGGCAGTAATGTAGATAAAGATGGAGGAACTGAAAGAGATATTAAAATAAGAATACAAAAGGCAAGAGAGGCTTTCATAGCACTAGGGAATTTGTGGAGGTCAAAAGAAATTAAAAGAAATACTAAACTAAATTTTTTTAATTCTAATGTCAAATCAGTACTTTTGTATGGGGCGGAAACATGGAGAACAACCAAGGCAATTACTAATAAATTACAGACATTCATTAACTGGTGCCTGCGCAGATTAGAGGGAATAAAATGGTATGATAGAATAACTAATGTAGAACTTTGGGAGAGAACTAAACAGGCTCCAGTGGATCAGGAAGTGAGGAAAAGACGCTGGCGTTGGATAGGGCACACACCGAGAAAACAGGAGAACAGCATAACTAGAATGTCTTTGCATTGGAACCCACAGGGGCATAGGAATAAAGGAAGGCCAAAAAACACATGGAGAAGAGAGCTGGAGAACGAGGTTAGAAAGATTGGGAGGACATGGGGAGAGCTCCATGCAATGGCGACGGATAGAACGATTTGGCGTGAGTTGGTTGAGGGTCTATGCTCCATTGGGGGATAGAAAGGCAGAAGAATAAGAAGAACAAATCAGGCACGCAGACCCGTCTTACATTCGGTCCTTCCAAACACCCTTGTTTCACTCTTTATCAATAAAGTATGTTCAAGATATGTTCAAACAATAATATGCCTATTATGAATGTAAAGCAAAAACATAGAAGCACGGGTACACTCGCGCGTACACACAAGCCCACACACACATGCAAACCCACTCACTCAGTTATACATCCACTTACATACATACACACATACAAGATGATTAGCTGGCACTTTTCCGTCTTTCCAGACAATAGTGTTATATTGCGCAATGAGGAGCCATGAGACTCACAGCCCATGGCGAAGGCGAGAATGACTAGCAAGACCCGCCGGTGTCAAGAAAAGTCTTCCACAATGATAACATGGGATTTCAGGACCATTGTTGTCAACATTTGTGTTTAATCCGTTTCTTTTTAGACGCTCAGCTCTCATCCTTTCTACAATCATTTCTTCCTTCACTCTCATTCCCTTCCTGATATACCCTTTCCACACAGCACGGTCCATGGCATTTTGTCCCCATAAGTCAAACTCAATACCCATATCATTCATGTCCCGCTTGCTCACATCTTTATACAGTAGTAGAGGTCGGCCTCGACATCTTCTTCCTGTCTTTAATTCACCATAAAGGATGTCCTTAGGGACTCTGCCATCCTCAGTTCTCCTCCCCTCCATAGCACAAAGCCTGGGCAGTATTGTAGAGACCCTATGTTGCCCATGCATAATGATCCCTCTCTCGACCTGCTATAGAGAAAGGGGACGGAGCACGTATGGAAATGCTCCGAGTGCTGTGGTGTCAAATAATTTTGTTTTCATCGATTTATTTACCCCTTTTAATGGCTAGGTCAGTTAGAACAAATTGTCCACGTTAGAATGTTTATGTTTGTCCTTTGAAAGATGACACACAATGTGGTTTTGAGGTTCTGAACAACGGACTAACATCATAGCACACGGGTAGAACCCAGAAGTGCTCCGGTCTACTGTAACTCAAGTCTGAATCTGACGAAGCTCAGCACACTGCACATGCGAGGATGCTGAAATATTTTGGGTAGATTTTTAACTCCAAATTGTGCTCGGGCAGGGTCGTTAGGCTACTCTTGTCGTTTTCCAACTGCCAAGGGATATTTTTACGTGCGCAACAATGCACACGAGCGTCTGATCTCCCTACCCAGAGACCAGGGGGAATTACTAGAAGTCCAAGTCCGCGTGAAAAAATCCCAGCTCTTAACGGGGATTGAACCCGGAACCTTTAGCACTCGAGATTGACACCCTGTCTCAAAACCACACAGCCCCTAACAATGTGTTAGCTGCAAACGTTTAAAAAAAATGAAACACATACCTGCCTAGACTCAATTTTACCTCCCCAGTTATTTGGTATATCCTCGTCCGAGAGGATAAACTCCACATAGGTTCTCTTGCTTGCCACTGGCGTGTCTCCTGTTTCAGAATGCAGTAACTTAGAACACAACATAACCTTTGACCCGTTAGGGCCGCGGAGGTGAATCGATGGAAGCACTAACACAAAAAAACCCGCCGTTTTTCTCTGCCTTTCTTTTTTTTTTAAAGTGTATGGAAACACATTTTTTGACGTCGTCAATTCAGGTTTGTCTTTACCTCCTCTTTTATATACATATAAAATATATATTTTTTTTTATTTCCCAATGCGCCCCACCCCCCTTTTTACCTCCTTCTACACTCCTCCCCCTCATTATTCTTGAAGAACACATTCTTTACTATCGAATCAGGTCTCAAGACGTACCTGAAGGAAGCTATTTTGCGACATTTCACCATTGCTAAGAGAGGCTCCTAATGTCTTGCACATTTGTATGTTTTGTCTCTGACATATTCATTAGTTTTGTGCTCTAAAAACAGTAATCGAAATAATAGATTGTAGGTGGGGGGAAAATAAACGACGTAATAATAATATACTCCTTACGTCCTTCTTAGGACGTAATTTTTTGTTATTTGAAGCCCCACTCTGGCTTTTGCCAGGGGCCGCAATATAGGCAGGCCATCAATATGGCCAATTGTCTGAACGCGGTTTCTGGGACCTCTCCACGGTGATCCTCATCCGCATGGTGGCACTTTGTGTCATCGGGTGTTTATCGCTTGTGTGATGTCCTAGTGGGGTAGAAAGTCAGTCAAACGACGTAATCGAATGCACCATTGTGTGACAATTTCAAAGCATTCGATGAAGAACTTTCGAAGATTACCAATTAGGAATATAAGAGAACAACCATTTTTATTTATATAGATAATCGACCTTTATTCCCAAGTCGACGAAAGGCTGTTTAGTATATTCTAGGTTGTCATCTTCTATCCCTCTATTGACAATTGCTATAGTTGTCACAATATTTTCCAATGTTTCTCTTCTTATGTGGCAGAAAAATGATGCCTGCATCTTTCCTAACTGCGTGATACTTTTCCATCCTCTGCATGGGCCACCCATGCTATGTTATGTTATCACAATCGACGTCACTGCACATTGGGCATTCCCATGTGTGCTGAGTCAACAGGTGCAGCAGCCACTTCAAGGTACTTCTACTAATTGTTCCCACGAGAGGTTGGTTATAATGTTTCCTATCTCAGCCTCGAGGGCGGCACAGACGTACTTCACCATACTTTACTCCTCTGTCACGCAATCGTGCTTGTGTCAGAGATTCGTCCTGATCCACTAGCCCAGTCAGTACAGAGTTCATGACATCTTCTCTGTCCCTAAATCTTCCCACATACGTTGCTGAATTGCCTGCCAGCTGGTCAGCTCGCTCATTTCCCTTTACGCCCGCAAGACCAGGTGTGTAGATCCAAGTGAGGGAGGTTAGGTGCGATTTTCGAATGCTTTCTACCCATTCACAGTGCATACCGAATACAATCTGGAAATAAAGTTTACTATGCCCTTCAACATCTTCTAAAGTCAAATTAAAACGTTTATTAGACCAGTCGTTCTATATGGCTCTCAAACCTGGAGCACACCTTAAAGAGATGAAGCCTTATTTAAGGTGGTAGAAAACACTCGGTGTCACCAACTGGAAAGAGAAGGCCAACCAGAGAGATAACTGGGAGCGGGTGATATCTGCAGCAATGAACCTCAAAGTCTCGGAATGCTGAAGAAGAAGAAAAAGATAGGTTTTTCACTGGATAACGAAGCACGTAGGAACGGAGCTACTCTGTGGATGACCATTTTACCGTGAAATGGGAAACCTCGACTAACGGCTAACATTGTTGTTTGGACAGACTGAGATTTGCCAGCAACATCCAAGTCTAAAGAACAGAACATGACAGGGAAAAACTTCATTCTACGCTCACTACTCGCCGGTGGACTCAACTTATATCGGACTAACATCTATCTTTGGGCCGGGTAATGAAGGTGTTCAAGGCAATGAGGGTGCTGATTATCTGGCGTACAAGGTTGTTGCAACAAATGGCCCGCCACTGGACGGGAGGGATGTAATTAATGCCTTGCAAGCTGCAGATTGTAGAGAAAATTACAAGGACAACCGGACTGGGTAGCCTTGTCCAAACTGATTAACATGTTAGTAAAAAGGGGCAGGGGGTGTGGGGGTGCAACCTGAAGTAGCCAGACATTAACATTTCACCAAGGGCACAAAATGTCTGAATAATCAACACCGAACGGGCAAGGTCAGCCGTTTGACTCTAGTGGAGCTACTGGAAGGAGATCGGCGTACTTATGAATCCGTCCGGAGTGCTGTGATGATAGTCCTCGGTAATCCCTAATCAGGCAACTTACCTGTCTCGAAAACCAGCTTGAGATCATCTGTTTTCTCATCATAAGGTCTGGAGAATGTGACCGTAACGGCGAACGGTTGACCACGTCTGACCACTAGCTGGGGGTTGGGACTATTCAGTCGACTCACTGCAAACTTGTTGGTGTGATGGGCCTTACTGTTGATTTCGATCTTGAAATCGACTTCGATTACAGTCAGCACTTTCTTAGGATCAGGTCCTAGAGGGAGAAGGAGGTTTACGAGTTTAGCCCGAAAGTTTTAGCGTTTTATGTGGAGTTAATTAACTACGCAAGTCCAACTCCAGGTGTGATATGTGATTACCCCTTTTGTAAATCCCACGCCTATCATGTGAGTTCAGTGGCCGTAAAATGTAGGGGAAAAGGGGGGGGGGGGGGATAGACCCACTGCCTTCCCAACAAGCACATCGTTAGAGTTGACTGATTGTGAACCTTCTTCGAAGTCGAAGTGGATCTGCCTGAGAGGCGAGGAACCAACAATCTGCATACAAATAAGTCAGATTTGTAAAGCAGATTTGCACCTAAAATTTGCTCTCGAACAAGACTATAGTCCAGAAGTGGATGAACAAACTGTACTTTCCGCCGTTGTTTACCGCAGGTGATCGTGAAAAATAGACGCACAGTCTCCGCAGCAAGCTTGTCGTAAGAGTCGACTAACTGGGGAAGGGGCTTCTTTCTAAGTCAGACTGCATCTGCCTGAGAGGCAGGAAACCAACATTCTGCATACAAATAAGCCAAAAATGTAAACCGGATGTGCAAACAAAATTCAAGTTCTGGAACAGTCGTTCTCTCTGAGAGAGAAGAGAACTGCGCACGTTCGTCTGAGAGACAGTCTGTCGACCCGGTCCAACGAAACCAAGACATTTTTTTGGGAGCACGTTGTATGTACACGGCGAACGAAATCAGGTCTTCTAACAACTCTAGACTGTTGAACTGCCCGTGGAATTCTCTACGAAATCTCACACCCGACGAGATGGGTGGAAAAACTGAATAATATTCCATTCTTTTGTGGCGGTATATGTTAAAAAGATCTCAGAGTGTAGCCCTCCATTCAGTTCTGTCCACTCTGTTCTATCCACTCTGATCTATCCACTCTGTTCTATCCACTCCGATTTATCCGCTCTGTTGTGTCCATTCTGATCTATGCACTCTGTTCTATCCACTAGGTTCTATCCACTCTGATCTATACACTCTGATCTATCTACTCTCTTCTATCCACTTTGATCTATCCACTCTGGTCTATCCACTCTGTTCTATCCACTTTGTTCTATCCACTCTGATCTATCCACTGTTCTATCCACTCTGTTCTATCCACTCTGATCTATCCACTGTTCTTTCCACTCTGATCTATCGACTCTGTTCTATCTACTCTGATCTATCTACTCTGATCTATCCACTCTGGTTTATCCACTGTTCTATCCACTCTGATCTATCCACTGTTCTATCCACTCTGATCTATCCACTGTTCTATCCACTCTGATCTATTCACTCTGGTCTATCCTGTGCAGTCTTTTAGATTTAAAAAAGTATACGGTGCATTTTAGTTTGTCGTATCTCCTTCACAGGATTTTACACATTTCTGGTCAGACAGACAGACAGACTGTAGATAAGCAGACATACAGTGGGCTAAAGAGAAAGACAGACATTGAGAACGGTAGATTCAGACAGAGAGACAGAAACGGACAAACTGACTGATAACCTGTAGATAAGCAGACATAGAGACAATTTAAAAGACTGACTGAAAGGGAAACAGACAGAGATACAGAAACCGACTGACTGACTGAAAACCTGTAGATAGGCGGACATACAGACAGTTTAAAAGACAGACTGAGAGGGAAACCGACAGAGAGGCACTCAGACTGTAGTCTAGTCCCAAATACCTAGTGTAAAAGGACCTTGGTAACTTTTACGCTGCTCTCCCCATTTGCACACCGCCACACACTAAATCGCTTCTGATTGGACGAACTACAGCCCACCTTACTTTTGATAGGTCGGCCTCGAGCGATCCGACTTTCACACAACATCACGGGGATATCTCGCACTCGCGCCGATACCGGGTGTTGTATAATTCACCATGCCAGAGCTTTTAGCACTTTTAGAACATTAGACACTGGGTCTAACACACAACCCACCCAGAGAGTGTTACAGATATGTCACAGGCAGTCTCTTTCTCGGGGGAAAAAACGTAAATGCAAGACAATAACAGACTGCGACACCCATAACCTCTACCACGGTAGACTAGTCCAACCAACTTATCAATGAGTTGACCTACAACCGGTGGTGTGCAAATGGGGAGACAATCGTATAAATAACTAGGACCTTTACTCAACTTGCTACTCTTGTTTTGGGGGGGGGGGGGAGGGGGGTATTCTACTCATCTCTTTGTGGGATGCAGTTTTTCGTCATTTTGAAGCCCCATCATGGCTCTTGCCAGGGGCCGCAATATAGCCCGGCCACAAAAACGCCTAATGGCCTTCACGGGTGATCCTCGTCCACATGGTGGCACTTTGTGTCATCGGGTGTTTATCGCTTGTGTGGTGTTCTAGAGGGGGTGAAATGTACTACTATTACTACTACTACTACTACTACTACTACTACTACTACTACTACTACTACTACTACTACTACTAGTAGTAGTACTACTACTACTACTACTACTACTACTACTACTACTACTACTCAACTTGCTCACCAGAGGTTGGACAGGGCTTTGTGGCCCCTTCCCCATAGTCAATGACGTGAGCCGGGCAGGTCCACCCGAGCGGAGTCTGCGTGCAGACCGTGTTACCGCCTGAGCCGAAAGTAGTCGGACAAGTACCACCACCACCACTAGCAGTAGTGTTCGGATCTTTTGGGGCTCCAGGAGTTCGACCGTACCGCTGTCCACGCCGGGACATCTCTGGGCGACAGTGCGGATCTGTTTGAATGAAATGGTACAGAACAATTATTAGAATACCCTAGACTGCCGTGGAGCATGTTGCATGATGTAAACATCGAGGAGAATTGGCTCGTAAACAGCATTCTGTCCTGAAAGCTAATGTATTTTGGCCATGTTAAACCTCATGGTGTAAATTTTGGAAATGTTAAACCTCACGGTGTAATTTTGGAAATGATAACCTAATTGTGTAATTTGGGAAATGTTTAAGCTCATGGTGTAAATTTTGGAAGGTTAAACCTCACGGTATAATTTTGGAAATGATAACCTAATTGTGTAATTTGGGAAATGTTTAACCTCATGATGTAATTAAACCGCATGGCGTAATTTTAGGAACGTTAAACCTCACGGTGTAATTTTTAAAATGTTAAACCTCACGGTGTAATTTTGGAAATGTTAAACCTCATGGTGTAATGATATAATTTAAAAACGAAATGCTTATTCAAGACCGCTTATGGGAGGTAAGCAAATTAGATTGCTTAAATTGTGTTTTTGGCGGCAGTTGAGGAGGGTTCTGAAGGGGAGAGAGGGGTTTCCAAACCTTGTTTAAGATCTAAATATTACTATAAATAATAATTCTGAATTGCACATAAATGTAGTATTGTATACATGTTTTGGTGGGGGGTTGACAACTTAGCTCCTGTTCAATTTTGGAGGGAGCCTGGGGTGGGTAGGTGGGGTGGGGGGGGTGGGGGGGGGGGCGTTAAAGCCTTGTATAAGTTTCTAACAAAAATGAATAGCAAATAAATTTATTAGTATTTTAAAAAAAATAATAATATGTGTATAAACAAAAACAAAGACATAATATAAATGTATGGTAGGGGTTAGCTCTCTTATACTTTTGTTTTGGATAGTTGGGGTGTGGAGCCTCAAGGTTAATAAGACCCCAGATTGAGGTCCCCATTGTAGGTCGTGTGAAACCCCCGTTATCAACTCCCAGGGGGTGCATCCGTCAAGCATTTTCTGAAACTGAATGAAAATCTATTATTTGAAAAGAAAATGGAACAAAGGAGAAACAACGCACCCATTCAATGTCATTGCCATAAATTAAAACACTTATCATGAAAAAATACAAGGAATTGTGGAGAGAACAAACCAATAGTTAACATCCACAAAAAGCCATTAGCAGACTAAACAGAAAGCAGTATACAACAATTTCCCGTCTACAAACAGGACACTGCAGGCTCAACTACCACATGAACAAAATAAAAACTGTACAGTCGGACAGGAGCACAAACTCCTGAGCACATTCTGCAGACCTGCCCACTGTACCTACATCTTCGGAAAGACACCTGGCCTAAAGAGCAAGTCGTCGTCTGTTGCTTGGGCGTTGCGAACGCGCTTCGTAATTCTGAGGTGCCGGGTTCGATCCCAGCTGCTGGTCTGGCGCCTTGCGTTGGTTTCAACAGTGGTATCGAGAAGCTGACCGTCCAGAAGCAATGGCAAACTACTGGACGTAAACTTGCCTACAAAATCCACAACAGGCAGAAAAAAATTATGAGGTTGGTTCTTCAACGCCCTGTAAAGGATACGCAATTAACTTTAACGCAAGAGTATTTTTTTTTTTAAATATACAGCAATTATGAGTTCTTAATCCTTTGGCAACCCTTCGGTCTTGAATGCATAATAAATATCGTAAATCTGTGAGAAATGCTTTTCTGCCTACCTCCGTGTGTGAACCCGGACCACAGGGAGTTCGTCACCCGGTCGTCGCGAAGTCAGGTTTAGCCAAACACGCTAGCAAGCCGGGCTAAGACAAGAGTAAAGTGGGCAGAGCAGGCTATGGGAAACCACGCAGGACCTGCAGCTGACACACGAGTTCATAGAGGCAACCCATTTGATGGTCTGACCGAATCATACGAAATCTAATGCAAAGAAGAAAGAGAAGACACTAAAGATTTTTTTTTTTTTTTTTAGTCTGACTATACATCTTTTTTTTTTTTTTTTTTAGTTTGACTATACATCTATTTTTTTTTTAAACTTTATTTAAAAAAAAAAAAAAGAAGCTAAGAATGTGTTTGGGTTTATGAACAGTTTGTATAGCTTATATTAGCAAGACCAAACAGTGTCAACAATCGCATTGATATTTGGACATTTCATTCCTCGTGTGGGTTTCGGGGTTCCATTGTGGGGTCGGGAGGAAAAGACAAGAGTTGACCCACTGACTCCCTAACAAGCATGTCGACTAATTAGGGGTGTTTCCTTCGAAGTCGGTGTGCACCTGTTGGACAGGCAATGAACCAACAGTCTGCATTTCAGTACGCCAGATCTCTATAACTAAATCATATGTACAGGCAACTAAAGTTCTCGAACACGACGAAAGTCCAGAAGTGGGCGAACAGCCAGAACTTTTCGCTGGAGTTTACAGACGGTAAATGCGAAGAAGAATGACAGGAAATTCCCAGTTGATGATAGGTAGATAAGTTGTAGGTAAGTTGTATCCCACCAAGTCATCGCACATGCGATTAACACACTGTGACACAAAGTGCCACCATGCGGATAAGAATCACCCGTGGAGAGGTCCCAGAAATCCCTTTCAGTCGTTAGGCCATATTTATGGCCCGGCTATATTGAGGGCTCCCGGCAAAAGCCAGGGTGGGGCTTCAAATAACGAAAAATTGCATCCCACATGGATTTTGGCTAGTACATTGCATATAACTTTCCGTCCTTTTTAGGATACAATTTTTCGTTATTTGAAGCCCTACTCTGGCTCTTGCCAGGGGCCGCAATTTAGCCTGGTCATAAATATGGCCTAAAGGCTGAACGCAGTTTCTGGGACCTCTCCACGGTGACCCTCACCCACATGGTGGCACATTGTGTCATTGGGTGTTTATCGCTTGTGTGATGTCCTGATGGGATAGAAAGTCAGTCAGTCAGTCATCCCACATGGGGACGACTGAACTGAGATGATGGTCATACTCTCATACGAGTGTGTTACTTGAAATGTGACAAACCTAGGGATAGACGCCTGCCACCTTTACCGTTGACTTATATTTACATTATGTTTAGTATCAGGTATCTAGGTCTTTTGCTTGAAATATAGCCATCAGAGGTCCAAGTGTTTAAACAGCATGGTCAACGGTCTGTAATTCTAGCATCTATATAGAAGCCATTTTCCTGTTGCTTAGTGACCTGGAGAAACGAGAGTTACTTCCCTTTTCCAAATTATTAACAGCATATTCAAAGTATTGGTGGTATCAAAGAAACGAATTATTCCTAAATGTGTAATAAAAGTCGATGGTGTTATTTTGGGACAATTACAGAAATTTAAGTATCTGAACACTTAGATTGGATTGGATTTTTTTACCCCACCAGGACATCACACAAGCGATAAACACCCGATGACACAAAGTGCCACCATGCGGATGAGGATCACCGTGGAGAGGTCCCAGAAACCGCGTTCAGACATTTGGCCATAATGATGACCTGCCTATATTGCGGCCCCTGGCAAAAGCCAGAGTGGGGCTTCAAATAAAAAATAACGTCCTAAGAAGGACGAAAAGTTAAGAAGAAAAGTACAATATGTACTTTAAATGTAACACTTAGATAACATCAGATGGAAGATGCATAACTGAGATAAGGAACAGAATAGGAGAGACAAAATCTGCATTTTATAAAATGAATAACTTATTGTGCAATATATCCTTGTCATTGAGAGTTAGAAAAAGAATTCTTGCTTGCTACATACATCCAGTTTTAACATATGGCTGTAAATCCTGGACAATCATTGGGCAGGGCAAACAATTTCTTGAGGCCTCGGAGATGTTGTTTTACAGAAGAATGCTTAGAATACCTTGGACAGCCAAAAAGAGCAACCAGAGGTTTTGCAAGAGGCGGGAGCCCGAAGACAACTTATCACAGACATCAGAAGGAGACAGTCATCATTTTTCGGCCATGTTATGAGAAGAGGGAAAATAGAACATGTTGTGGAAAGATTTGTGGAAGGATGGACGGAAGAAGACAACGAGAGAAGATTCTTGACAGTCTTGTTGCATGGCATGGAGGTGTGTCGGCACACGAACTGATACATGCTGCAGGAGATTGCAGATTGTGAAGAGGCATGATCGCCCACGCCAGTTGGCAAGGCACCTAATGATGATGATGATGATGATGATTATATTCAAACTATCCAGACAGACCTGCAAACACCTGGTGTCACCAACTGGAAAGAGATGGCCAAACAGAGAGGTGAATTGAGGCGGGTGATATCTGCAGCAATGAACCTCAAGGGCTCGGAATGTTGAATAAGAATGTTCAAACTCGAAAATGGCCACAGGATATAAGTGACTTCTTGAGTATGAGGCGGGAGAGCTGGCGAGAGACGAAGTTTCTTTCAGGCAGACTATGATGAAAGCGACGTTCTGTAAAGGACTTGCGATATGATGATGATAATATTTAGACTAACACTGTGCTACGAGTACCAGGCTTGAACTTTATCAAAGACCACGGCCGTCTCTATTTATATTATTAGTGTACTTCTACAACATATAATTATACTGTTAGTCAACAATTAGTAAAGAGGCAAAGAGGGACTTGCTGTGAGAGGTTAGTTAGTCAATTAAATATTGTTTTTATGCACTTACCCAGAGCTCCGAAATATCTTGACACAATTTATTCACAGTGTGGTTGCACCATTTATGCACAGTCAATATGAAAGCAATAGTTTTCTTCCAATACAAGATAGTTTGCACCTGACAACTGTCGATATTCTCTAGATATGGCTTCTAAATTACCTGTTTGTATTTTCCCCAAAAGTAAGATTTCTACATTCAGAGTAGAAAAAGAATCAACAGCCAGTTCCCAAAAATCCAAACTCTGACTAGAGACAGTGACACACACACATCACAACACGAATGTCTTCCGTGAATTAAAATTAAAATTGCTGTAATCTAGCAGCAAAGTTTGAAAAGTTGTATATCTACTTCACAATATCCGCTTGTCGATTTGTAATACGAATACGTTTACAACACAGGACTTTGTAAGTAGATTAAAATGTCACACAATGCAACATGGAAAGGCTTCCAGTAACCAATTTTCAAGTGTCCGCCAAAATGTACCGTGATTGACGGCTGACTGACTTTCTACCCCACCAGGACATCACACAAGCGATAAAAACCCGATGACACAAAGTGCCACCATGCGGATGAGAATCGCCGTGGAGAGGTCCCAGAAACCGCGTTCAGACATTTGGCCATATGTATGGCCTGCCTATATTGCGGCCCCTGGCAAAAGCCAGAGTAGGGCTTTAAATGACAAAAAATTTCGTCCTAAGAAGGACGAAACTGGATTACTGATGTACCGTGATTTAGTCAGAAGGACCTATATACAGACGAACCTGTCAAAGGCTAACCTGTTTAAAATTAACACCCGTGAAATGAGATGCCTGTGAAAAGCCGCCAACTTTACTATTCCAGACAAAGTTAGAAATTATCAGACTCTAGGAACAACGCCATGCAGCAAATTCATTGAGAAACAGGAGATCAAATGGATTGGTTATTTAGTTAGAATGCAGCCAGAACAACTGCCTTTGCCGGGGCTACACATGCGCTGATAAGAAACAGCCACTGCATCAAGCGCTTTTAAGTTTTAAAAAAAGGGGATGACAGGCTGAAGAGGGAAAAATCATGGCTAGATCGAGCAGAAGATGTTATCAAGCAAAAATGCAGTTTAAACGACATCACCACTGGCGCAGAGTGTATATCTGTGCTCTGTGCCTTTATTTGTACATTTACCTGTAATGCCACACTCGACAGTCGATGCAGGGAGCAGAATCTTATTGCTGTCAATGCAGAGGTCAACGCTCTCATCAGTTAAAATTCAGACGAGGCAGATGAACTGAGGCAGATGCTACACAGACGGATCCGTTATACGCCAGCAAAGAAGCGCTTGGGCGTTCACATCGCGCTCAGCAGACAGAACAGTCTAAGAAGCCAAAGGTGCCTTCTTTATAACAACCAGCGGCATGACGATGGAGTTGATGGCAGTAACGTTCGCCTGGCTCGAAACACAAAACTACACCCGCGTATGTATACTCAATGATTCAAAAAGTATGATTTGGATGGATCAGGCAGGTTCGATGCAAAGGCCGTTCATTGTGTGTGAAGTTACCTTCATTGTTGTTTCCTGATACGCGGGCGTCGATGGAAATGAAAAAGCTGATAGGTTGTCTGGATCCGTCATTCTTACCGAGGGTCAGCTTATGGATTATGCTGAGATTAATAATGCCCTCCGAGAAATGGGAAAGATGGAGGACTTTGGGGGCAGTGAATCCACATCAGTCGCCAGAATGATAGACTTGGGAGTTAAGAGCGGCATAGCAAAAAACGAGACACACTACTAACTAACAAACTAACTAACTAACTAACTAACTAACTAACTAACTAACTAACTAACTAACTAACTAACTAACTAACTAACTAACTAACTAACTAACTAACTAACTAACTAACTAACTAACTAACTAACTAACTAACTAACTAACTAACTAACTAACTAACTAGCTAGCTAGCTAACTAACTAACTAACTAACTAACTAACTAAATAGCCAACTAAATAAATAACTAACTAAATAACTAACTAAATAACTAAACTAACTAACTAACTAACTAACTAACTAACTAACTAAATAACTAACTAACTAACTAACTAACTAACTAACTAACTAATACTACCGGTGTATCTCTCGTACATCCCCGAATTACCCGCATGGCTTCATTCCGTGTGCCTTCAAGTTTCATCAGCTGACTCTTTGATGTGGTAAACATTCCAAGTCTATAATCTGTCACCAACAGGATCACATGCCGGAACATTGTGAACACCATTCTTTGTTCCATGTCCATTGCTGCCATAATCTTGAGAGCATTGAGTCATTTTAGGCATTTCACCGCAACTGTCTCCACATGATCCCGAAGGACAGGCTTTTATCTGAAGGTACTACCTGTCTTCGGTTAACGCCGAATGTTGGGTCGCGTATGTCAAACATAACATCTCATATTGTGCCAACGGCTTTGGACGGAGGAGCTCATTGGGGAGGATACTAGCCTTATCCTAGGAAAAGGAATGCAACCTCAAATCCGTATCTTGTGGCAGTGCAGACTAGGCCCTCATACTTGGCTGGCAGCTGGTTTAGGAGGAAAACTCCGACAGCTGATAGAGTATTGCTTTTCTTATTCGGCAGTTTCTGCAGTCTGCTTTGGTCCAAACGAACGGGTATTGCTTTTCCTTTGGAGTAAACAAGGCAGGCAGAAAGAAGGATCACGATGCATGGGCAAGGTATGATCTCTACATAACATTACTGCCCAGGCTTTCTGCTATGGAGAGAAACTATTTGTGCAAGCGAAGCATGAATGATACACGTTTTGAGGTGGACTCGTGGGAGCAAAATGCCATGGAGCGTGTTGTGTGGAGGGAGCATATCAGGAAAGAAAAGAGAAGGAATGAAGAAATGATTACAGGAAGAAAAAGAGCCGAGCGTCTAAGAAGAAACAGACCAAATACAAATGTTGACAACAACGGTCCTGAAATCCGATGCTATAATTGTGGAAGACCTTTCTTAACCCAGACGGGTCCTGCTAGTCACACTGCCCATCACCGTGGGCTGTGAGTTCCCTGGCCCCTCATAGCGCAGTTCAATGCACATCAATCATTGGTACACCTCTCCTTCATTCCAAGCTGTATCTGGTCTTATCAGCTTCTATATCGGATTTTCTGATGTGACCGATATTCTTACGTCAGATTTGTCTCATGACATGTACAACATTTGTTATATATGTTTGCATGTCAATAAACGCATTGCTCTTAATTAGGGCTGTGCCGAATAGTGATTTTCACTTTTCGGCCGAACACGAATAGCGGGACCAACTATTCGGCCGAATACGAATACAAATTGTGTATCATCAGGTGCCTTGCCGACCGGCGTTGGCGAATATGCCTCGCCACAATCTGTGACCTACCGCAGCATGTATTAGTTCGTGTCTTGACACACCTCCATGCCATGCAACAAGACTGTCAAGAATCTTCTCTCGTTGTCTTCCTCTATCACTCCTTCCACAGATCTTTCCAGTGGTCACCACATGTTCCATTTTCCATCTTCTAATAACATGGCTGAAAAATCATGACTGTCTCCTGATGTCTGTGATTAGTTGTCTTCGGGCTCCCACCTCTCTCAAAACCATCATGCGCTCGGCTGTTCGTTCTATGTAATTTAAACGCACCTTCATATTCTCATTAGCAATATCTTCAAATTTGATTTGGGCAAAGACACCCTGAAAGAACGAAAAAATGCATGATTCCTCTCTCTCTCTCGCGCGCCCACACACACACACACGCAACAAAAAAGAACGCTTTGCCTTTAAATATAAGTGCTTACTTGACGAGGCTAACAGTAACCTTTGTACAGACCTCATTTTCCACTTTAAAATTTGAGCCAAAATGCAATCACAACCTTATTTATCTGCTGACCCTCACAAATACAGATAAAGGATCGATCGCACCTCGAGATAAATACAAAGACAATGTTTAGCAAGCCGCGGTTGGCATTTTATGCAGCACGTTGAGTGTGAAACAAGGAAAAACAATCTTTTTTTGACAGAAGCGAGGTAAAAACAATTTGAATTTCAACTTTTAAGTATCTTAACACCTTTTTTAATAATGTCACAATTTATAGCTGCCTTTTCTTGATTTTTGCCACGGCACCCCTGGCTTACGCACCCAGTTTGAGAACCTTTGCTGAAATGCCTCGGTCAAGTCAGCAGGCAAATACCTTGCTAGCTGCTGTATCACGCAACCGGGTCGCAGTTTCCCCCGCTACAACAGACTTAGGCAACAGCAACTATTGTGTTAATGAGTTATTTCAGTGCATCGCAGTGAATGCAGAAACGGGTGTAAGGTAACAACTATTCGTATTCGGCCCGACCGCGGGTATTCCTAATTATTTTGTAAAAATGTCAAGCGGACAACTTTGTCCATAAACAAAAAATGAACTTATCATCACTGCCCCTAGCCCAAGGTAAATTGCTGTACCAAGAGAAATATGTGTTGGAAACTGGGTGGAGAAAACACAAGGGGGACAATCTTGACGATGATCATGTTCTGTTAAGTAAAAACAACAACAGCGCGCAAAGAAAGACAGATTATTAGGCAAATATGGCATCAAACGTTGGCATCAAACGTTGGCATCAAACACGCATCAACACACTATTCAACAACTTAAATCATCATTGCATTTTAATAGCAAGAAGCAGTACATATTAAATACATAGCTACAAATTTATATAGTGATGTACAGAACTTAAAACATGAAGCATGTGAATATGTTTATAAATATATATATATCTATATATATATACTTTAAAAGCAATTATAAACTTCAAATAACATCTTTTTTGGCACATGGAAGATTCCTGTGTCTACCAAGATTAATTTAATAAAAGTGCTTTGGCCAACATTATGCTGCCAGTGTCAAACATGGACATTCTCTATAACTAATTATTATGCAATCATAAGAATTCAGATGCAGTGTCTCAGTAGGTTTGATATTGAAGTAAATATAAAGACTTGGACTGAAACCAGTTATACAAATATACTCTTTGAGTCCCAAGGAACGGAACGCATCATACGTTCATAGGTTCCTACCTAAAAGCCCAATAAACACATGATGCGCCAATTTTATTATTTTCGTCACTACTCCCCCTCGGCCGGTGATGCTAAACCCCCTGGGACTCAAAGAGTTAAAGAACACAGATGAAATGGCTTGACGAGAATGTCCTGGTACCAACTGCCACAGAAAAACAAGCACACCATTGCAGATGGAGGACTGTGTGGATGTGAGAATCGACATCATAACACATAGGGCACATGTCCGCCCTTGCCTGATCCACGCGTAATTCCTCATTCAAAACTTCTGACACATGTTATTTCCTCTAGCTTCATGTCTGCTATCAGCATTCATTCATTATTGGTTTCTATAATATCTCCCTTCTCCAGTACAAGTGTTCCTGTCGCTATTGCTTTGTAGCCAGAACATCCAATCTTTCATTTCTGTGCACTCCTGCATATTCTGGACAGTAAATCCACGTAGTTCCCTGTGATATTAACGTCCTGATGCTTGACATCCAGTCATGCCACATTTGTCAGTTGTGAACTTTCAGCAGTACCGACTGAAAATCATTCACTATAATTCACCGGGTTGTTCTTTTTTTCTGCTATCAACATCAGAGCTTCAGTTGTAGCCTCCACCTCCATTCTCATGCTTGAAGACAAAGATAAAATAGCACCATTTTGTTATGTCACAATCTTTCTCTTTACTCTGGCTGAAAATTCTCAGCCAGATCTTACACCCCGATGAACATACCCATTGGTGTACTCTATTACTTCATCTGAGTCAGCGTTTTCATCTATCAGTTGTTGTACCGCTAAGTCTGCCATTCTCTAAATTCCTAATGTGATTATGATCTGAGTGAAACTGCTATTGTGTGTGTTCCCATCAAGCTATTCAAGCCCCCTGTATGCTCGACTGAGGCCATTAGCCAGATGGTTACTTCGGCTCAGCCATCCGCGACGTTCCTCCTTTCAACTGGTCTTCTCTCAAATCTTTCAGATTTCCATGCAGGCGATGTCTTTCATCACTGATAACATGAATACAGACCTTGGCCTGTGCCAGTGACTGTCCAGACTTTAACAATGTCAGCCCAAGCATATACCTCGTTGTTGGGGTTAGGATCTTTGTCAGCCCCGACCGCCTCAGAGAGGCCTATGAATCCTAACCTTAACATTAACCTTTACTCTAACCCTAACATCAACCCTAACTCTGACCAATACCCCAACCCCTAACCTCCGGAAGTATGTGGCAACACACCCCCTCCAACTCATTTTTTTCCACGACCCAACATAACAAAATGTGATTAAAAAGAGGAAGACGACAGATTTCGCGACAAGGAAAACAGACAGAATTGAAATACGTTTTGGTCAGATTTTGTCCTTAATCTGTAATTAAATGCTTGTGTTATCATATTAATTAAATGTTTAACTGTAAATGTACAAAATGCTTATGACAACTTAACAACATTCATTGGCTTGTAAAAACATTTTTTTTTTAATAATTAAACTTAATCAATAATCTAACAGGTAATTATAAATACAAATGCAATAAATTTAAAAATTGCTTTACGCCCTCATTGAAACCTCCTGGCGAGCCCTAAACCTCTGGAATGCCCCCCCCCCCCCCCCAAATTGAAACTTCTCCTTGGTCGCCTTGAAACCTCCTCTCCCCCCTATTGAAACCTTCCAGCACCCCCCCCCTCCCCCGGCTTTCCCCGGTGAACCTCTTCTCGCATCACCTTGAAACCTCTTCACAGCCCCTACCTCCCCCTCAAACATCATGACCCCCCCTCCCCCCCAAACCCTCCTCATGTCAGCTCCCTCTTAAAAATTCCTAACCTCCCCCCCCCCTCCCCCCCCCCCTTTTCTTCCTTGAAACGTCCTCACACCCCTTAGGAGGTGAGCTTCCCAGGTAAGAGACCATCCCTTTTAGACCAACTAGTGAGTGTATAGGACTTAATGGTATAGCAAGCTAACAGTATACGTATACATGCACAGTAAGTATATGAATCAAATTATATTATTACACAGGTGTTTAAAGCATATCCAGCAATATCCCAAAAGCATAGTTGCTCAATCCAAAGAGAATCAGATGTCCCGAACGAAGATTGGGCATGACGTGTTGATGTCTTCCAGTTGCTTGGAGTTGAAGATGATGATTATCTCCCCCTGACCTGTTTTCTCTGGCTGAACAGGAAGTGACGCCGAGAATGTGGCACAAGGAGGCACGTTTCTGCAGAGGAGAGAATAGACAGAAATCTCTTTCAGTCTCAGCCAACTATTTATTTAACTCTTTGTCTTCATACGAGGGAGCTGCCGTGGTTTAGCGGCTAGACGCTCGCCTACGGATCGAAGGTAATGGGTTAACATCCGAATAGAGATGAACTTTTCTCAACAAATGACCCTGGCTAAGACGTGGACCCCACTTTAATGAGTACGAGGTGAAATCTTGGGAAGAAAATGCGGCCGATGTGATAATGACCAAATCACTCAGCCAGTGCTGTTTGTTCTTTGCAGTACAAGTCTAGCCCTGTATGCCCAATAGGCGCGGAAAACGGTCTTTTGCTAATTTTATAACAGGTGTATTTGAAAGGATGCTTGGCTATGGGACAGAATGGGGTTTGTGGTACTATAGAATTAACCAGGATCTAAATCTTCGGGTCCATGATCACACCTGTCTGATGCCGTCCTAAACCGTTATTTAAAAAAAAGAAATGTTTTTTTTTAATTCTCAGCCACACAGTGAAATGTTTTTTGTTTATTTTTTAATTCTCACCCACACAGTGAAATGTTGTTTTGTTTTTTTTTAAATTCTCACCAACACAGTGAAATGTTTTTTTTTTTTTTTAAATTGTCACCCACACAGTGAAATGTTTTTTTTTTTTTTTTTAATTCTCACCCACACAGTGAAATGTTTTTTTTTTTTTTTTAAATTCTCACCCACACAGTGAAATGTTTTTGGTTTTTTTTTAATTCTCACCCACACAGTGAAATGTTTTTTTTTTAAATTCTCACCCACACAGTGAAATGTTTTTGTATTTTTTTAAATTCTCACCCACACAGTGAAATGTTTTTTTTTAATTCTCACCCACACAGTGAAATGTTTTTGTGTTTTTTTAAATTCTCACCCACACAGTGAAATGTTTTTGTTTTTTTTTAAATTTTCACCCACACAGTGAAATGTTTTTGTTTTTTTTAAATTCTCACCCACACAGTGAAATGTTTTTTTTTTTTATTCTCACCCACAGTGAAATGTTTTTGTTTTTAATTCTCACCCACACAGTGAAATGTTTTTGTTTTTAATTCTCACCCATGCAGTGAAATGTTTTTGTTTTTAATTCTCACCCACACAGTGAAATGTTTTTTTTTATTCTCACCCACACAGTGAAATGTTTTTTTTTTAATTCTCACCCACAGTGAAATGTTTTTTTTTTAATTCTCACCCACACAGTGAAATGTTTTTGGTTCTTTTTTTAATTCTCACCCACACAGTGAAATGTTTTTTTTTTTAATTCTCACCCACACAATGAAATGTTTTTTTTTTTTTATTCTCACCCACAGTGAAATGTTTTTTTTTTTATTCTCACCCACACAGTGAAATGTTTTTGGTTCTTTTTTTAATTCTCACCCACACAGTGAAATGTTTTTTTTTTATTCTCACCCACACAATGAAATGTTGTTTTTTTTTTTTATTCTCACCCACAGTGAAATGTTTTTTTTTTATTCTCACCCACACAGTGAAATGTTTTTGGTTCTTTTTTAATTCTCACCCACACAGTGAAATGTTTTTTTTTTTAATTCTCACCCACGCAGTGAAATGTTTTTTTTTTAAAATTCTCATCCACACAGTGGAATGTTTTTTTTTTTTTTTTCTCACCCACAGTGAAATGTTTTTGTTTTTTTTAATTCTCACATACACAGTGAAATGTTTCTTTTTTTTTTTTTATTCTCACCCACACAGTGAAATGTTTTTTTTTTTTTTATTTCTCACCCACACAGTGAAATGTTTTTGTTTTTGTTAATTCTCACCCACACAGGACAGAAAACTGCACCAGTCTAATGTCACCGTTATGTTTCCCATTTTCAAAACATCATGGGCGACTGGG
Source organism: Candidula unifasciata (assembly GCA_905116865.2). Classification (NCBI taxonomy): domain Eukaryota; kingdom Metazoa; phylum Mollusca; class Gastropoda; order Stylommatophora; family Geomitridae; genus Candidula; species Candidula unifasciata. Next base: position 271,440 of record CAJHNH020006791.1, on the reverse strand, counting down.
TCACTCATTGGCTTGGCGGTAGACGATTTCGTCGCCGGTCGAGACAGCATTTGGGTCTGTTTCCTGCGATCGCATCAACACTGCAAGAGTCCTTTTCATTGCTCTTGGTGGCGAGCAATAATAAGCTCACAAAACCTAGTCACAATTATAACCTAAAATACTCCCTGGGGGATGTGCGTTGAATGTGACAGTTTTTTTTATAAATTTGACCAAAGCAGCGGAATCAATTTCAGCAATCACACTGGTGGTTGAACTGGGTACACAGGAGCCGCTCTTCTGGTCTACCAATCAGATAAAGATGTTTTTTTAATCATCAGGTTGTCAAACCTTCAGGAAGCTGGCAAGGGTTTTAGGAAGGGAGGAGGGGGCAAACAGAAGAAAGGAGAAAAGTGTGGCAAAAACACTGAAAACAGTAAAACAAAACTGCAATAAAATAAAGTAAAGAAAAAATGAATTATTTAATTCTTTGTCAACTGAACAAAACTTCTCAAAGCTATATAAATCTTATCCTGATTTTTGGAAGTAAATCATGGACAGTTGGCTGATAAGTGAATTATTAACTGGAGCGGTCGAGATGTAGTTTTAGAGATGAATAAAAGGAAAACCATGGACATAGAAAAAGAGTAATGAAGATACCTTGACAGGAACTGACACATGAAATGAACTAATTACCTTTATCAGAAGGTAGTATGGGAAGCCTTAAACTGGTGTAGATCCTCTTCTTATTTTTCTTCACTTCCACCAATTACTACAGCGAGGTGTTTGGGGGTGGTAAGGATCACTTGTACGCTTTTTCCAATGCATTGTACAAGTTGGTGTTATTTTTTGTTGGGTTGCTCCCGATGGTGTCGAGCTCTATGTCTTGCGTGGTCTTCCCCTTGCACTGCATTCATTATTTTTCTTTATTGTGGCTCTCTGTGGCAGTTGATACCAGGGAATTCTTGTCAGGTGACCAAACCATCTCATTTGTTGATCTTTCATGAATTGTATGACCTGGTTTCAGTCCAAGTCTTCTTTTAATTTCTTCATTCCTGATTTTCTCTCTTCTTGTCACACCGGCAGCTCTCCTAAGACATCTCATCTCTTTTGTTACGATTTTCCGCTCATCAGTTGTAGTAAGGGTTGTAGTAAGTGCCATGTTTGGCACTGATAGCACAATGTCGACCCAAAAAAACTGTTCTTATGAGATTTGCTTTGGTTGACAGAGGTATCTTTCTATGCGTCAGAAGCAGTGTTAATTGTCCCATAGCCTGATTTGCTCTCGCACATGGTGTGTTGATTTCTCGTCCAATTATCCATTTGAGTTGTAAAATTGCCCTAGATATTTAAATTTGCTCATTTGTGTAGATCATGACTGTTGGAAAGCTGAGGGGCAAACAAAAGAGAGGTAGATCATGACTGTTGGAAAGCTGAGGGGCAAACAAAAGAGAGGTAGATCATGACTGTTGGAAAGCTGAGGGGCAAACAAAAGAGAGGTAGATCATGACTGTTGGAAAGCTGAGGGGCAAACAAAAGAGAGGTAGATCATGACTGTTGGAAAGCTGAGGGGCAAACAAAAGAGAGGTAGATCATGACTGTTGGAAAGCTGAGGGGCAAACAAAAGAGAGGTAGATCATGACTGTTGGAAAGCTGAGGGGCAAACAAAAGAGAGGTAGATCTTGACTGTTGGAAAGCTGAGGGGCAAACAAAAGAGAGGTAGATCATGACTGTTGGAAAGCTGAGGGGCAAACAAAAGAGAGGTAGATCTTGACTGTTGGAGAGCTGAGGGGCAAACAAAAGAGAGGTAGATCTTGACTGTTGGAAAGCTGAGGGGCAAACAAAAGAGAGGTAGATCTTGACTGTTGGAAAGCTGAGGGGCAAACAAAAGAGAGGTAGATCTTGACTGTTGGAAAGCTGAGGGGCAAACAAAAGAGAGGTAGATCATGACTGTTGGAAAGCTGAGGGGCAAACAAAAGAGAGGTAGATCTTGACTGTTGGAAAGCTGAGGGGCAAACAAAAGAGAGGTAGATCATGACTGTTGGAAAGCTGAGGGGCAAACAAAAGAGAGGTAGATCATGACTGTTGGAAAGCTGAGGGGCAAACAAAAGAGAGGTAGATTATGACTGTTGGAAAGCTGAGGGGCAAACAAAAGAGAGGTAGATCTTGACTGTTGGAAAGCTGAGGGGCAAACAAAAGAGAGGTAGATCATGACTGTTGGAAAGCTGAGGGGCAAACAAAAGAGAGGTAGATCATGACTGTTGGAAAGCTGAGGGGCAAACAAAAGAGAGGTAGATCATGACTGTTGGAAAGCTGAGGGGCAAACAAAAGAGAGGTAGATCATGACTGTTGGAAAGCTGAGGGGCAAACAAAAGAGAGGTAGATCTTGACTGTTGGAAAGCTGAGGGGCAAACAAAAGAGAGGTAGATCTTGACTGTTGGAAAGCTGAGGGGCAAACAAAAGAGGTAGATCTTGACTGTTGGAAAGCTGAGGGGCAAACAAAAGAGAGGTAGATCATGACTGTTGGAAAGCTGAGGGGCAAACAAAAGAGAGGTAGATCATGACTGTTGGAAAGCTGAGGGGCAAACAAAAGAGAGGTAGATCATGACTGTTGGAAAGCTGAGGGGCAAACAAAAGAGAGGTAGATCATGACTGTTGGAAAGCTGAGGGGCAAACAAAAGAGAGGTAGATCATGACTGTTGGAAAGCTGAGGGGCAAACAAAAGAGAGGTAGATCTTGACTGTTGGAAAGCTGAGGGGCAAACAAAAGAGAGGTAGATCTTGACTGTTGGAAAGCTGAGGGGCAAACAAAAGAGAGGTAGATCTTGACTGTTGGAAAGCTGAGGGGCAAACAAAAGAGAGGTAGATCATGACTGTTGGAAAGCTGAGGGGCAAACAAAAGAGAGGTAGATCATGACTGTTGGAAAGCTGAGGGGCAAACAAAAGAGAGGTAGATCTTGACTGTTGGAAAGCTGAGGGGCAAACAAAAGAGAGGTAGATCATGACTGTTGGAAAGCTGAGGGGCAAACAAAAGAGAGGTAGATCATGACTGTTGGAAAGCTGAGGGGCAAACAAAAGAGAGGTAGATCATGACTGTTGGAAAGCTGAGGGCAAACAAAAGAGAGGTAGATCTTGACTGTTGGAAAGCTGAGGGGCAAACAAAAGAGAGGTAGATCATGACTGTTGGAAAGCTGAGGGGCAAACAAAAGAGAGGTAGATCTTGACTGTTGGAAAGCTGAGGGGCAAACAAAAGAGAGGTAGATCTTGACTGTTGGAAAGCTGAGGGGCAAACAAAAGAGAGGTAGATCATGACTGTTGGAAAGCTGAGGGGCAAACAAAAGAGAGGTAGATCTTGACTGTTGGAAAGCTGAGGGGCAAACAAAAGAGAGGTAGATCATGACTGTTGGAAAGCTGAGGGGCAAACAAAAGAGAGGTAGATCATGACTGTTGGAAAGCTGAGGGGCAAACAAAAGAGAGGTAGATCATGACTGTTGGAAAGCTGAGGGGCAAACAAAAGAGAGGTAGATCATGACTGTTGGAAAGCTGAGGGGCAAACAAAAGAGAGGTAGATCATGACTGTTGGAAAGCTGAGGGGCAAACAAAAGAGAGGTAGATCATGACTGTTGGAAAGCTGAGGGGCAAACAAAAGAGAGGTAGATCATGACTGTTGGAAAGCTGAGGGGCAAACAAAAGAGAGGTAGATCATGACTGTTGGAAAGCTGAGGGGCAAACAAAAGAGAGGTAGATCTTGACTGTTGGAAAGCTGAGGGGCAAACAAAAGAGAGGTAGATCTTGACTGTTGGAAAGCTGAGGGGCAAACAAAAGAGAGAGACATCGAGAGAGAAGATGCTGGATAGTGTGACATAATTACACGAAAGACTATCTGTGTCAGAACTGCTTGAAAGTACATGAGACAGACGATTGTGGATAAACGTGACTACCAACGCCACACGGCATGGACTTTAGGAAGAAGAAGCAGAAAAAGAAGCAAAAGAAGAAGAAGAATATACATTATAAACTTACAGCATCTGGTGCTTTCTCATAAACGAGACGAACCTATTTCCAGCAACCATCACGAAGTTTCAAAATACAAAGAGTCAGTTATAGTTTTTTTTTCTCTCATTATGCAATGTCTAACAGATTCTTGGGTCGCTGTCATGTGCACTTCTCGTGTTGTGTTTTATCTCCTCCCATCTTCCCTCATGTTTGCCTCCTCTTGAGTTTATCTGTTCTTTTTTTTGTCCCATCTCTTTGTATATTTACAGGGTGTATGATTGTGTATGTAAAAATGCTGTAGCATTATTTCATTAGGTATATATTATTTCATAAACATAACATGCATTATTGTTAACATGCCATTGTGGCTTGAATGAAATGTGCTGTCTAATCTCTTCTTCTCTCATGTTGGCCTTTTCTTTTGTTTTTCTTCTCTTGATTTCTCTTATCTCGTCTTGTCTTCCCTTGCGTTGACCTTCTCTCGTGTTTCTGTTGATTTATCTTATCTTGTCTGGTCTTCCCTTATCTTGGCATTTTCTCGTGCTTTGCTCTCAACTTGTCTTATCTTCCCTCATGCTGGCCTTTTCTCGTGTTTATTTTCTCTTGATTTGTCTTATCGTGTTTTGTCTTCCCTTGTGTTGGCATTTACTCGTGTTTTTCTCTCAACTTGTCTTATCTTCCCTCATATTGGTCTTTTCTCATATTTGTCTTCTCTTGATTTGTCTTTTCTCATTTTATCTTCCCTCACTTGGGGCTTTTCTCGTGTTTGTATTCTGAGGGATTGTCTTACCTGTGTGTTGCAATCAGGGTTTGTTATTTTTTTTTTTTTTTTTTACATACCAAATGTGACCATTGAATCACATTTACCACTTTGATATCCACTTAATATCAAAAAGATGATTTGAAATCTTATATATGCCACATTGAAGCAATATAATTAACACATAGCAGAGGGAAGACAAAGCAAACAATAGAACAATAACATCCAGAAATGAAGATCAACATACAAAGGAACAGAAGAAGGAAACAGAAGATCTGTTATGACAATGAGGAGGAGGAGGAAGAGGAAAAGGAGAAGGAGGAGCAACACATACACAGAGAATTTACTTACCCCTGTGGAAATGTGCGGCGGATTGCCACTCCATCCACTGTGACACTACATTGGGTCAAGGTCACATTGAGTGGGTTTGTAAATGAAACATCAACTTTGAATTCTTCATTCTCGTTGACCTCAGCTGGTGACTGGAGATAAAGCCATAAAGTCATTTTTAAAGATAGGGTATTGGCCCTTTTGTGGCAGGGTGTCAAAAGCTATTTTGATTTGACTAGACTTGTGAAAAAGTCTGGCAAGCAGAGGTCAGAAGTTGATAAAAGGGACAGGACAGGAAGTCTCTTAGCTTTCCGTCTGCTGGACCGACCGCCCTAGAGAGATGAGACTGTGTCAAGGGATGGAGTGGCTACTTCACGGTTTAGGTACTTCTCAATGGTTAGTTTCCTTGCTAGACTTAGATTTCCATCAGTAATTCAATTGTGTGAGCCAGACCTAAGTAGCAGTGTGTATCCTTGCTCGGAGATAGTTTGATTGCAGGTCGCTTTGGGTGATTTATTTATCTGGTGGTATGTTGAAGCTTAACGTGTATATTAATATGTTTAAATTTTTGCCATTTCTTGGGAAATCAGTGGGTCTACTCTTGTTTCTCCCACACTAGGGCACCGGATCCCACATGGAGACGATTACCGAAACAAATATGTGCAAAATGAAAGTAAATTAAGTGATAAAGGACTTGTTTCCCGCCAGTGGCATATCGGCACATAGTGCTAGACATATATTATCATTATGTAGCAGGTGCTTTGAAGAACACCGCTCTCATCATGGTCTACCTGAAAGAAACTCGGTCTCTCGCCAGCTTTCCCGCCTCGTGTATTTTTATATTCAAGTAGTCACTTATATTCTGAGCCCATCTTCATGTTTGTCGACCCGTGTCCCTCCCTCCTGGGGCCATGCCTTCTGCTATCTTTTTTTCCTATGCTGTTTGACACTTGAAAAGACGAAAATATTTCAGCTTCTAAGACAAGATGCTGTTTATTAGCCAGTCTTCCTCGATGTTCAGATCTTTATAATTGTCAGTATTTCTTCTCTTTTCTTTCTATAAGATTCAAATATACTGGGTGGAATACTGATGAATGATAAGGCAGAGGTGATTAAGGCCTTATGGGAGCATGTCTACAACTTGGAACAGCAAGTTGATCATTACAGTTTGGTAAGAGCGATGCAGCGGGGAGTGGTGAGGGGATCTGGCCGACACTCGGAGGGAAGGCAAGACGGATATACAATCAGACTGCTACTTGCATCCCTGGTTTTTGGAACTATGTGTTGGCTGCTGAGGATGGGGTGGAGCGCTTATGCAAATGTCCCGAGTGCTGTGATGTCGTTTCTTGAATCAGATCAATCAATAAATCAGTCATATTTATATAGACCAGTCGGTACTCAATTCGTGCTACGGCATACATCATATTGGAAGGAAAATATACTATATGCTTAACTAAACTATTATCTTTTAAGGAAGTAAGGTAACTAAAACAATGAAACGACAGCATACATAAAACAGCTTTAGTGAATGAATGAACAAATGAATGAATCAATCAATCAATAATTGATATCACTGCACTCGGGACATTCCCAAATGTGCTTTCCCCTTCTTCAGTAACCAACAAAGAGCTGATATACTTTTTTTTTTTTTAGTATCCAGAAGCCATGAGTTGTTAACCCTTAGGCTCGGTATTATGGATATTGCAACCTTTCGGCCTTGATTCCATTGTAAATATTGTAAATCTGGGAGAAATGTGGCTTTTCTGCCTACCCCCGGGATTGAACCCGGACCACAAGGAGTTCGTCACCCGCTCACCGCTAGAGAGCCGGGCAGCTGATATGCTGACAGTACCAGCCACAACCTGATTAAAAGTATGCCTCTGTTTCCCCCCTTTGCCCCCAATGTTGAATTTTTTCACCGGGTAACACCGGTGTGTTGGGAAATGAACAGGCGGACAGACTGGCTGCTCTGCAAAACTTGGTGGAATACTGCTACATGATAGGGCAGACGTGGTTAGTGCCTTGTGGGAGAGCGTGTACAATGCGGAGGAGCAGATAGATCACCACAGTCTGGTGAGATTGATGCAGTTGGGGGTGGTGAGAGGTTCTGGCAGATGCTCGAGGCTCAGAGGAAAGGCAAGACGGACGTTTAATCAGAAAGCTACTGGCACCATTAGTATCAGAACTCTTCGCTGGCTACTGAAGATGAAGACGGAGCGCTTATGGGAATGCCCCGGGTGCTGTGATGTCGGTTCTTGAATCAAATCAAATCAAATCAATCAACCCTAATGTTGAATATCCTCCAGAACCTCTACACACTACCCGTTAAATTATTATTTCAGTGTATGGATTCTGTGTCTGTTTATTTGCACTGTCTATTTGATCCTATAGAGCCTTCACCACATCTGCTTTATCATAAATAAGTAATTCACCACCCAGAGGAGCAGCAGCAGCTAATCTATCAGCCCAACTATTACCTGAATATCATGGACAGAAAAGCTGTGCTGACGCCAGTTTCCTATTTCCAAAGCATGGTCTGTGAGCCCGTTACAATCGCAGCATGTTGGACTCTGCTGTTCTCAAGCCATCAGAAAGCTGCCATTATTGTCTTCACCTCCATTAGAGAATGTAGAGTTTTCGAGAACTGTAGACCACCTTCCAATGCAAAGCACATAGAACATTCTAGTATCTATCCAAACACGTTGTTGAGGAAACAGCAGGAAGATGAGATGATGAAGAGGAAATAGTAGTAATTGCAGTAACAGCAGCAACAGCCTTAGTAATAGCAGCAGAAGTAGTAGTAGCAACATTTATAGTGGTAGTATTAGTAGTAGAGAAGAAGAAGCAGTAGAAGGAGGAGGAGGAGCAGGAAGAAAGATGAATAGGAAAAAGTAAGAATTGCAAGAAGAAATGTATTACCTTGGCAGCCAAATGAGGCTTGTGAAGCCTGTAGTCCTCTTTTTTGGCGAAGTTCTGATTGGTTTCTTCCACGTGAGCCATGATGGTCACATCGATCATACAGCCATCCTTCAGATGTCCATCGTACTCGTCCTGTGTCACCTCAACCTTCTGTACTTTCTCTGTTATAGATGGGAAAAATACATGTCTACTAATGTAGTCAGTGACGGTGCCTCAGCTAATCTATCTATCTAGCTATCTAGATCTAGACAGCTGTCTGTCTGTCTGTCTGTCTGTCTGTCTGTCTGTCTGTCTGTCTGTCTGTCTGTCTGTCTGTCTGTCTGTCTGTCTGTCTGTCTGTCTGTCTGTCTGTCTGTCTGTCTGTCTGTCTGTCTGTCTGTCTGTGGGTATCTGCGGTCTACCTCGTTGGTCTGCCATCCAGATTGATAATTTTAAATGATAAACCATAACGGATTCAAGTGTGATGAAATGATAGGTTGCAGCTAACAAGGATCAAACTATTTGATTGTTCGATACCACACTTTATTGCCCCGTATATATTGCTGTATTTTATCAGGTGGTTTACAGGAGAGTTTACATCAATCAATCAATTAATCAATCAATCATCATCATCGCGGCTGAGTTACATAAAAGGTACATAAGGCAGAGGTACATAAGGCAGTGATACATAAGTCAGAGGCACATAAGGTAGAGACAAAACGTGGCCACTTAATTGGATCCTAAACTATTCTCTATCTCCAGTTTAGTCATTTGCGTAGCGAAGATACACATAGAATTGAATGGTATTAACTAGTATTGAATTGCAATTTTCCTGGTAAGAGCATTCAGTTTAACATTAACCCATAGCAATATTAACTCAACACTGACCTTCGCCAGGCTTCAACTGAAAAAGAAAAGGCTCCGACTTGAGTGTGTCTGCCGTGATACCGGTGTAGTACATGGTGCTCACAGCGATCCTGCCATTGACGGTTCGCTTCTGCTGACTGTTGTTCTTGATCCGTAGGCCGACTATGAAGCTGCCACCCACCCAGGTGTTCTCTGAATCCTGCTCAATGCTAAACTGGACATCCTGGGAAAGAGAAAAGACAATGTAGGTAAGAAAAGGGGCCCTATTCCACACCTTAAGGCATACTGGGCACATAGGGCTAGACCTACATTTTATAGACCAATCGGTGGGCCGACTGTACTTCACCTAGTACCCATTTTATCCTTGGCTCAATCTGGGAACTTTTAGTTATTTTTGGGGGGAGGGGAGGGGGGAAATAAGACTCAATGCGGATTGAACCCACGACTTTTAGGTCCGAGGCGAGCATCTAGCCGATACACCACAGCAACATCCGAATAGGCAATATACATGCTTAAATAATGAGTATGTGACTATAAACTGGGTTAAGGAAATGAGGAAATTCAAGACAAACTATAAACTGGACTAAGGAAACGAGAACCTTCAAGACAAACTATTAACTGGATTGAGGAATTGAGGACCTTCTAGACAAACTTTAAACTGGATTGAGGAAACAAGGTAATTCAAGACAAACTATAAACTGGATTGAGGAAATGAGGACCTTCTAGACAAACTATAAACTGGATGGAGAAAACGAGGACCTTCTAGACAAACTTTAAACTGGATTGAGGAAACAATGTCATTCAAGACAAACTATAAACTGGCTTGAGGAAACAAGGACATTCAAGACAAACTTTAAACTGGATTGAGGAAATAAGGACATTCAATACAAACTAGAAAATGGATTGAGGAAATAAGGACATACAAAACAAACTTTAAACTGGATTGAGGAAAGAGGACATTCAAAACAAACTATGAACTGGAGTGAGGAAACAAAAACATTCAAGACAACTTATAAACTGGACTGAGGAAAGGAGGCCATTCAAGACAAACTAAAAACTGGATTGAGGAAGGAGGACATTTAAGACAAACTATAAACTGGATTGAGGAAAATGAGGACATTCAAGACAAACTATAAACTAGACTGAGGAAATGAGGACATTCAAGATAAACTACAGACTGAACACGGAGATGCTAAAGTAGCTGAATTAGACTTCCTCTGATAAGGGTGTATGGTCTTTCTCTTCAGGTTCGTCAGTACTAAGTCAAATAAAAGTAAGGGACCCTTTTCCCTACCGTCACTGGACACTACTGGTAAACAGAAAGCCTCGCGTACAATTTCCAGGATGAGAATGGAGGTGGAGGCAGTAACCGCAGCTTTCCGATTGCCTGAGCAAGGCCCAACATATTTTAGTTGTAACAGATTCATAGAGCATACTCTGGAAAATTTAAACTGGCTTTCTGTATGCAAAATGGCTTGCATCACTTGATAAGACCCAGATCTGGAGTGTATCATAGATTTTCTGTCAAGAAAATTCAGGTGTACAAACAGGCTGATAGATTAGCTGCTGTCGTCGCTCTGGGCAGTGAGCGGCCTTATGATCAAGCGGATGTGGTTAAGGCTCTATGGGATCAAATGGACAGTGGTAGAGAGCAGATCGTTAATCCATACTGTGCCAGGGGACTGGTTATGGCTGTCAACCTGCCTGGTTGAAAGACTAATAAAAGGAGAGTTCTGGCAGTTATTCAACATTAGGCTGCAGCTTGTGCTATTAGCATGTTGATGCATTGTTGCTTACTGAAAAAAAGGAATGAGGCACATGCAGCTCCAGCTGATAGGCCATACTGCTGATGTCACCGGGTCGGGCTAACGATGCGTTAACGCAGTTCTCAAGCAAGAAATAAACTATTTCGACAGTGGCGAGGGGAGACAACTTAAATTTTAAATTTTAAGTATCTACATGCCTTCTAAAATAATATCACAATTTTTAGCTGACTTTTTTTTATTCTTGCCACGGATCCCTGGCATACACTTATGGCATCCCAGGATGCCTCGGCACCCAGTTTGGGAACCGCTGCGTTAATGCATCGCCAGCCCGGCCTGTGACGTCAGCAGCACGGCCCGTCAGCTGGCGCCGATCATGGATGAGGCATGTGCGGGAATGTCCTGCGTGCAGTGATCACAATTCATTCATTCGAACAAACAAAGACTTATGTTACATGTCTTGATTATGTATTATTTCTTGTCTTCTCTAATTGCATTTCTCACTTTCTTCATGTGGCCTTTGTACATCGCGTTGTTAGTTTACATCCCTTTGTTAGTGTCTGTTATTTGATGCTGTAGTTTTCTTCTTTCTTCCATTAACCAAAAAATTACCCCACAGTAAACCAATTCTGTTTCTTTTAGCTTTTTCCATCAACTATGCTTTGTGCTATAGTAATGAATATGTCCGTTGCCTCATTGGCTAGTTCGTCAGGTGACATCTCATCCTAAACTGCCATCAATGTTTCAAACTTATTTTATCACTTCTATTCTGTACTCAGATGGTATGAGACTTATATCAATACTCTGAAAGCATGCTGAGAAAGGTGAAGACAGGGATGCTTCGAGCAGAGTGGCAAGCTTCACTAAAAAAGGTCACAGGTAGTGAGTATACTTTTGATCTTTTCTCCAGGCAACGCTGGCGTGGTGGGTAATGAGCAGTCAGACAGATTGGCTGGATCTGCACCACTGGGTGGTGAATTGATACATGACAAGGCAGATGTGGTCAAGGCCCTTGGGAACAAGCAATGGAATCAGTAGAGAAACAAGATTATTATGGCCTGGAGAGAATGAGGCATCTGTGTGTTTCCAGAGGGTCTGGCCGACTCACTACACTCAGAGGAAAGGCAAGACGGACATGTAACCAGTTTGTGACTGGTACCATCAGTATCGGAACTCTGCACTGGCTGCTGAAGATGAGGAATGCCCCGAGTGCAGTGATGTCAATTTGTGACTCAACTCAATAAGAATTGCATTTTCTCTTTTGTATATTTTTTTCCCCCACACGCAATTTATGGTTATGCAGTGTTTTGTGTTCTTGAATTTAAAGAAAGTGAAAATAATGTTCACAGATAAAATGGCTGTCACCGAAACAAATAATAAATAAAAACAATAAATGATAAAGAAATTGAAAATGTCACAAACTTTGAATATCTAGGCTCTATAATAAACAGCAATGGAGACTGTTTGACATAAATTAAAAGGAGGATGGCCATAGCAATGCAAAGATTGAACAGCCTTAAAAGAAATGTTACCTTAATATGTTGTCCAGCAATACTGATATAACATGAATTAAAATTGTTACGGGGCTAATCCATAATCAACAGTAAGCGAACTTACATTTGCTGTTGGCTTGTAGATGTCGTGCCTGGTGGCGCTGACCAAGTTAGCCTTGATGACCGTTGACCTCTCTTCAGCTGTGCCTGCGTGAGAAAATGGTGTTGAAAGGGTTCTCAAATTGTGTACTCATGCTTTTGTGTTCTTTTATAATATTCATATTATGCATAACATCATATGATCATAACATGCTTTATTAGTAAAATACAACTGCTGTGCGAAAAATGGTTGACTGGAAGGGCCGAATGTTAGACGGGCCTGCATGCCCAATTTGTGACCCTTTGAAAATAAAGTTTGTTCGTTCGTTCGTTCGTTCGTTCTAGAAGGTGTAAAAACAATGTTTAGGCTCTATAGGGGTTTTTTTGGGGGAGAAGCTGCAGAGATGGGGTTTTGTAGACGACTGAAAGTAATAATCTGCAGAGATAAAAAGAGTCATTAAGATGTCGTGGAAGAAACTGACTAATGAAGAAAACTGAAGTACATGGTGACAATAGGAAAGTCGGAGTGGAGAAAAGGCACAGAGCGAGAGAAAAGATGTTGGACAGTTTAACATCATGGCATGGAGGATCATCTGTCAGAGTTGATTGAAAATAGAAGAGACAGAAGAATTTGTATAGACATAACTACCGCCATCAAACTGCATGGACTTTCAGAAGAATAGGGTGTGTAAACGGTGTTAAAAGGATGCTTAAATAATATTTAAAGCGTGGTTAAAGTGTGTTTAAATAGTATCTGAAAAGTGTTTAAAGTGTGTTTTAATTGTGTTAAAAGGTTTTATTGTGTTTTAAAAGGTTTTTAAAAGCATTTAAAGTGAGTTTACATGGTTTAAAGGTTATTTAAAGAGCGTTTTAGTTTAAAGAGTGTTTAAATGTTGTTTAGCCCTTTCAGTTCTAGTGTCACATCAACAAGACAATGAAAACCAGTAAGAACGCAAGTAAAAGAAGGACTGATGACATCAAACATAATGTACATCCCTACAGGTAAACAGGAACTGGCATCCCACCCCAGCCCCACACACTTTTGCCACCAGAAACACCAGATCAGACCGCCAAATATTTCTCTATGGGAGATTTGACAGCAAATGTATAACATGATTATCGTGATATTGATACCAACCTCATAACCTGAGAGTGCGAAAAATGATGCTGGGAAAGTTGGAGGGGAAAAGAGGCCTAGGAAGAGACTATAGAGAAGATGCTAAATAGTTTTTTGTCATTGGATGAAAGATCATCTGTGTCAGAACAGAATACATGACCATCAATGCCACAATGTATGGAAGATCATCTATGTCAGAATTGATTGAAAGTACACAAAACAAAAGACAGAATAACAACGCCACAAGGTATGGAAGATCAAGAGTGTCAGAATTGATTGAAAGTACATGAAACAGAAGAAATGATTATCAACGCCACAAGGTATGGAAGATCATAAGTGTCAGAATTTATTGAAAGTACATGAAACAAAAGACATGACCACCAACTCTGTAAGGTACGGAATATCATCTGTGTCAGAATTTACTGAAAGGGCACAAGAGAGAAGACATGACCACCAACGCCACAAGTTATGGAAGATCATCTATGTCAGGATTTATTTAAAGTAAACTCAACAGAAGACATGACCATCAACGCCACAAGGTATGTAGGATTAAATGTGTCAGAATTGACTGAAATGGCACGAGACACAAGACATGACCACCAACGCCACAAGGTACGGAATATCATCTGTGTTAGAACTTACTGAAAGTGCACAAGACAGTAGACTTTACTACCAACGTCACAAGGTATGGAAGGTCATCTGTATCAGAGTTGCTTGAAAGTGCACGAGACAGAAGATTGCCGAAAGACACAGTTATCAATGATACACCAACCTTCAGAATGTTTGTATTTGAGTGTGAGATCCTCTCTCTCATTTGAATTTGGCGCTTTTGTACTGATAAACTTGCCAATCCTGTTTTTAAAAAAAAATACACACAAATATTATACATGTTTAAACAAGGCAGGCCAAGTGATGGAGAAAACCGCATACAGACACATGGCCTGTTCAATACTGCCCAGACAGTATACTATGGAGAGGAGTACTTTATATATACATGTAATAAACAAGAAGGCAATGTTTTAATCGGCACTCACAGAAAGAAGTAGAAAGATAGATGGACACACTAGACAACACAAAAATCTAAAGCTATAGTTACTGTGCCGGGAATCACACCTGTTACCTCCAAATGGCGCTATGGAAACAAGTGTACTAAGAACAAGACCAGCTAGGCACCCCCATCTGCCCCCCCCCCCCCCACCCAGATAAATGCAGGGAGGGGGTGACTTTATTGGCCATGTATATCGAGTAGCTTGAAATCCACAACTATAGAATAGTGATATAATTGATCTCAACCATTGAAACAGCACCAAAGGTTACATCAGTTTATTTTAACCAAGCATTGGTCGAATAACAATTACAACAATAATTACTTGTTTCCATAGCGAGGCGCATGCACCATTTGAAGGTGACAGGTTGGATTCCTGGCACGGTAACTATAGCTTTTGATTTTTAAGTTGTCTATAGTGTCATTCTATCTTTCTACTTCTTTCTATAAATGCTGATCAATACATTGTCTGTTATTATGTTTATAATAATTATATGGCCCCAAGGTATCCGTAACAGTAGCTGGTATCACGTCAGGGATCTTGTTGTGCATAGAAGTTTACGTAATAAGTAAAATCAAGTCAACGACCCCTTTCCTATATGTTTATTGACCAGTCTGCACTTGGTGGGTGATGTGGACAGCATCATGCCTGTCGCCTTTACTTCCCAGGAGTTCGTCTGGCACCCATTTAAGACTAGGTAGACCTGGGAGCCAATGGGGAAAAAAACGTCGGGCTCCGTCAGGACGTGAACTCATGGCCTTCTAATCCGCAGGCTAGTTCCTAGCCGCTACACCACGGCTGGTTCCTTAGGAGTCCAGAGATAACCATAATTGGAGTGTCCCATTGCGAGTAAGAATTAAAGTCTTTCCAACCATTTGATGGCCACGGGTCTAGTCACCGTGTTAAAAGTGGGTTCCCGAAATGCTTGGATATAAAGAAAGATATAATGAACTAGCTGATAAACTAGTTAAGGAAGGTACGAATGAAGAACAAACTGACGTACCAGTCTATTATCAACAAAAGAAGAGAATAATCAAATCTGTCAGACAGCCATCAAAACTGGCACAAGATGATTACCATTTTATGGACAGACCGGAGCAAGTTATTATTCTATGTCCTCGAACAGGACACAGTCGACTTCGCAGTAACATGTACACAAAATTTAAAATCGGCGAATCAGCCATGTACACATGTGGTGGCACCTGAGACAACAGATCATGTCCTCCAAGACTGTCCCAAATACAACATATCAAAGCAAAACTTTTGGCCAAGAGAAACATCGGTGCAAGTCAAACTTTACGGGACGCTGAATGAATTACAAAAGACAGTGAAGTTCATACTAGAGACAACATTGCAGATATAGATAATCTATTTCAAATAAATGAAAGAAGAAGAAGAAGCTTGGATATAAACATCATTGTATAATTTACCTCCACTCGACTTATGACCAATGTGACACGATCATTCGCACTTACAACAACAAAAAATAGACATACATAAACAGAAACATAAACATTTCTTTTGGAAATTTTCTCCAGATAATGCTGGTGTGTTGGGAAATGAGCAGGCAGATGGACTGACCGATTCTGCACCATTTGGAGGTGAATTGATGTATGACAAACTAGATGTTGTGAGGGCTCTTTCAGAGCAAGTTAACCGTGCAAAGGCACAAATAAATCATTAAACCTAAGGAGAATGGCGCGAGTTACCAAAGAAACTCAATACTCAATGCTCAATACTCCTAGGGAAGGGTTATATGGATATCCCAGTGATGTGATGTCAATTATTATTTTAGCATCCAACATTTATCACACAAACAGAAAAAAAATAGATGTATAACTACATTAGTAGAGCCTAAAAGTTCCCCGAATTGATACCTAGAACATCATATGTAGGCAGATATACAATAATTAAATGTATACAACTGTCAGAATAACTAACGAGGATTGATTGAAGGAAGCTAATGAAAGCATATAAATATATACAGCAATAAGGAACCAACAAGGACTGTCATTTCTAAATTTAAAAAAAAATAAATAAATAAATAAAAAGAAAGAAAGGTTAAGGTAAAAAGAAAGAAAATGTCTGCTCCGACAAGGCCTGAACCTACGATCTTCGGATCCGCAGCTGAGTGCCTGGCCGTTAGCCCATGGCCACTCCCTCATCTTCAGTAGCCAGAGCAATGTCCCAGTTCAGACGGAAGCAGTAGCAGTACTAAGCAGCTGAGCTGACTAATCTTCTTCTTCTTCTTCGCGTTCACCAGCTATAAACTCTGGGGGGAAATTTCTGGTTGTTCAGCCACTTCTGGATTGCAGTCCTGTTCCAGAACCTGAGTGTTGCCTGTGCATCCCTTTTACAGATCTGACTCATTTGTGTGCAGACGGCTGGTTCCTTGCCTCTCAGGCAGACGCACTGCGACTTTGAAGAAAGCTCCCAATTAGTCGACTCCTACGACATGCTTTTGGGTAGGCAGTGGGTCTATTCTTGTTGTCCCTATAATAGGGCACCGGAACCCACAGGGGAAGCTGACAATTCAAATACGCTGTTTCTTACGATTTTTTGTCGATGTGCATGCATTCCAGGACTCCAAGCTCGTTGGGTTTCCAGTAAATGGTGTCGGCGTTCACTTCTGCGAACACAAACGGTCCATCATACGGCAAATGCACTTCTCCTTGTTGGACTGCCCTCACAGAGGCTGGGCCGCAGCAGTAGACACCTAAAAGAATGAAGGAGAAAGTTTCCTGGTTAAAGAAACCAGTCGGGGGAAAATCACAATGGTATAAATGAATATCTCAGATGAATCATCTTCTTCGTTGAGTCCTCTTTTTTCTTAGAGTCCATGCCGTGTGGCGTTGGTAGCCATGTCTATCCACAACCTTCTATCTCGTGTACTTTCAATCAGCTCTGACACAGAAGATCTTCCATAGTCCATGCCATGTTGCATTGGCAGTCATGTATATCCACAACCTTCTGTTTTGTTTACTTTTAATCAACTCTAACACAAATGATCTTCTGTACCATGATGTCAGACTGTCTAGTCTAGCATCTTTTCTCTCGGTCTCCCTCTGCCTCTTCTCCCCTCCAGCTTTCCTACCATCACGATGCATTCCAATTTCCACCTTCCCATCACATGATCAAAGAATGTAGATTGTCTCTTTCTGATAAAACATAACTGTAACAAAGAGTGAGATGTGGGCGAGCTGACCAAAGCTCTGTCCTCACTTGGAAGTTCCAATGAGGAAAGGGCAAAGGCTTTTAAATAACTAGATCCTCTGTCACTTACGCTAAGGCCATCCCTTGAACGGGATACAAGTAACAAACACGGAAACTGTGCAGTGTATAGTGTTGTTGAAAACCAAAGTATGCCTTCCTGAGTTTTAATACAGTCACCTTCAGGCTATCACTTGGTGTCACCAACTGGAAAGAGAAAGTCAACCAGAGAGATGAATAGGGGTAGGTGATATCTGCAGCAATGAACCTCTAGGGCTCGGAATGCTGAAGAAGGCCAACCAGAGAGATGTATGGAGGCGGGTGATATCTGCAGCAATGAACCTCAAGGGCTCGGAATGCGGAAGAAGAACTTAAGGCTGCGGAAACTTAGATACAAAGTAATCCCAGCCTGTCATTCGAGTTAGCTCTCATGTTACGGCGACTGTCCAAATAAGACACGCTCCCCCCCCCCCCCCCCCTTTCCACCCCCACCCAAAAATTCACATAATTGATAATAATAATAATAATAATAATAATAATATTCTTCGGCATCTCCAAGATTTTGAGGAGAATTTTCAGAAAAATCCATCCAATATCGTGGGGGAGAGGGGGGGGGGGGGGGGGGGGGGGGGGGGTTGAATTTGTCAGTGTTTATGTCATACCCTAACACCCCTATACTTTTGGACGTTTCCGAGAATTCCCCATGAAATCTCGGTGTCGACGTGATAAAGTGAGCAAAATAAAAAAAAATTTAAAAAAAAAGACAAATATCTCTCCACTGTCTTCTTGGTCCCCTTTGCGGTCTACGACTATTCACATCACCAGAGAATGCAGTGTTTAACTCTCTGTCATCAGACATTCTCTCAATATGCCCCAGCTATTTCAGTCTTTCATCTCTCATGATGCCAGTGATCAGTGGTGATTTAAACAGATTATTAATTTCGTTGTTGCTTCTCACTCTCCATTCCCCGCTGTTAACAATAATAATAATGATAATAATAATAATAATAATAATAATAATAAAACAATAATAACATTACATTAATAATAATTATTATTATATTATTAATTATTATAATTAATATTACAGTTTGAGACAAGAGAGTCAACTTCATGGCACCAGGTTTTATCCCACACGGCCTGGTCTCTCTCTCTCTCTCTCTCTCTCTCTCTCTCTCTCTCTCTCTATCTATCTCTCTCTCTCTGTCTCCGCAGAACAGTTTACAGTATGTCGAGAGAGGAGAACCGGAGCTAGTCTTTGGGCTTTGCATAAAGTCCAAACACCATAGCTCTGGCTACAATCCATTATGTAGGGGAAAAACGTTTTAAAAAATCCCTCACTAACGTAACTGGATAAAGAACCTTGTCTTCTTCTGTGTTTCTAGCCCCAGATGGAGCATAAGCACTCCACCACCTATCACATGTGGCTCTCCCCATGTCCTCCCCCATCTTTTTAACTGCACTCTCTCGCTCCTTTCTCCGTGTATTTTTTTTAAGTTTTCCATTATTTATATACCCTTGTGGATTCCAGTGCAAAGACATTCTAGTTGTACTGTTCTCAGGTTTTCTCAACGTGTGTCCTATCCAACGCCAGCATTCTTTCCTCACCTCTTGATCCTTTGGACTTGTTTAGTTCTCTCCCAAAGCTCTGCATTAGTGATTCTTTCATATCATGTAATTTACTTTATTCTGTATAGACACCAGTTAATGAATGTTTGCAGTTTGTGCTAGGCAACAATACAGTTGCTATTTTACCATCAGAAGCTTCTTGAGGTGTAGCATCTACGACTTGCCATCCGCCGTAACCAGGAGGAAGATCTGGGCGGGCTGTCCAAATCTCTGTCCACACATGGAAGTTCCTGAACACAAAGGAAAAACGCTTTCTTATAATAGGACAATTGAGGTGACAATCAAAATGTAACATAGGGAAGAGGTCAGAGGTTAACAGGTACCATAAGTCTAATAAACCAAGGGAACTTTGACACGGAAGCGAGAGATAGGAGATGTCAGGCAGCACTGAGATACTCAAGGAAACCCTGATTATCAAGTATAGAAAGACGAATTGCTTTAAGCATGACAACCAGAGTTCTAAGAACAGGTGTTGCAATTAGGAAAGCAAAAATCTTTTAGCTAGACAAGCAGCCACCGTGAGAGACAGACAAGCTTTCAGAAGGGCAGACAAAACCATAAATCAGGAGGATAACACATGTAAAGGGTACTCACAGTGGTCAGGTCAGGCTGCCAAGCAAGATAACTGACAAGAGATTGGAAGGTAGCAGAGAATCGACAGATGACATTTGAAAGGAATGAAAAATGAGCCAGGGGAAAAGAACAAAGGATAAAAGAGGGCTGGAAAAGGATGAAGGGGAAGAGAAGAAGTCATGTCTGAGGCTCTTTAGCCGAGTGGCGGGAGCAAAGGCTGGAACTTAGAAGAGAGAGTTGACTATATGGCCTAGGACCAACTTGGTCAAGAAAGAAAGATATTTCAACAGTACGTTTAGAAGAAACTTTATTAACAGTTGATAATAGTGAATAACTTGAATGTAATAGCAATTTATTTTGAAGTATATGAATCATCATTGTGTTAAATGAACTTATCGTCATATATAAATAGCCAGCAACAATATGCTGAAGTGTTCATACTTTTGTTTAAAGAAAACATATTCGTCCTGCTTGAATTGACATTAAATTGCTTAATGAACGAACTTATTTTCAGTTGATTTGTTGGATCACTGGCTGTGTTGATTCACACCAGAACACTATCTGATCACTTGTTCGTAAAGCATGCTCAAAACTTGGAGATAAAATTGTATCTCCTAAACAGCATATATGAAATGTCCAAGTCTTTAAACAAAAACAAAAAAAAACAAAAAAAGATTGAGCTGAGTTAAACTGAAATGAGTTTTAAGAATCGACATCACAGCACTCAGAACATTCCCATAAGCGCTCCGTCCCCATCCACAGCAGCCAGCAAAGAGTTCCACCTCTGATGGTACCAGTAACAGTCTGATTGTAAATGCTTCTTGCCTTTCCTCTTAGTGTGGAAGGTTGGCCAGATGCTCTAGTCTTCATCTTCGTTCACGGGCTGTGAATTTCGGCGGTAGGCCCTGGTTAATCGTCCGCTTGAACTTTTTCCTTTTACCAGGACCTGAGTTTTGCGTGTACAACCGTTTTACTGGCTTTTACCGTTCCCTGTCTTAAGGGCAGACGTGCTCCGACTTCGAGGGAAGACGTCAGGCCTTTTTCTAGGATGACTGTGGCCATTAGATGCTCTAGTAACTTCCATTCTTTTCAGACCATGATAATCTAAGTGTGCCTCCACACTGTTGACTTCCTGGCTGCAAAAGGGACGGAATACTAAAGGACGATACCAGGAAACAAGGGGGGACATAACCAGGCCTAAACTACATTGGTTCATTCATTCATTCAGTAGCATGTCCCTCGCGGAACCTCGCTGCCGTAACAACCCTCCGGAAAACCTTCCTATCATGAGCAAGATGTCCTGCGTCTGATACACCCATCTGGAGATCATCTGCCACATCCTGCACCCATCTTCTCCTTGGCCTTCCTCTTCCTCTCTTCCCAGGCATATACCCTTCCATTATTGTTCTCTCTAGACTTCCATGACGTTTCAAGTGACCAAAATATTTCAATTTTCTTTGTTTTATTGTCTTTACTAGCCAACCCTCTTCAATATTCAGCTCTTGAAGTATGGATGCATTTGTTCTTTTCTCCATCCAAGATATTCTTAGAACCTGTCTGTAACATTTATATTCAAATGCATTTATGCGCTGTTCCGCTTGTTTAGTAAGTGTCCAGGTCTCACAGGCGTATGTTACTACATTGGTTACTTAGCTAAAATACTTATTATCCTCATTGCACATTG